>CM067352.1:23127847-23165773 GCA_034190875.2 Urechis unicinctus | reverse complement strand
CACATGATCATGAATTGGAACAAAATCTATATTAGGAGATCTTGTCTTTGATTTTGACTTTATACTGTTCTCTGAGATGGGTAACAATGGGTCTACTGCCGAAGAAGTATTAGTGTCCACCTTTTGATACTGAATGAGGCGGTATCGTGACAAGAGGTCTATTTGCAAACGCCATTATTATATACTCATTATGAGGTTTGACCAACGGAAATATGCTGCGATTCTGTGTATAGCATCTAATGTTGCTGGATGGTGACAATGATAATCATCAATATGTGGCTTTCTAACATTTCAGCATGAAGCATTGACGAATAGTGCATTAACCTACCACTCATCGATGTATATGCATTGTGTCAGAAGCTATTATGCTTTCCGGTTGTTAAGGTCAATAGTAATAACGGGCTAAATGTATAATCCGGCTGTACAAGCCTTATGTATAGCTCACATTGGAATGGGCGGGGTAAATGTGTGTTTGGTAATAATTCGTAAATCAGGCAACTGCCTGGGGATGCTGCTGACAGATCTGCAAAATATAAAATCAATAACTCTGCATCTGAGAATATGTCGGCTGCTGCGATTGGAGACATCAAATATAATCTGCTTATCAAGTAATATTAAGAGAAGGATCGTGAGATTTAAGCATGTTTGTATGCGTTCCTTTCCGTTAAACTTCAATATTGAGAATTATATGCGAAAATATTGGGGCTTCTTAAACGTGTAAAACTACTTTAAAAGTTTGCTTTTAAATCTGATCGTTTACTGGAAAGATCGTCCGAGGACAAATTAATTTGCTCATTTTCAGTTATGATGTTGTTAAATATGTCAGTTGCCTGTGATCACCTCTGTGTTAATCAATGCCTGCTGGTATTGCATAGAACAAACTGAGCTTTTTTTTCCATTAAGAGACGAAGAAAAGACACCAATGGCCTATGCCCGTAATACTAACACATCGTTTGCAAAATTTCCTGTGCAGTAACAATTAGTACGCTGATGATTAGCAGGACAAATCTATCGCATGGATAATAATTGGAGGAACAATGTAGGAAACCATAACCATTTATGATTTAACCAATCACTAAGTTACCACCCTTGGTGGCTTCTGCAATCAGGCAAATACGCAATCTAAACTTCTTTTGTCTTGGTTTCAGCTTGATGCCGCGGATTCGTCACGTTCTTCCTCTTTTGGGATGATTGATTATACACAAGAGCCAATTAATCTCGTTTATGCAACAGTCCATTTTCGAAGGAATCAACTAAAGATTTGTCTCTTCAAGCTAAACATTAGATACCACCAAATACAGTGAGACTATGATGTGTAACAATGACACATTTATTGCCACATAAATGCATTAATATGAGTTTTCGTCATTTCTTATTTGATTTAGAATTGATGACTTAATATCATACGTGAATGGTGGATACCTCATACCTCAAGATGGAGATATAATTCACGCAACATTCTCGATGATAATAGCCAACACTAGCCACTAGCAACACTAGCCACTAGCAACACTAGCCACTAGCAACGCTAACCACTAGCAACACTAGCCACTAGCAACGCTAACCACTAGCAACACTAGCTAGTGATGGTCATGAACATCTCGATAAATTTATGAAACAGCAACATCATGTCTTGATTTAGTGAAACGCATCCAAGGAGGATTTGTTAAATTTTAACATTTGAAATGTCAAATTAACAGTTAGTCGCAATCTCTCCTTTAATGATCTGCTACTTAAGTATATATATCTAATACACACAAAGCCCGAGGCGTGGTATTGTCCATTATGTAAGGGGTAGACATAAGAGATGTTAATTCAATCGACCAACATGAAGACGGCTGCGGTGTCAAAGTACGTAGTGAATTCCGTTTTTTGTACAGGGTATCACATATGCTATTAACATTCGATGCACACTATTCCCCAGACGAAGAGGACCATTACTTGTGAGGATGACCGCGGTATAGCACTCAATTATCCTTCATTTTTTAAATATACTGCTAGTGCTCAATTATCCTTTATTTTTTAAATATACTGCTAGTGCTCAATTATCCTTTATTTTTTAAATATACTGCTAGTGCTCAATATCCTTTATTTTTTAAATATACTGCTAGTGCTCAATTATCCTTTAGATTTTAAAAAACATTGCTAGTGCTCAATGACGAGACCCAAGTCAATTGTAGATTGCTTGTTTGTTGTGGTATGTTGATAAATAAGTTGAAAACCACGTCAATTTACATGTTGAACCTGGTTGATAAATAAAAATCGCATGATAGCAAATTGCTTTGGGGACGTAATCAGAAATCAACCGCTACCAATCTGGCACAAAACGACGCCGGACGTGCGTCAAATGGATAAGCTTGACATTAACTGACAACAAACTTCCAAAATCAGTACTGATAACGAAAATAATACATTCCTGTGGCCGGATGATAAGAGATTAAACGGCAGATTGTTCTATATATAGCGACAGCAGGAAGCAAGTGCTGTAAAGCCGGCTCAAACTTGTAACAATTTCCATGGTAGTTATTACACTCGTGACTACGATTAACTAGTAATATCAGATAAACATTGCAGCGGTATATTTTACGGCAAAAAGAGCACAACAGTAATTGGACGATCAAAAAGTAACAGTTGATTTTTTACCAACAAGAATTATAGGACCTCTCATAAATGATATCTGTGAATTTATACTATTTGCAAGACAATCGATCAGCTTTATATAAATAATCAAGTCCTGGATATGGAAGTCCATTTAGCAAACGTGATAGAGCAATATCATTAATATCATAACTAACACAGAGGCAAAACTACAATCAGATTATACTTAGATTTCGTCATTTCTATGATTTAGCAGAGGTACTCACCAAAACTTATGATATATCTTTCATTTAGCTTTATATTCATTAAACAAATGAAAAATATGAGGCAGCTATATTCGAATTGTAATCGTCGGGTTGTACTGTCTGTCCTGAGGCCATTGCAAAGGCAAAATCAATACTCTGGGAGAATTACTCAGATCATCTGCCACCAATTGAAAAGCGCCAGAACCGAGGGCTAAAGAAAGCACATATGAAAGAGATGGATGATATAATGAAGAGTCTGAAGACAATCGACTCAATATTTTGCGATGCCAAGCTGCCGGTCTCGTTTGTGGCAATCAACTTAAGTTGCCTCGCAGCATTCCCGAGGAATGTACCGCTGTTGCGATAAACGAACGACTTGGCAAACTTGAAGCCCAAATGGCATCCCTAGCCCCGAAACCGCTGTATTCAACCACTGTTGCAACACAGAAACCGACACATCATGTGGCGCACATTGCTTCGGAGCAACCCCCTCCTTCCACTCCCCTTCCGAATAAAGGCGGGCCAGAAACACCCACGACCTCGTCAAGCACTTCTCAAGACAAAGATGAGTTCCATCTTCAACCGCGTCAACAGCGCAAAATGAAGAAAAATGATCGGCAGATAGCGCGAGATAAGGAGACAATCCCGGAGAGGCCGAGAGCCATTTTTGGTAACCGCACCGATACCCAACTACGTGCAGGTCCCAGAAGATATGAACTCTTCGTATTTCGTGTGCATCGTGATATCGACTCGTCAGTGATGAAATCGCATCTAAACCAGAATTTTGGACACTTTCATACCGGATAGCTTTAGAGACTGGAGATATAAATCTGCTCTACAAGCCGGAATTCTGGCCTGAAGGTATTGGATGCAGGGGGTATTGGACGAAACGCGCGTAATAGGTAATTTCACTCATGGATAATAGTCCAAACAGCAATGGTGTTAATATATGCTCTTTGAATGTGGAAGGAATAAAGAGGTGTACTCCCTATGTTAGCGATTGTTTGAACCGTTACAGTTGTGATATAATGTGTTTACAAGAAACTTGGTTATTAAAAGAAAATGTCTCGATGCTCAATAATGTGCATAAAGATTATCAATTTGTTGGAAAGTCTGGTATGGACTCAACATCTGACATTCTAATAGGGCGCCCTTATGGTGGGACTGCAATTTTATACCGAAAGTCACTTTCTAGGCATGTGTCACATATAGATAAACCTCACAGGCGCGTTTGTGGCATTACGATTAATGATTCTTCTTTGGGGAGTGTGCTATTGATTTGCGTATATATGCCTTGTGATAATTATTCAAGAAACAAAGTAACAAACGAATATGAGGAGGTTATTTATGTAATTGAGTCTGTTGTCAATTCAATTAGCTGTACCTCGGTTGTAATTTGTTGTGATTTAAACACATCGTTTGAAAGAACCAATGCACAGACTCGCTGTTTGAATGACTTTATGGAGAGAAATTGTTTGAGGGTTTGCTGGAACAGTAAAAACTCCTCAAAAGATTGTACATATATTAATCTTGCTTTAAATCAGATGTCTTGTATCGACCATTTTCTAGTTAGTGATAATGTTTTTAGTAAGTTGCTATGCAGTAATGTTATTCGTGACCCAACAAACCCGTCAAATCATAATGCTATATTCATCACAATAGATGTAAATATTGACAACGTTATGTTTACAGATAGTCAGGGTTTTTTGCGAGATGATCGGCTCTCTTGGAGTCAGGCAACAGAGGTAGATGTTAATCGGTACAAAAGTGAATTGGATATTTTGCTTGATGGTGTGTTTGTATCGCATGCTGTTTTTCAATGCACCGATAAGCGGTGCCGTGAAAGCAATCACAAAACCGCTATTGATGCATTTTGTAAATCAATTGTTGGCTGTTGTACTCAAGCGGGTAAAGAAACTATTCCGTCAACGAAGCCTGTTTCAAGGAAAATCGCGGGATTGTTAGAGATTGTAAAACCAGAGAAAGAACGATCACTTTTCTGGCATTGGATTTGGATCGAGTGTGGCAAACCTAACAAAGGCACTGTGTATGACATAATGAAGCAGTCACGTCATAAATATCATTATGCCGTACGCGCAGCCAAAAAAAATGAGTTCGATATAAAGAAGGCAAAACTGGCTGAAAACGCATGCAGTAATACAGACTTTTGGCGTGAACTAAAAAAGATCAATCCAAACTGTAAGAGTGTACCTACTGTGGTAGATAGTGCAAGTGGCCCAGTGCCTAATACAAATCTTTTTCTTGATAAATACTCGGCGTTATTCAATAGTGTTCCCACAAACGATAATGAAATGCGTGATGTGATGAACGCGGTTAATGCTGGTAATAGTTATGACAGTGCGAGATATGATGTTGTTACATCCTCTGTTTTATCTGAATGTATAGGAAAGTTGAATAGTAACAAAAGCGATGGCAATCGTGAGATTTATTCTGACCATTTGATTAACGGGACGCCCAAACTTGCTGGTCTCTTATGTAAACTATTCAATGCTATGATTTCACATGGCCATACAGCTGACAATTTATTAAATTCAACGATTGTTTCGATACCAAAAGATATGCGATCATCATTAAGTTGTAGTGATAATTACAGAGGGATTGCATTATGTAGTTCAATTTGCAAAGTTTTAGATATGATAATTCTTAAAAAGTATGGCAATGTTTTATTTACGTCTGATCTTCAATTTGGCTTCAAAAAGGGACATTCTACAATCCTTTGCACGACTGTAAATAAAGAAACAATTAGTTATTATACACAAAGAAATACTGATGTTTTTAGTTGTCTGTTAGATGCTAGTAAAGCCTTTGAAAGGGTACATTATGGAAAATTATTCAAATTGCTATTGCAGCGTAAAGTGCCTCCGCTTATAGTTAGGTTTCTTATGGATAGCTATTCGAGACAGACTATATCTGTTGAATGGAATGCATGCTTATCAAAAGAGTGTCATGTATCAAACGGTGTTAAGCAAGGTGGTGTCATAACACCGATATTATCTCAAAAAAGACAAAATGGCTAAATGGATTTGGGCAGAATGGCGGCTATTCTATAAATAGAAATTCACGTTCTAGTAAGACGGTATAATTAAAGCATAACGTTCACGTCATTATGACAACATGGTATATTGTATAGTGAGCGATATAACAATTAAGTAGCTACCTAATTAATTAATCAATGGTCAAAATACCTGAATTTTACCTGAAAATGAAAAGTGACAGATTCAGAAGCGTATGGACGCGCTGGTCAAGATGGTGATGACCATTTTTTATTTTAATTAATAATTAATTAATTAAAATTACTTTAAAAATTCAAACTTTTCACAAAAATTTAAAGTGGATATTTTCGAAAGCTTATATATCTGATCGGCGCTAATGGATGTACAATTCCTTCTTGCAGTGCTACTAAGTGCTTTAACTGTGTACACTTCCTTGTTGCATTACTGAGTGCTTTAACTGTGACGTCATAGGTCAGTACATTAACAGAAAGGAATATATATATAAGTGAAAGTGAATATAGTGTTCTGATTGGTTGATGCTTACTATACATTAGAAAGAGACAGACAGTACCCAACAAACAGTAACCATGGCGCGGTCATATACATGTGGTCACTGTAAGGACGTTTTTTATCGACGTAATTTATTCACTGAACATGTCAATAGACATAGAAAAGGCAATGGTAAATTGCAGTGTCCTGATTGTCCAAGGGAGTTTGCACAAAATAGTAAACTTCTACAACACAGACTTCGTGTCCACCCTCAAGGTCAAGCTCAAGCTCGAAGACCACTTGTTGCACCACAATATTTGATGACATTGGCGGAGAAAAACAGGTTGAAGTTACAGTACTCAGAAACTGCAAGACGAGTATTTCCTAATGAGGTGAAAGCAGTTAAAAAGTACGAGGAGAGTTCACCGACAATATTCACATCAAGAATAAGTGGAAATATGGTGTCTAGGTATAATATTCCGCTCACTCTTAGAGATCCTGCAGATAAAAATGGACTGATGACTGAAATTATGAAAAATGAAGGAATACAAAGTATCCATTTTAATTGGCGGTATTGCGAACCATTTGGATGAGGATGGGGAAGTTAGTAACAGTAAGTACATATATCCCTCCATGAACACATGCCTGTTTCCATCGGACCCTATAACAAATTCAAAGCAGCTCATTATAACTGACAAGAACTCTGCTCTTACTCAAGTACGCGATGTGATAAGTGAGCGTGATTTTGTGGAATGTATAACACGAAGTGCTGCTCGTGAAGACACGAAAACAAATTTAGTATTCTTCACACAAGTTCATATAAAAACATATGATTTGTTAAATGCATTTGTTGGCGCAGACGTTGACAATGAAGATGTGTTTGTGAATGATAATACATCGTTCAATTAAAGTGTATCAATACCTTACATTCCGCCATATGTGTTGCGTATGAGATCTGTGACTGATCATGGGTCAACATTGGGTACAAATGATTGTGTGTGGAAGCTACTGCAAAGTAAACTTAATGAAGGGAGAACAATTGATGAAATAATTGAATATTTTGTAGAATATAGGAGACGGTTGCTTTTATACAAACCAAGTGTGCAAGACTATAAAATCAATGGTGTGAATGTATTAAGTCGGTGTACAGTGAAGAACAAAAAATGGTTTCAGCATTTTAAATGTGATGTGGAAGAGACGATTTGTCAGATAGAGCATTGCTTTGGTGTAAATATAAACATTTTTTATTTAGATAAGGACAGTTTAGATTACACTGCAACTGAGAACAATCCTACCCGTTGTTTTGTTCAATAGAATATTGCTGTAAACTCTGCAAATATTACTTGTGGCAAACATGGAGTGAATAGGAATGATAGATTGAATGCGTTGTTAGTGAGAATGTCAGAAGACTCAGAAATGCACCATTGTTTAGAAATTGTCAATATGAAAAACTTTCTAGTTATAAATGTACTCATTGTAATATGTCATTCTGACGTATGAATCATTACAAGAAACACTTTGAAAGTCTGTGGTGTATAAGTCCATACACATATAAAGGAGGAATATTTAAAAGAAGTAAGAATGTATGGGAAAAGTTGGTTGATTTGGACATAAAAATTGACGATATTGATAATGAATGTGCACATGTTTTAACCTGGGACATTGAGACCAAAGCTGTTCCATTGGTGGAAGAAGAGGATGTCAATGCTACAGAGAAGAGGAGATTTGTGAGCAAACATGCGCCAGCTTCCATAGCGGCAAAATGTAACGTGCCTGGAATTCACGAGACCTACTTCGATTATGACAATAACGATCCAATCAAACTGTTGCAACATTTTTACGATTGGTGTGTGGGTGTTCAAAAAGTCTGTGCTACACAATGGCATAATAGAATGAAAACTGTCTACAGGCGTATTGAAGAGAAAATAATTCAACTTGGTGGCACAGTGAAAGTAGCGAATGATAGATGGAATGACATGACAAATGAACTACGGGACCAACTCCACTTCAACTCTCATAAAGATTTTCAAAAGAACTTGTACAAACATAGTCCTCAAGTCTTTATACCCTCGCCTCAAAGTGTAATGAAAAAGGGGAACACGTAGAGAAACAGTGGTCAAGGACAAACTGGAAAATACAAGTGATTATATTTTCAACGAGGCTGAAATAAATAGCTTGTTTCCTGAAGAATACCTTATTAGTAAGTATTCTTTATTATTGTATTATTTTTCATATAAGAAAAAAAATAAACCAAAAATTACATATTTTATTGTTTTGTGTATTTAGACAGTGATGAAGAAACCACAAATCAAGATGATTTGGACGAATATTTAACTGGTGGTCTTGGAGATGGGGAGGAGCCGTTGAATGCAGTCAATGTTGGAGTGGATGTCAACACCGTTCCTGACAATGATGACACTCAAAGAAAGGAGAAGAAGCAAAAGAAGAAAGGATGTCCGCTCATAAAGTACATAAACTCTTTGAAAATGGTGTTGGAGGAACTTAAGAGGTATGGTAGTTATATACCAATTGTAGGCTATAACAGTGCTCAATTCGATTTGGGTTGTTTCGGTTCGTCTTGGCCGAAAATATTTGGGTTTTTGAAAAAAACCAAACGTGTACATAATGATGAGGAAGAGGATGATGCTAATGATTTATTGAATGTAACTGTTATGACAAATGAGTGTGGTGATAGTGTTGTGAGGAAAAACAAGCAAATTTGTACCTACCGTTGTATTGATGATAAAGTAGACTTTCGACCTAACATTATAGGTAAAAGCAAGGTCTATAAACAAATTGTTACCTCAAGTGGTCTAAAATTTCTAGACCTTATGAATTATGTTCCTGCCAAAACTAGTCTCGACAAACTTGTCAAATCGTATGGGCTACCAGAGGAGAAAGGTTTCTTCCCCTACTCCACTTTAAACGCGCGATGATTTTCCATTCTCTTATAATGAAAATGGACATGACAACGTATGATTATTTTGTAGACGAATTGCGTACTCCCCCGTACCGTCCTCAGGGTCATTTATTGGAGCGTGATTGGAGCGACCATTCCCCCCAAATATTTAAGCATGTGCAGCAGCTGTTAATATATAAAATGGCAAAGGATTTAACATTCAATTCATTATCTCATCCAACACGCGATGTGTTTGAAAAAGAAAGAAGTTTATGGCTTGATGTGTTAGGTTACAACAGTGTAGCCAATCAGAAATGTGTCACCCGTGAAACAGAAGATGTTGTCTGGCTGAATTCAAGCTATGAACACAAGGTTCAAAGCAAGAAAGTCAATTTCAATTGGGTGAATTTGAAAATTATGAATGAAGTGGGAAGAAAGAAGAAGAAAGAAAGTTTTGAGAGAAGAATTGTGACAACGGGCATTGAAAATTTGCATAAACATGTTGTCCAATTATGGAAGAAAGAAAATATTACCAACATGCTTGACTATTTACGTTGGTACAACGTGAAAGACGTTGATATCATGCATCCAGTTATTGATTTGATGCAGGAAAATTTCCGGAACATTGATACGGGAATACAATTGTTCAGGGATAATATGTGCCTTCCAAACATAGCTCGTTATGTAGGCTATAAGCAATGTGAAGAGGAAGGCGGTACTTTCTTCCTACCATCAGGAGCAGATGAAGGTGAACAATTTGAACGTGTGATTAGGAGGAATCTGATAGGAGGGCCTAGTACCATTTATAACAGAGATGTTACTGCTCATCACAGTAAAATTGAAGGGAGTGACAACGTTGTTAAAATAATTAAGACCTATGACGCCAATGCGTTATATTCTTTTTGTATGCAACACTGGATGTCCGTTGGGAATACTGTACATATATTTAAACCCAAGGAGTGTGAAAACATAAAGAAATGGGGAAAACGCAGGATAGTGTTTTAGAAAGACTTTGGATTAGCGGGGAAAATGACCGTCTTGTAAATATGGCTACAATGGAAAAGAATAAATACATGAATGTTATTGGCAGCAGTGATTGTTATCCCCATGTAAATATTTCATCTAGTTGTATTGACAGCAAACTCTCACGAGTTGGTCACTATGTTGTTGACGGTATTCGTCACAGGTGTAATTTCACCGACAGGGAATTGAACACCTTTCCCTCGAGTGTCAAAGGCATTTGTTACGAATTTCTAGGGAATTGGTGGCATGGGCATTCAACAGAAATTGATAAGAAACTAAAGGCTGACAATGATCATTTAGCAAATGTGTTGAAAAAGAGGTTTTCCAATACTAAGAAGAAATTTGAACGTATTTTACAGTTCGGATACATCATTAAATTTGTTTGGGAGAGCGATTTCAAACGTTTCAATAAAGATGTTTAGGAAGGAAATGTCACCATCCCCACTTTCACTGCTCGTTACTTAAGGTCAAAAGGTGAGAAGAGAGAAGAAATGATGCCTCAGATGTCTGACCCAGTTCAATTCACGAAATTACTTTTGAATAATTTCAGTGAAGATGACGTTATTGAAAATAAAGATGTGGCCTACAAATCATGGGAGGAAACTGTTGACAAACCTAACATTGATTTAATTGGAATGGTTGAGGTTGATATTTGTACCGTTGGTAGTGTGAATGAGAATTTAGATAAGTTTGCTCCATTGTTTGTTAAGGGGACTTTACCAGGTGAAAGAAATGCTCAACTCCGTGGTGTGCTCAATTGTAAGAAAGTTTTGTTAACCACTCCATACTTAAGATGTTTGATTAATTTAGGTTGTTCGATTTCAAAAGTCTATCAAAAACTGGGAATTTAGAGCAAAGAAATGTTTAAAGTCGTTCATAGACAACATTGTTTATGAACGTAGAAAAGGTGACATGCCTGGTGGTAATTGTCTTCAAGCCAATACCTATAAATTAATAGGTTACGCCTTTTATGGAGGCGCTGTGATGGATAAGGATGAGCACAGTAGCATATCTTATGTAGACAACAAAATTGAAGTTTGTAAAATGATTAATTTACCTACATTTCGTGACGCTGATGAAATAGATGACAAATTGGTAGAGATGCACACGAACCCCCCAAAAAAAATAATCAAAATATTCCCATTCAAATAAGAATATTTATACTTGATGCAGCTAAAATACACATGGTTAATTTTTACTATACTATTATTGCCAAACACTGTCATATGGATAAAACTGATCTCATATCCATGGACACTGATTCTTTCACTCTAGCTATGTCAGAAAAGAGTATACATGAATGTGTTAAGGATGAATGCAAAGAAAAATGGGAGAATGTCATTAGACCAATATGGTTTTCTCACGAACCATGCGACACCAAGAATCAGTGCACTATTCATAGTGAATGTAACAAACGTTTACCAGGCCCATTTAAAGAGGAATTTTCTGGTGACCGGGCTGTAGGTCTATCCTCCAAATTATTTACAGTTACCTCCATGAAACCTGCGGGTGATATCAAAATTGCATCTAAAGGACTGCGAGAGTCAGCTATGAACATAGACTGCAGTAATGAATTTAGTAATGCTTTGAAAAATGATGTGCCAATGAGTATAAATTATTCCTCTTTGCAACGTAGCAATGCAACCATGATGATGGTAGATAATGTCCGCACCGTAACTAATAAATATGGCAAGCGTGTGTTGAAGGATGGGGAAGAAGGGAGAACCACAACAATTTTATAGAATGTGTATTGTGGTACACCTATGAAAAGGAGGAAAATCATACGATTTAACCGTCAAATGGTACATAATAATTAATGTTTTATATCAAGAGTTTATACATAACTATTTTGTATGTGTTACCTCTTCTTATGTAGTGAATGTAATAAATTTTTGTTGTGGATGACTCAGCAGCTTATGGTTAACCAACATTTGTGGTTAACCACCATGCTATCGTTGTATGTATTATATGGCACTAATGACTGAGAGTTATGATTATGTATAACGATGTATATATGTTATCTGATATATCTTACAGTCATTGTGAACATGAAGTATAAGTGACAACGCCCTAGTATGACTGTCATGTAATATTTTATGGTCTATTCACATATATTATTACACTGTGACTAATTATATTTTACACTTATAAATAAATATTATGTTTAACTGCAACTTCCTTGTCCATATTTGAACTTATTCACATCCTGTTACACTGAATATATAACTAAACCAGTAAATTATTACGTCATTCTAGAAGAGAGTACAGAGAGGAGGAAGTACATTTTAAATTAACATAATGGACGACGACAATATTATTATTCAAAGAGAATTGGTTAAATCTACTAAATGGTTGGAAGATAAGAATAAGAAGGGAATACGTTTCATAAACAGAGGCGGGGCAAAAGACTGGCTTTCTGTGTGCATTGCCTTTATGGTTAAGGTCAACCAAACCGCCATACTTTTTCGAGTCGAGGATATAGAACCGTATCTGCAAGATATTACGCTGCCCGGTGGCTGTAGAATAAAAACCACAAAAGGCTTTACTTCGGACCAGTACAGCGATTCGGAACCGGATATGGCAGATAACACTGAGCTGTTGAACATTTTGGTGGATATAGTCAGAAACGATGGTGAGGGAAATAATCTGATGGATGATGTCCCTGATATACCATTGGCAACGACAGCGTCAACGGCAACGTCAAAGGGGCAGTTTATTAGGCTGTGTACACTGGAAGAAATGTCTGAGATCGCGCAACCCCCTGTGGACAGTGGTATGGTAGAACAAAAACTCATGCCCCTTCCATCTTTCCCTAGCATTGTTATTGACCGACCTTCTGCGGAACCTCCTAAGGCTGATGAGTGTGGCTGACCAACCGCCTAAAAAGAAAGCAAAGCGTCCACGGTCGGCAGGGTCAAAGAATACATATTTCTCGATTGTACATAAAAGGCTCTTGATTGTACTAAATTAAGAACAAACATATTTCCTGATGAACATAATATATTTTTCGTGCCTAAAGCAGTTAAATGTAATAAGGATTTCAACGAAAAATTTGCAGTTAATGAAGTTGAAATGCAGTAATATTTTTATTTATTTATTCATTATTTGGTTTACTGTTGTATTGTGTAATGTCAACTTCTGCATAATAAACGTGTAAAGCTTTATAACATTATCAGTCGTCACTTTGTTCTTATACCGACCACATCGGAGCTAAATATGAGTCATTACACTACAGTACCTGTTGATCCAGAGGAACAAATTAGTGTTCAACAGGATCAATTCCTCGTACGGGATAAAAAACCTTTCGACGATGCAGTTCGTAATACAGAAATTAAAACGATCAGACCGCAGACTTCTAATTGGCAATCAGCTAATGAAATATTATTTAAGATAACAAGTGGATTAAGCTGAAATCTGCAAGGCTTCATTTCGAAGCACGCATTAAGACCAACAGTGGAAAAGATGACGTGCCTGCAGCATGGAAGGATATTAAATTCAAAACGTCTTCAAACTTGGCACAGGCGTTATTTAGCAGTGTGGATGTAGACATTAATCAATAACATAGGTTGATAAACCACTGTGACAATAATGATGCAACGCAAATGCTGCGTTTGCTAGAAGGAACATCAAAAGATGGAGAAGAGTGGGAATTCAATGAACATTTCCGTGTGGGCGAAAAAAAAAGCTGGGCGGCCGGCGACTGGGTAACTCAGGCTAACAACCATGGTGATGCGGCCGATATAGCTGCTAGAAGGAACAAAATGGGTTACGACGTTGATTTGCTACCTGAAAGTCCTCTTATTCAGGTGGAAATAGAACTACACCATTATTTCCTAAACATTGATCAACACTTGCCTCCGGCTACGAGTTTTAGCATTAACTTAACGCGAAACAGGCCTGAAAAAATATTCACTGTACAGGTGGGTGAGGCAGTGAAACCGGTGTTACAGTTTACGGACATGTACATCCAAATTAAGAGGGTAAAGTTGGATCCGGAGGTAACTGTAGGACTGTTAGATAAGTTAACCAACGGAGACTCATTAATTACATATCCACTTACACGATATGTAACCACACGACATAATTTTCCACATAATGCTACGCAAGTATTTATACCAGAGTTTAGCAGCAATGAAGTCCCCATACGCATAGCCTTAGGATTTGTACGTCAGGAAGCTGCGACTGACTCTGGCAGTTATGCATTTGACTCTCTTAATTTTGAGGCACTGAAAATAGCGAAGATTCGTATGACATATGACGGATCCCGCTATCCCGATGAACATGGTTATGTATACAACTGGGGAATGTATCAAGATCAGGAAAAGATGATGCGTCGCAAGGAATTCATCAAAGCCATTCGCACATGGAGGGGGTCTATGAAAGATGCCTTGATAGATTTGGATATGTGGAGTGCGTCAGACCACTTGTACACATTCGACCTCAGCCCTAACAAGCGTGCTGCCATAACAACCTTTGCACAGACAGAGTCATTTGGACCAGTCAGTCTTGAAATTGAATTCAATGAGGCTCCCAAGGAAAACTACATGATTGTGTCCATGAAGGAATATAGAAACAACATCCTGTCCATTGACGTGGCAACTAGCACTCCTATTTTTAACTTTGGTGCTTAAGACCTATGAGTTGACAATAATAATATATATTATTCTTTTATAATATGCTGAATATAATAAAGCATTTCTTTTGGTGATATATGTATTGCGTACTTTATAATTAGCTCATGAAACTGGTTAGAACCAGTTGTAATAGTCACGGTCACGTGGTACATGACTCACTTCTAAACTAAATGTAAGTGGTTGGACCCACTTAACCACAGGCCAAGCCTGCTTGCAATCTGTAAGTGATTGGAATACATCGCGTGACATAAAAAGTGCTGAGTAATATACATATAACAGTATGTTGCAAGTATTAAAGCGGTAAAGTTTAAGCGCTCAGAATGTCAACTAAGTCAACCCAAGAAAAGCAAGAAATTACCACTACTCCCCGTAACGGAAGCAATGACGACTGTGATTGGCTTAAGAAAAGATGTACCCATGCCCCAGTAAGTACTATTGATATTATATACATTTTAATAACATAATAATAATGCAGTTCTTAAATAGAAGTAATTGTATGTATTACAGAAAGCGACACATAAGTGATTGCGAGGATGAACTCCATGTGGTACTACACGGTACGAGACCATGGGGAGTGGGATCATGGCCTACCACAAAGGACATTCAAAAAGTTGTCATTGACATTGTCTTTTATCACAGTACGTCAACACATGCCCTTAACATTTTCGTTATTGGACATACGATGTGTGAGAACTAGTCTAGGAGCCACCATAATGTCCGTTGTTATTAAAACTCAACTGGCAGCATTTGCTTCCAGTGGTGGAGTCATACAATTGTGGGCTCCTGAAACATTACAAAAAGAATTGAATCAATGTCAAATTGACCACACTCAATTACCCTTGTGGGGAAGTGTTGAAACGAAGTACAAAAATAGCAATCCAATGTACATATTTAAACTTCTCCCCCTCAGTGACGAAGAAATAGATCATTTCGATTGGGCTAGAAAAAGTAGGAATGAGTTCAGACTGAAAGTAATGAATAAGAAAACGGTATTCTCAATTGAAAATGTGACTGAAACACGTGACAAAAATGTCGTCGAAAGTGTCGTCGAAAGTGATGAGGACCTCTTAAATGTCGTCGAAAGTGATGAGGACCTCTTTGACAGCGAGAAAGAATACCCCAAAGTCAATGCCTGTAAGTGTTAATAACTTATGTGTAGAATATTATTATTGTATGTATATAATAAATGTAATGTGTTATATGTGTTGTTTCAGTCGAAGTGGAAAAAACGAGCTTTTCAATTGCAAAGTGGCCCGTATGCAAAACGACGTCAACGTGGAGCAGTTCACATAGATTTGGAACCACACCGTACTTCAACCCCTGAGCCACCAAGTGGTCCAGAGGAAAAAAAGCCATTTACACCAGCTGTAAATGATATAGAACTACAATGCGCCCAGTTTTCTTTGATTGTAACAACATCTGTGAAAAATGGACCTGATGAAAAAGAGCGGATGGTTACACGCAGAGAATTATACTTTCAAAGCAAAGAAGCCTTAACCAATGCTCTTCCGAAATTCTATAAATCATTCTGTTAATATTTCTTGTCTCTGTGAGACGCATGTATAGAGACAAATAAACAATGTAATTTATATAATACAGTCTATTTTATTTGTCTTACATGATAGTGCACTACACTTTAGAAAGAAGATATGCTGCAGCTGTTTATTAAATACCCAATTGATCTTTTATACTGTCTCCCAACGCATTTTTAAAAATGAATTTCCTTTTTCGTGTTTAGCTTTAACATCTTCAAATATAAGTCATGGAAGTAGCCTTCAACTTGATTTCTCTTTTTACGTAGTCTTGATTTCAGTCGTTCTTTATAATATCTTCGTAAATGAGGGTTAGTAAGCTTATTCCCAATGAAGCCTCCAACTTGATTTCTCTTTTTACGTGATCTTGATATCTTCTTTGAATTGACTCCCACATGTCTGCCACGACTAGCTCTTTTCATAATTCACGTCTTGACTGTTGACAAAAGCGAGTAGATCTAATGAGGAAGCAGGCGGCTTTCTTTATGAACAGTTATGTGCATACAGGTCTTTATGGCTTACTGGTCTTCTTAAATACTCTATAATATGTTTGCGATCCGTGATGAATGGTCGGACTGGTCATTGGTTCATTAATCTGTTTAATTCTTGTCGACCTCTTCGGTCTGCGAGGACCTTTTCTGCCGCGTTTAATTCTCCTCATAATCTACGTCTATACTGCTAATAAAACCAGTCACCAATTGAGTTAATTCAGGATTTTTCTCAAGTGTTTTCCTCACGGAGTTATGGTCTTGAGATAGAATAGCCTGTACGTCTTTCTTGTGAAGAAATATACGGTCGCGCTCGTCAGCTGTCAAATGTGTATGCAGGGGACCTTCCTGGTGAAGAATTTTCTGAACACAGCTCTTTAAGTCCTGTAAATTCTTCTTCTTGCTATGTTTAATAAGATGGTAACCGTTATCAAGGTCTTGATAGCTCTGACAAAATGTCTTACAGTTGCTGTAAATTTCTCCCTCAGAGCGTGGAATCTTTGTAGAAACAGGATCATCACATAATGGAATAGTGCTCCTGGCAGAGTGAGGTCCATCAAAAATTGTTGCTCTTTTTTTCCGCTCGACAACGCAGCGACTTTCTTTTTGCGGTTTTACACTAAACTCTTGTTCGTCGGAGGACACACAATCTTCTGTCTTCTCATTTGTTCCTTTCTTCTTTTTATACAATGGTTCCGGTGTAGTATCATCGAAATAATCATTGTCAGAATCGACATCCTGCACCTTCCTCTTTCCCTTAGGTTTAGGGGTGGACTTCACTTTTACCTCGTGGTAAGGAGGAGCTTTCACCGGCCTCAGTGCTTTGGCTACTCTAGACGCTTTTGTGTTAGTCTTCACAGTTATATTTTTATTAAGTGGAACAGCTAGTCCCAATCTTTGTGGTATATTTTGTAAATATTTCTTCCAAAAATCCATGTTTACAGTTCCTGTCGTTAGCATTAACTGAAAGAGAATTAAAAATATCAACAAATATATACCAATATACATCTAATACAAAACAAAAAACAAAACAAAAATAAAATTACACAACTACCCAAAAAGCTGTTCCGAGATTGTTTTTTCTGTTCCGAGATCCCATTGACTTAACGTGGGGTTTGTTACGAGATTTGAGATTCTGTTCCGAGATGTTAAACCAATGGGATCTCGGAACAGAAAACACGATCTCGGAACACAATTTTAACACATTTTTTCTTTGAAACTAAATTCTGTCGCACGAGTAAATAATCTTTTATATTATAAAGTTTGATAGTTTATATGAATTTTTGCTTTTAAATACTCATTCTGTGTAATGTTGTTTCACTTTCAATTGAAAAAGGAAAAGCGTAAACATGGTGGCTTTCTTTGCAGCCATTGGTCCAGCACTTAGAATAGCAAGTACGGCTGCAAGGATAGCAGCCAGAGTCGGTACAAATGCTGAAAGGATAGCAGCCAGAGTCGGTACAAGGGTGGCAGCAAGAACTGCAATAAGAACAGCGGCACGAGCAGGGACACGAGCAGCAAGAAGAGGTGCAACGCGTCTTGCCGCTAAGCATTTAACTAAAAGAGGATTAAATGCCTTGGCTAAGAAAGGAGCAAAAAGTCTTGTCAAACAAGCTTTTCAAGAAGGTGTGAGGTCGAGTGCCGAAAATATAATGAAGAAAAGAAATCAAAAAGGAAATGGACTTTATCCCAGACGAAGGAAAAGGAATGGCAAGGTCCTGTAGTTTCATTCGTTACGTACACTACGACAGAGAAGACTACTAAGCTCATTCCTCCACGGTAAGAAAGAATAATGAGTACAAAACGACCTTACAGACGTCCGGTTCATCAACAGGGGTATGGAACCTTTGTTTCGTTACTTAAAGCTGCCAAGAAGGTTGGTACACAAGCTGTAAAGCAAGGTTTGCAGTATGGAATTAAGGAGGGGCCAGGATTACTGAAGAAAGCTGGCAGGGAAGTGCTTAAGGCTGAAATGAATAAAGGATTTGAATTTGGTACCCAGACTGCAGTTAGTCATATTCAAAGCCGACGGGCTAAGCGTCGTAAGAGGAAACAACGTAGGAAAAGGAATCGACATGCCTAAAACGTCAACTCGTCGAAGTAAAGTGAGGGTCCGCCGGAGGAAGAGGAAAGTTAAGGTCACACGCCTTGCAAGAAAAAAAGGACTGACAAAGAAAGATTTGCAGGATGTTGTCGATCAACAAACTTTGGTACTCAATCCTGCCGCAGGAGCTTTGGACGAACAAAGAAGAAAAATATTTAGTGACGACGCTACAAAAACAAATAATCAACACTTAAATAATCGTGTGCATGAAATTAATAAGTTTGCCACAATGCGACGTCTCACGCCATCGGATCAACATTCTCTTTCGTCTATTCAATCCTCAACCTTCAACGCTGAACCACCTACACCTACATAGCCTTCAGAAAGAGCTTATCACGAAACTGAACCACCACCAGAGGAGTATGGTCTTCAACGAAGGAGTCTGAAAATAATAAACTTATTTCAGCAAAAGTATTCTTGAACGATAAAGACAAAGATGCAGTAAGAGTTTTGGGTCATTCAATATACTCAGATTTTATAGCAGATAGTGCTCAAATATCTAACGATTATTTCACTTTAAATGGTGTAAATTTTACAAAGCCAATGTATAAAAATATTGTAATATTTATTAATATTAAGGAAGCTATGAGGGAAGCACCGTAATACCATAGTTATACTAACGCAAATAGGTAATGTACAAAAGTCAAAGAATACTATGTTTCGTACTAAATTTCAATTTCCTACAGACAATATAGCTATTAATGAAATATCACAACGTGTTTCAGCCGAGAAATTTGATTCACTAGCTAATGAAAATTGGCCTGAAATTTTAGCAATAACGAAAGATCAATTATTGCTTGAAAAAGTGCGTAAATTATTGATTCGGTCCGATAAAAGCGTGTCATGGAGAGATTGTTTTGTCCCACGTGCGGCAGGTCAGGATTATGTTGAGGATATTAGTGACTAGGGTATTGTTACTAGTGTACCCAAGTCAATGCAGAAGGATGCACAGGACGCTTTAGATCTTATTAAATCATCATCAACATTACAATGGAATGATCAGGGGGAATTAATGAATGATGACAAGATCATGAAAGATTCAAGTATTAAGCGAATTATTGAATATTTGTTTAATACTGACAAACAGCTAACGAATGTCAAACCTATTGGTACAGCTCATTTTGTCAAAGCATTGTTACAAGCACAAGGTGTTGTGACTCAGAAAGCTAATTTTCAATTACAGAAAGAAAGCAATGGGCGTTATGGTTTGTTTCGTTTTGTTTATAATGTTTTAGATATTGCTTCAAAAATTGCTCCTATATTAGCGAGTCTTGGTATTCCGTGGTACATATATATTACCGCTTTAATGGAAGTTACAAATACACAATTTAGTCAATTGACAGCGGCCTTGGATATTTTACCAGACGCTATTCCTGGTCAGACTATAATAAAAAAAGTATCCAGGCTTCTGCTGGTGCCATAGACATATTGAAACCTAACGCTGCTACAAAAGCAGGAATCTTTGCTGGTATGGTTTATGCTTGTAACCATCCTACTCAAATAGTTGCTTCTGTTACCGCGGTATTGGTTGGACTTGTACATTATATAAAAAGACGGTAACTAAATTTGTAATGTGCTATGAAATAAAAGTATGTATTTATGTAAGTACTTGTTTCATTCGTTAATATGGACGAACTCACAATGACCGCTTTGAAAGAGATTTACAATGATCCTAAAAATACAGGATTATTTGGAGGTGTCGAAAAGTTGTACTACGCAGCACGTAAAGAACAGTTACTTGTAACCAGGAAGGATGCTACTAAATTTCTTTCTACACAACATACTTATGGAATATACAAAGACAAAAAAGTTGGCAAAGTATATGTGTCACGAACAATTGTGGGCGAACCCTATCAACAATGGGCTAGAGATTTAGAGGATTTAGGAAGGAAAACAGCAACTGAAAATGACGGATACAGATATATCTTAACTGTCATAGACTGCTTCAGTAAAAAAGCATATGTTAGAAATCTGAAAACGAAACAAAGTGATGAAGTTGCAGCAGCCTTTGAAGACATATTAGCTGACAGCGGTCGTGCACCCATTGAATTCCAGACTGACAAAGGCAGTGAGTTTCTGAATAGAAAAATGAAACATTTGTATGAAGAGCATAATATACGACATTTTACGACAGAGAATGAAGCGGTTAAAGCTTCCATTATTGAGCGATTTAATAGGACCTTTAAAGAAACAATGACGAAATATATGTATCAAAAACAAACCAAGCGTTGGGTGGATAAAACCGGTGATTTCACAGACTCTTACAACAATTCTTATCACACTACCATAGGGAGAACACCGAACAGCGTTACATTTAACAACGCTGATGAAGTTGTCAGTCGCATACATGATGACGATGGTCGGTACAAGGACAACACATTTACAGACGACAAATACAAATTGAAATATAAATCTGGTGATTTTGTACGTTCAACACGCAATAAGGAAGCCTTTGAAAAAGGATACCACCTAACATATACAGAGGAAATATTCGTAGTCGACAGCATTGTTCGCAGTGGAAAGGAACATAACTACAGACTGAAGGATCAGAATAACGAAAAAATCAAAGGAACGTATTACGAAAAGGAATTACAGAAGGTTGATTCTCTACCAACTGAATATAGAGTAACCATACTACGCTGCGACCGTCGGAACAAACGTTACTTCGTTCATTGGGTTGGTTGGCCAGACTCATTTGACGAGTGGGTTAGTGAAACTGATATAAACAGTATTAATTAATAACAAAGTATGATGTACGACGAAGAAGCTAATAACCATATTTAAGAATATGACCACATAGAACCTGTGTACAAACGTTCTAGAATTGTACGCAAGTATAAGGAAGACAAACATTTCCAAATTGTACATACTTTAAAGGACAACCCAGGAGAGCTGAGACTTCAATTACCACAACAACTAAGTTTCTCCGGCAGCACCAATTATGCTGCCATTGGAGTGAAGAAATTTTTATATGTACCACAGTGGAATACATTTCCTACTGATACATATGCTATTGATATTCAATTACAAATTCATTACAATGAAGGTGATGATGACGATGAATCTGCTTATTATATTTTGACAGAAGTTGTTGACGAAAAAAATATAACTTGTATAAAATCATTTATAGCATTATTAGAAAGGATGCTTAGCCAAACGTATGACATACCCGATGCCGTGACAAGGCCAAGGTTTGTAGATAGTGACTTACCCGACGACATTACAAGCTCGGGTGAAGATAGTAATGATGAAGATAACTATAAAGGACAACTATATAAATATGAGTGACGAATTAACTGTTAAGGTCATTAACAACAGGCTGTATATTGTCAATGAAAAAAATATATTCAATTATAGGTTGATTTTCTCTCCAAATATAGTGCCGGTGTTTACATCTCATAGTTTGAACAGCAACAGAGTTTTACAAATATCAGCCCAAAAATCAAGCATGTTGACTTTTGCCGATAAGTATATGAACACTTCTGTCATACTTAATTTACACATGACAGGAGTAAAGAAAACGATTAGGACTTAAGGAGTAGAATCAATTTTAACATCTATTCCATGTAGCAAGGGCGATTATTCGTTTCATACGTATGAACCACAGTCGATCTATTACAAGGAGTTAATTGTACCACAGTCCATTGAGGAGTTTGTCATTTATGTGAAAGACAGCAACGGTGACATGTTTGACGTCGCAAGTCAGCTTCGACAACGCGACTCTACTTTATCATTTGATATGGTATTGGAATTGGTACTACTATCCGTCGTGGAAAAGTGAAGCTTCACAAGTATACTTTCATTATGGATATTCCTATGAGTCTCGTGAGAACACAGATGGAGAAACCTGACCAGGAATTCCTTAAAAAACTCAGAAATGAGTCTAAACGCCTACTAACTTTTTTCAATTTTCCTCTCAACCATTTCGTGAAGCCAGTGGACTTGGCAAGATGTGTTTTTTTTTCTATCGTGGACCAGAAGCATCAACGTATGGTGATATAGTGCAATGTGTATTCTGTGACAAACAATTAGAAGAATTTGTAGCTGGTGATATAGTTCATATTGAACATAGGAAACATTCTCCCGCGTGTGCATTCGTGCAGTGTAAGAGGGTTGGAAATAAACCTATTGAGGGAATAAAGCAAAGAATCGATTTAATAAATGCTTCACGTAACCCGAGTAACAATATAAGTCAGAAATAAATGAAGGTGAAGATACAAAGGTAAATTTAGAATGTGTAATATGTATGACGCGCATACGTAACACTATAATAATGCCTTGCATGCATATTGCTATATGTTACTTATGTAGTAACAACATTACAGTTGTCCTATATGTAGGTTTCCATTAAAATCTTGTTCACGTATATATATATCTTAATAAAAATTGTACTTATAAGTTCATTCCGCCGTGTTCCTGTATCATTTTTATCTATTCATCAGTATGGACTACAACACCATACGTTCATTTCAATTACATTTACAAAGTAATGGAGATCAGGAAAGACATGAAAACAATGTGATGTCGTCTTTTACCATCGATATGGATTCCTTCATAAAGCTAACTAATTATGGATTATGGGAATGTTGATTAAGGGACATATCCTATCCCACCCGTCTTATTCAGCTTGATGATAGAAGGAGGGAAGCAGTACCATTCACCGGACCCATATCGAGGAATACAGAGGTGACATTTACAGTCAGGTCGGTAATACTTCCTTTGGCTAATCATCAGACCTACATGCAGAATAATGAGGGTTCATATACGTTTGACACTAGTCTACAGAATATGTCTGTCCTGAAAAACGTCACACAGTTCTACAATGATTCATTCAACAAAATGTATATTCATAGATTTCTTCCATTGAAGACAATGTACGATATTCTATTACAAGTTAAAACAACCAATACAGACCCACTCCATATGGACTTATCCATATTTACTGTCTGTATCTACATCAATAGCTCACTTTGTACAACTGACTACTATGATTCTGGAGAAAAGAAATATCAATAGTAGCTTTCATATAGTTAACGATGTGTTACGTGTGCACTTCAACACAACGACAGTACACCGCGTGATATTGCGTGTTCGATCTCCAGAGCTGAGAAGTATGTTAGGTCTAACTTCTAATTTTGTTCTTATGTATGAGAGGCTTGTGCTAATACAAAATAGACAAGTTTTCTCCCTTACTTCCGACTCACAGAACGTACTAATACATGTTGATGATCATACAAAGGGCTGTGATATAACCACACTATCTATAGCCGCCGCAGAAGACATGTTCAATGTGTTAAGTCGAGACAAACATCCGCTAATATTGTACAATGATCGACTGGACACTAAAGGTGTGTACATTTTTGATTTAATGGACTTTAGTGACTTGGATATTGTAGAATCCAAGCCATTTACAGTACAAATTATAATGTACACTGAATCTTCCAATGATAGAGAAATAGCATTACGATATGACAATGCTTTCACTATTAAAGATATAGGACAGATTACGTCATTCCATGAATTACAATTGTTAATGCTTGGAACTGCATATACAAATAATGATATTGTTCTAGAGAAGCATGATGGTATATTACGTATTGTGAATGTGACTGAGAAGTACATTGAGATTAAGATATATGATTTCTGTAATATACTGTGTACTGTACTAGGATATACAGAAGAAAGTGCAGCCAATAGTTTTAATGTATTCATGAGCGGTAAAGAGACACAGTCACACCCTGGCTTTTACAAACCTGTATTCTACAGGGTAATTACTCTATCAAGAAATGTTAAGGCAGACACCATTGTCTATGAACATAAGGTCTTTCAGAGAGCAACACAAGTACACAGCCTCGTTGCTGCCAACAGTGTTTCATTGTCACGTGTTATTGTTGCGGTACCAAATGATACTAATGATAGTTTCAAAATACGCTTCCAAACTAATTTCTCAAGTGACGTAGATGGCTTTCAGTATTTAAATATAGATGTTAACTACCATCATTTTAACACCGCAACCGCAGTAACCTTGTTCAAACCCATGAATTCCTATGATTATATTCCTCGCAATTCGTATGACAATATACTATCTATCTACGAAACATTTGGAACGAATTACTTAAAGGAGTTAGACACTGAATACTATCTTGATAATATTATATTCCTGACATATTATTCAGATGCCTTTAAGACATCACTTTTGGATAGACCTGAAGTATCACATGTTCTCCCTATTATCATACCATCACACATTAGTACTGAACGAACAGAACAGTATCAGAATGCTACATTATGTGTAATAGGTAAATATGTTAATTTGGCTCCACAAGCAAAACTACTCATTGATAATGTAGTATACGGAGAAATACCCGCCCAACTTATCAACAATTGATATTGAAATCACAAACCCAAACTTAGCAGCAAGTAATACTGTTATTATTATAGACACAACCTTATCACCAAGTAATACAGATATTCTTCAAGAAAAAACACTTGTAAACATTAACGACTTTGGTACTTTCTATACTTCAATTTCTAGTAAAGAACATGTCGATTTATCAAGTGGTCTACATAATCTTCATATCCACTGTGATGTTCTCGAAAACCTATTCGTTGGTATTGTGAATGATAAACTGCTTGATATTATACCTTTTGAATATAATGACGCTGATTATTCGTTCTTTTCGCCCAAGTCAATTATATATAAGAGAATAAAACAAGGCGACATTACGTCAATTAGCATGCAAGTGTTAAATAGTGAAGGCAATCGTATACCATTTATGTCTGGTACAGCGCCTGTAATTGTTACACTTGATTTCAAAAGAATATCATAATGTTACGTAGTACAAAAGATCAGAACGCATCTCGTTTCATAGCGGATTTGTTCACACAACGACCTGATGTGACCAAAGTGAGTTGTACATTTGTAAATTTGCCATCAGACATATATCTTTTGAACAATGAATGTTTGTATGTTATATTTGCTAGCAAAGTTAATTACGACAGCTTAGAGAAGAAATGTAACAAAATTATTATTATTCCTAATGATTTCACCATACGTTATGATATTGAATCGTTGAACAATTTGTATGAATGTAAATATAACTAAGCAGCAATATTTTAAAACAGTCGGCTACAATTTTCAATGTAAATCATTTAGATTTGTTTCTAAATGTAGTAGAGACTGTTTCCTCCCTACTCCCCGACCACCTTGCTTAGGGCGTGTGAATTGTTAGGGGAGATGGTTGAGAATGATAGTTTGTACAAACCAGCGTATGTAATCGATAAAACTAGACTTATATACGAACACTTGTATAATCATACTAAAACATATGATTAGTATGTTCGCAAATGTGAGTTCAATATTAAAGATTATGTACGTATACGATTGAACCGAATTCTTTCAAAATTCACATTTACATTCACAGCACAAAGTAATGAATCTGTTTCCTTTAAAACACTACGAAATAGCTGTTATATAGACAGCAACCGTTTCGAATATAATAAGTTGTTTTTATGGTTAGGTACTGATATTAAAGAGTGGAAATGTTCATACAATGACAGAGGATGTGTAATTCCATTGACTTCATATATTCACAACACCTTTCATTTTATAGAAATTTATCTCAGTATCATTCAGAATGCTGTAACCTTAACCGCCGATTGGATTCACAAAACTTATTAGGTATTTGGCCAATATATGACAAATATAGGATGGAAAAGAGCACACCATATGTTCGTTTGAATACGAACGACGATCTTTTTAAATGTGAATGTATATTAAAGAATTCATTAGACGAAACTCTACACTTTGGGAGAGGTAACACCGTTCTACGTCTTGATTTTCAATAAAAACCCATCTCCCAGCTGCAATATCATTAGATGATGGGGAGAAGACGTCGAGTTAAGAGGAAGAAACCTATTTTTGTGTCTATTAACAGAAACCAAGCGCCTACTGTTAAACCTCCTGTATATTCTATTGTTAATATACCCAGTGTGAAGGATTACAAACATATAGCGCTATCTAAACGCTATCCAGGATCATGGACGCAGAGACTAATTCGGAATCACTGACCCCATCTTTTCTTGATGCTAGCATCAACACCGACATAAAACCAAAGACATCAATTACTCGCGAAAGAGTGAAGGTGGTGTTGGAAATATTTTATTTTCTACTGTCTGGTCTGGTCATTATTAGCGTTGTTTTAGCCTCAATTATTAGCATATCCAAGAACAACCATCCTGAAATATTCATTTCTATGCTGAGTACCATCGTCGGTGTTCTACTTCCGCAACCGTCAATCAAAGCCTCCTCACTCAACACAAAATGAATACCGCCCAGCTAGACCGTGTAGGTCGTCACGTGGTTGGATCTACTTTCAAGGGGACGTATTCAGCACATCACACAAGCCTCGTACCTATATTTCTACACAGGAAGTCGCATTCATTCAGTGTCATACTGAACACAAAACGAATGACGCCACGAGGAGAACACTGGATCGCTATCTACACCAATAGGAAACATAATAGGACCTATTTTTTTTATTCTTATGGTAATGGACCAAGTAGGTTTCATACTGACTGGCCTACTCTAGCGGCTATGAGTGGTACTAAGCATTTGTGGTATAATAAAAAACGTGTACAGTATGCTTTTGATACTTGTGGAGCACATTGCTTATATTTTTTATATCATATGCGTAAAGAAAACAATCCACGCAAAGTGGTAATGAATATGAACCATTGTGCTGTAATGAAATGGTTTAATAAACATAAATAATTCAACATCGTACATATTAGTATACATAACTATGTTTTCTTCACATTCCAAACACTACTGTCGCAACAGCTGCAACAGCTGCCACAGGAATCAGTGTTCTCTACTGGTATTTTCATACTTCCATTGCCATCATATACAAAAGGATGTACGTCATTATCGGAGGTATATATATGAAGAACAAATGTCCATGCATCCACCGATCCCCATGTGGTCTTTTTGTGATAATGATGGTGGTTCATTCAGACAGCCCCAACAAGACGGATAATTTCTCATTTGTTCGTGGACTGTCATTTCCTCTGCATAGACATCCAATGCATCGTTCCATAATTCAGTGGCGTTAATTATAATGTTCATATTCAAAGCTCGTTCAAAAGAAGTATGTTTGGTCTCACCTTCCTTTGTGCTCTCACTTGATGTACGCCTCTTTTTTCGAGGAGGACTTGCTCTCAGCCAATCCTCACATTTCTTTGCAGTTTCGGCTGCACAGATGCTGTCGTTGCTATCCCAATCGGCCAAACATACAGGGGCCGACTCAAACTGAGTCATGTCACTTGAACACGATGAAGTCATCATTTTCACAAAATTTGTTCTATTCTTCGTTTATAATGCTAGAGTTATATATATTTACATTTTGTGGTCACATGACTTACATACTCCATGTACATGTACATCACGTGATAGTTGACACAGTAACGTATATGTATTCTAGTACAAGTTAGTACTTGTCTATTCCACAGACTGATAATATATTGTAGATAATATATGATATGTTTGGTCCCTGTCTTAAGTAATATAACGCACTTCCTTCTCAATCATTGTAAGTGGGACATTTGAGGAATACACAGCTGTTGTTTATCACCATACCAATACAACATAGTACAATGGAGGATTTGATTCTTGAGCGAGATACACTACAAGCAACTGTAGCCTCTTTGGAAACAGTGGTAGCCACTTTAAGTGAAGATAAGCGTAACTTGACTGAAGATAGGCGTATCCTTCATGAGCAAGTAAGCATATTTATATTTTTAACTCACGAATTTCTATTAACTAGTATATTACGTCTACTTATAACTTTATTTTATTATGCTTCAGGTAGATGGTTTTCAGAGGGAATTGTGCCGGTCATTCGGGGAAGAGAAAGAAGAGACTCTCATGTCATTTGACATACTTAAGAAGCAATTGTGTCAGACATTCGTCCAAGGTAGAACGGCAGCTCTCTTGAAATATGACATTGATCATTTATGTCGTTACCCAAACGCCCCACCGCTCAATGTACAAGCTTTAACCTTTAATGGTAATTACGATGAGGATAACCCATTCAGTTGTCGTGACCCAGATAATGATTCCGTTGACACACCATTTCCGGCAGACCCCTTGGAGCATATGCTACAATTCCAGCCTTACTGCTGTGATAAATGTCATAAGCTATTTGCTCCCACTGAAGGTAGAAAGTTAAAGGAACATAGTATTGTGTGTGGCAGTACAGATCTTATTTCACTATAACTCAATGAATACTTGATACGTGTATAATGAATAAAATATGTTTTATTTCATAGTACGACTTGAGTCATTTCATTGTATATATTTTTTTTATAATCATAGCAAGTTAATTATCCATGCTTACTTATGTGAATACGTCTACTCAATTGAGGACAGAAAGCAGTCATATGAACATTTCGTTATTTTCACGAACGTAAACGGAGCTCAATTCATTTGGTAAGTACGGGTGTGTTTATAGATAACCACACCAAACTTTAAGGCCATGAAGCCTAATTAACGAGTTGAAAAGAAACATACGTGTTAAACGCAAAATTTGGGTTACGTATATTACACGTTGACCACTCAGTAACTCCAAAACACACAAAAGAAACACTGGTAAGAAACGACAAGGCAAGCAATGTTTTGAAAGTACTATCCCAGCACATTTCCTAACGGTAAGTATTGAAGACACAAAAAGAATGTCTGGTAAGTAAGTAACTACAACACGTCGCTCCACCTAGAGCTATCATCTCTAACGGTAAGTATTGATGGTTTCGCACCTAGATACCTATTTTACCAAAAAGAGGTCCAACTGCTTTTGAATGTCTGGTAAGTAATTAACTACGACACGTCGCTCCACCTAGAGCTGTGGATTCTATATATCAGCAGCTGTGAGTGACGCAAAAAGAATGTCTGGTAAGTAACTACGAGCGCTCCACCTAGCGCTATCATCTCTAACGATAAGTATTGATTGTTTCGCACCTAGATACCTATTTTACCACAAAAAGGTTCAACTGAGTTTGTATGTATGGTACCAGACATATGGCAAGTATTTGAAACTCAGTTAGTAATCAATTCACTATCTCAAGATATGGTAAGTATTTGAAACTCAGTTAGTATTAAATTCAACATCACAAAATATCTCTAACGATAAGTATTGAAGACCAGGAAGCTAACATGCTCTCAAAATTACAGCTCCACTCAACACGACACACGCGTGGTCTTTGTGGCATTATGCAGATCCCTTCTTGTGAAACTGAACTAGACACTTCGACGTGGAGGCTGATGTTACCGTACAAGATTCTGAGGTAAGTAATCATACGAATTCACAAAGAGACTGATCACATATCTCTAACGGTAAGTATTGATAAATAATTGGAAAGGAGCTACTACAAAGGAAACACATGCCTCATGGCTGCATATTTGCCAGACCGATTATTGTGTTGTGGCATGATTTTAGCTACCTCAGAACAAGAAGAACAAGTCGGGATTTTGCTTGTTTGCATCACGAAGGAATTGCTTCCTCTGCAGATCAGGTACGGTAAGTATTGAAAACCAGGAAGTCCCAACAATTTGAGTCTGTCTCTTGCTAATGTGTAGTAAGCATCAACCAATCAGAACACTATATTCACTCTCACTTATATATATATATATTCCTTTCTATTAATGTACTGACCTATGACGTCACAGTTAAAGCACTCAGTAATGCAACAAGGAAGTGTACACAGTTAAAGCACTTAGTAGTACTGCAAGAAGGAATTGTACATCCATTAGCGCCGATCAGATATACACAAGTGACTTGCTACAAGGCAGTGTACACTATACATTATACCACAATATCTTTGTTAGTGGGTGTGGTGCATTTAGAGCGTCAATAGCCAGCTAGTCTTGTACTGCTCAGGCTTGGCTTGCTATCTGATTAACGTTAATCAGATAGCGTTAATGGATGCTTACTTCCGTGTAGCAGCTTGGCCTGTGGTTAAGTAGGTCAACTCTTCATGGGCTTTGCGCATGTGTTAACAAAATGGCGAGACAGACTAGCAGCAGTCAGTGTGTACTTGATGATATAATATATCGATGTTTCTGTGAGTAATATTACTGTTAAATGTGTGTCTATATATTTATTATATGCTTGGCTAAAAGTTGTTGGTTAATTTGTCAGTGCTTTCACGATGTTTATGTCTTAAAATACAATGCCGTTTGGAGTATACACAATGGGTGACTCCCTGTTCACATTAGCGTCAATCAGATAATCTTTTAACAGATGTCTAAAGAGCATTGTATTGCAACAAGGAAGTAACCTTAATCAGATAGCGTGCCAAGCGGCCTCCTTATCTGATGGACGCTAATGTATCTAGCCTCTTAGCCTGTGGTTAAGTGGGTCAACTCTTCATGGGCTTTGCGCATGTGTCAACAAAATGGCGAGACAGACAGTAGCAACACTCAATGAGTACTTGTTGATATAATAAATCGATGTTTGTGTGTGTAATATTACTGTTGAATGTGTGTCTATATATTTATTATATGCTCGGCTAAAAGTTGTTGGTTAATTTGTTAGTGCTTTAACGATGTTTATGCCTTAAAATGCAATGTCGTTTGGAGTATGTGTGGATAACGAAAGTGAAACTGGAGTATATTGAAGTACAATAGGACTGTCAGTAAAAGAGAGGCTCTGACGTCATAAGGTAGGGAATTTCTGTTGGTATAGTAATGGTAGCCTCATCTAGTATATATGTATATACAACCCACAAGTAGGTCAAATATTATAACAACAAGTCTCTATGCAGCGGCAGTGAATTACGATCCATACAGCATAGCCATTTTATAATGTTTAGGACTGTATAGCGTTCAAACGATACTTATTATCGAATTAATTGTTTCGACATAATGTCCAGCTCGTGTAAGCGCTTCTGAAACTATTTTGTTTTATTTTTTAAAATTATTTTGAAATTTCAATTTGTTTTAATAAATCGAATATCTGATCGATATAATTCTTTCACCATCGTGATCAGCTAGTCGAGACGCTTCCGAAAATATCCACTTTAAATTTTTGTGAAAAGTTTAAATTTTTAAAGTAATTTTAATTAATTAATTATTAATTAAAATCAAAAATTGTCTTCACCATCTTGACCAGCGCGTCCATACGCTTCTGAATATGTCACTTTTCATTTTCAGGTAAAATTCAGATATTTCGACCTTTGATTAATTAATTAGGTAGCTACTTAATTGTTATTGTTACGATCCAGTTTTTGAGCTGCTAGCTAGGAAAGTATTATAGTACGAGATTTATGGATATGATTAAGCACGATGTTATTGCTAGTTAGGAAAGTAATTTAGCTAGAATTATGGATATGATTAAGCGTGATGTTATTGCTTGAGGGAGAAACTTATATCTGAACGGTGGCTTACTTATCTAGCTTAATTATGAATAATGTTATTCCATTCTTATTTGACATTGATGGCTAAATGATGTTTGCGTGGCAGTCCAATTTCCCTCTCGTGATTAAGTCGGCTAAGCTTTATATGCTATGATGAGGCTTTTGTCATCAGAAACCCTCGCATGCTGCGTGATTGCATTATGTTAGCATCCCGCGTAAACCACTTTTAGTGCTTTAGGCTTAGGATCTCTCGAATAATGCATGCGTTGAAGGGATATATAAATGTCTTTAGGTAAATTACTTATTATCTTTGTTGTACGTAGTTTGGTCGATTCTAGCGTATATAAGACACACAAAATAGCGCACCAACACTCCAGTAACGCAGGAGCTCCACAGAAGTCCACATACGTCCATCGAAGCCACGGAGAGACAGCCAGACTCAAAAAGAGGCTGACTCTCGCCAACTTCCCAATAGGCTTCAGAAGAGACTTAAGTACTTCTTCTTTGTGCGTCGGAGTGTTCCCGTGCACCTAAAACCGTGTTGGTAAATAGAAGTAAAACGAACGCGCAATAAGAGAAGAAACAATAATATCTTAGCCTTACCCCAAGGCGCGATATTTATTGGTGACCCCGACGTGATCGAGATTGAGAAGAAAGAAGAAAGAAAAAAAGAACGAAGAGACAGAAAAGAAAAAGGCAATGCCGGGTTTGCTTAAAACCCAAACCGTTAATGTTTACGAATGTGAACGTTGTTTTGCCATTATCCCTCATCCCGGCGTAATACATACGCCTTGCTGGCCGGAGTCTTCACAGTTTTTCGTTAAGTGGATTACTGAACTCAAGGCTCGCATGGCCACTGGAGTGAAGCTTAACTTCATCAACGTGACGGACAGTGACGAGTGAAGTGATGGCTTTGATTTGTCTGCCTCTGACTTTCCTTTCGTCTCGCCGCCTGCTTCAATACCTCTGATTTCATCCTGTTCGTCCGGCCTGCTGCTGTGCCCCGTGTCAACCTGGTGTGAAAAGAAGAAAAAAAAACCCCAACTATTTGCCAGACTTCCGATCTTCTGCTGTTTTCCGTGTGCTGCCTGTTGTGACAGTACGTTTTTTTCAAGATTAGCGTGCAGTAACAGGTTGTCACAAGCCTGCAACCAACCTATATCCGCTGCTTCTCCTGGAAACAAGATGGCCCGACGTCTACTCATCTGCTATCTGTGTTGGTGGGTTATATACTGAAATTGTGATAGGATAGGGACAGTTTAATTTATGACAGGATATTTAATGTTTATATTATAATAGGTTGTTGAGTCCTTAATCTATGACAATGCTTTGCTTATATAATGAGGAGATTGTCATTACTCTGTTTGGCTAAGACTCGTGCTAGAGAAAAGCTGAAATGTCCAGTAAACAACCAAGTAAATTCTCTCCTGAAATACCCGGCCCATCCGATTCCAAAAATTACAATTCTCCGGCCTGTTAAAGCCTCACTAGCAAGCTACCGCTGTGCCAAACCAGGTCCCTTTGCTCGTAACTGCAGAACGGATATGACCCCTGTATCAACACCTTCCCTCCCGCACCCGGCGTCCGCCAGCCGCCAGCCATCCAAGAATGCTAATATTGATCGGCAGCTCTGTAAGCGATGCCGCATTGGTAAAAATCCCTCGCGTTTAAGCAAAGTACCCCCTCCCGGCGTGCCCTGTCGTACGTGTGAAAGTCCTCATATGACCTATGATAGTGGGAAAAAAAATAACAACGCAGACTTGTATATTCAGAGGACGCTCTGTTGATATAAGATCTGTTCCTTCCATTCTAGATCGACGTCCGCGAGTCGTTTTAGAATGTGAAGGAGTTCTTTTGATTGGTTTAACGCATACACTTATAAGCAACATTACTCTTAACATTTTTGTACGTATAGCGCCGCTTACTACCACTTCCAGTAATTTAACCAGTATTACAGGACATGCATTAAACATATATGGAGTGTGTACTATTGATATGATAGGGTATCCGGTCACCGTAATGGTAGTCGATATGCCAGATTGTGATCTGTTGTTAGGAATAGACTTCTTACATAAAGCAGAAGCCTGTTAGACATACGACAAAATCGTATGCGTCTTAACAATGATAATTCCTATCATATCTTAGCTCCTGATGAAACTATAGGCCAGTCAGCACAGTGTTGCCCCAGAAAGGTAATTGGAAGTGAAGGATTAGCCTGGTGGATTTGGTTCTTTGTAGCCATCCTTATTCATAAAATGCTAAAAGCATTTGAATTTTGTCCCAGGTCCAAAAGTCCTGAGGTCTCAATAGTAACGTATGATCACAAAAATGATCAAGTAAATTTTAAGAATGACTCTCGCCAACTTCCCAATAGGCTTCAGAAGAGACTTAAGTACTTCTACTTTGTGCGGTGAAGTGAAATAAGAAAATAAACCAACTTTAGTTTGAGTCCTTTGTTTATATGTGCACCATTCTGAAGTATGTTCAGAACATGTCAGTGACATTAATGAATAATTGATTGGTCATTTGTAATATTGGATAATTGGTTTGATTGTAACTGTATAACGTTTATATTGGTACATGAATTATTAATGAATGTAAATTTCCTTTTTATTCTGATATTGTATAGTATGTTTGAATTGTATTTTGAAATTTGTGCTAGTTAGAAATACTTATGGAAGTATTTTCAAACTCCTTGCCATGGGAGGAATGTTACGATCCAGTTTTTGAGCTGCTAGCTAGGAAAGTAATATAGTACGAGATTTATGGATATGATTAAGCGTGATGTTATTGCTAGTTAGGAAAGTAATTTAGCTAGAATTATGGATATGATTAAGCGTGATGTTATTGCTTGAAGGAGAAACATATCTGAACGGTGGCTTACTTATCTAGCTTATTTATGAATAATGTTATTTCATTCTTATTTGACATTGATGGCTGAATGATGTTTGCGTGGCAGTCCAATTTCCCTCTCGTGATTAAGTCGGCTAAGCTTTATATGCTATGATGAGGCTTTGTCATCAGAAACCCTCGCATGCTGTGTGATTGCATTATGTTAGCATTCCGCGTAAACCACTTTTAGTGCTTTAGGCGTAGTATCTCTCGACTAATGCATGCGTTGAAGGGATGTATAAATGTCTTTAGGTAAATTACTTATTATCTTTGTTGTACGTAGTTTGGTCGATTCTAGAGTATATAAGACACACAAAATAGCGCACCTACACTCCAGTAACGCAGAAGCTCCACAGAAGTCCACATACGTCCATCGAAGCCACGGAGGGAAGACAGCCAGACTCAAAAAGAGGCTGACTCTCGCCAACTTCCCAATAGGCTTCAGAAGAGACTTAAGTACTTCTACTTTGTGCGGTGAAGTGAAATACCTGTGCACCTAAAACCGTGTTGGTAAATAGAAGTAAAACAAACGTGCAATAAGAGAAGAAACAATAATATCTTAGCCTTACCCCAAGGCGCGATAGTTATATCGCTCACTATACAATATACCATGTTGTCATAATGACGTGAACGTTATGCTTTAATTATACCGTCTTAATAGAACGTGAATTTCCATTTATAGAATAGCCGCCATTCTGCCCAAATCCATTTAGCCATTTTGTCTTTTTTGAGTATGATGTTATATGGCTCACTTGGATTTGAACATACTACTGAGCTCAATTTGCATAAAGGTCATAATGGTAAGTCAATGAGGGTCAAAATAGTAGTATTAGACCCAAAACCAAGATGGCGACCAATATTCTCTTAACTTAGGGTTTTTGGCGGCCAAATTTGAATTAGGCCCCGCCCCTTGTCCTACTTCCCTGTGCTGTGATTGGCTGAGAGAGAACTTCCGGTTTACTTCCTGGTCAATCCTTGCCTGTGATTGGTCGAGGACCTGTGACGTATTGAAATGTGCTGGTCCGGTAAAAGAGGCCACATGCAATTCTAGTGACTCTCACTATACTACTGATATTTTATGGCTCTACTATTGAATGGGCTACTACTATTAAACACTTGGGGAACGTCATTGATAACATGTTGAATGATAATAGTGATTGCACATCAAAATGTTCTATGTTTAATGTTGCTTTTAACAAAATGATGTGGAACTTTGGAGAGTTGCATAAAAACACATTGTCTAAATTATTCAATTCCTATTGCTGCAGTTTTTATGGCTCCCAGTTATGGACCATTGATTCTGATGGTTATAAAAAAATATGTGTTCAGTGGAATAAGGCTGTTAGGCGAATACTCAACCTTCCAATTGTTTCGCATACTTGGGTACTGGGGCCATTAAGTGGCCAACTACACATTAGCGTTTCCTTGAGCATTAAAACGCTGAAAATGATTGGCCAAATGAATCACAGTGACAATGCAGTAGTTAAGTATGTGATCAAACATGCTTGTTCTAATGCCCTTTCACCTTTTGGTCGCAATATTGCTTACATTAGACACATATATAACATTAATGTACATAATGAGGTGGGGTTCAATATCACACAAATTATTAAGAAAGATTCTTTAGCAGATGAACAGAAGGCTTTGGTCTGTATCTTAAATACATTGTTTTGTGTTAAAAACAATGAAATTATAATTGATGAATTTGACGATGAAATGATTTATTTGATGATACAAGATATTTTAGTATCGTAACAGTTTTATCTCTTTTTTCCGTTGAATGTAGCACTATAGTTTAAATTTATGTATCACAATTATTGTTCATGCACATACCTTGAGTACGAAATAAACATGTATATTTCTGCTTTGAGTCACCTTGCAGTTGCTACATAAGTGACAATGGAGCGCAACGTGTGCTGATTTGTTAAACTTTTTTTCAATATAGCACAACGCTCACTTTTTCTCAAGAGGCATTTAACGATACTTTGATCCTTGTTATCGATGCGCGATTGTATGCTCAACTATTGTGAGCAAGTATTTCTTTTATAAATAACGGAATATCAAAGGGGGTCTTAATTCATTCAGCTATCGCCAGAGCAGCAACACATTGACACACATTGTATATTTCGGGATTGAATCTGTTTCTGATAACAGGTCTAATGTCAAAGTGCAAAATAATAGTTGCATTGACATGTTGACACCAAAAGGATTTGTTGAATCATGATGCAGTACCAGATGTTGCATTCAAGATTAATGTTAGTCATCTAGATGTCTTCATCCCTCCTTGTAGAAATAATTGTTCCTACTAAATAGCAACACAAAATAAACCGTCATATTATTTTGTTTACTTTATTGCAACTGGTTCCGCTGAAATGTTATTGGTTCTATTTGATGACATTAAATAAATAGGGAATTAATTAACAAATGTCTCCCAAATGGTTCAATTTGTCCAGCACTCCTGTGAGACACATAACTCAAATATTTAAGTGTTTGTGGAACTTTCGATTACTATAACTGTTATATAAAACCAATGCAGTTACACAAGGTTGCAATACGCATCCCTTAAACAATCGCCATATGGTATGCTTCTTACAAACA
>CM067352.1:23082847-23122847 GCA_034190875.2 Urechis unicinctus | reverse complement strand
ACACAAAATACAATCCAGTATAATACATTGCCCGCTTAACCGTAAGCATTAGGTACGTCCGCTTGATAATAATCATTGTGCGCTGAGGCGAGTCGTAGAGGCGCACTGGTTGCTATCAGGATTTATACTGATGTCTGCTTAGCATTTATGCAAACAATACCCTTCCATTATTCCACCTTATTGTGAGGGCAAGAAACAAACTCCAGTTCATTTTATTTTCAATGTATGACAGTAGTTTAACACTAAAGGAACAAAAAAGAGGCTTTGATGGAATGGTGGAAAACGAAGAGTAACAGCTTTTAGTTTTCAGATGGGCACGGTATATGTGAGTGAGTGCACAAAGACCCACTGTATGTAGACATCAACTGGCTTTGTTTACATCACCGGAAGTGCTTGGTTGATCGCTTATTTGAGCATAGATGGTTATGACAGCACTTGAACAAATAGGCTGTGACGAAATAACCATGAACGCTGTTGCCATAAAAACGCTAAATATTTGCACAACGCAATTACGTCTTTCCGGCTCATGCACTAAACGTAATGGCAACAAGCAAATTTTGCTACCTGTGCGAGCAGTACAAGTACCTATACATATATATATATATGTATATATCAATAATTATTCAAATATATATATATGTATACATTCATATAGATATATATCTTTATATAGGTATCGATATATTCATATATGTATATATTTGTATATATATATGTATATATAAATATATATATATAAATATATATATATATATATATATGTATATTTCTATATATATTTATACAAATATAAATACATGCATATATAAAAAAAAATATATATATATGTATATAAATAAAATATATATATATATATAATATATATATATATATTTATATATATAGGTATATAAATATATATGTATATCTATAAATATCTATATATATAGATATCTTTATATATATATATATATCTCTATCTCTATCTCTCTCTCTCTCTATATATATATCTCTCTATATCTCTATATCTATATATATCTATATATATATATATATATATATATATATATATATATATGTGTGTGTGTGTGTGCATTTATTGCCATGTTGATCGCACTGAGACACTTTGGTGTGTTTATATTGTCTGTGTATGAATATTTGAGCTGCTGATTAATGTTGTGGGCGTTGTTGTTGTTGTTTTCGATTTGTAGCATCAGTTATGTACTCTGTTTGGCCTTTAACAGCAAACCAGCTGCCTCTGCCCTATTGTAACTTTATTTTTGTCGTCAATTTTGTCGTTGACAGCAAACAAATGATGTCACGTGTAATATTTTCACGTCTATCATCGCTCTTTTGAAGCTTTGCCACTCGCACACTACCGACGTTTATACCAGCGTATGTCACAATGATAGGTGTCAGCACGAACGCCTGATATATCGCCGTCATCTGCCCACTCCCAATCGGCTGAGGGAGTTTATTGTGTATTCCTGTTCGTTATTCATCGAGCATACGACGCATATATTTGAAGCCGGAAGTGGTTTCGTACATATAAACGACCTTTTTCATCCCTTGAATGTAGCATTGCGCGTTGCATTTTCTAAGTTCATCGTTCAATTTTCAAGATAATTCCACATTGTAAGAGGTAGTATTCATCTCGCTACTGATAGTTACCGCAAGCTACAGAAGTATCACGTCTTGATTCTGTGAAGTGCAAATATTTTGCATGCAACGTGATTATATTGATTTGTAACTATTCGCAAAAGGGGTGACAATAGCCTGATTGAAATTTCACCGCACACTCTTTTACTTCAGGAAAAACAAAATTACGATTCTAATTACGAATCACCCTTTGAAATATATCATCATATCAAGCTCTTGCACCCATAGGTGTCTGCGACAGAATGTTAACTGTATTATGCCAAATTACTTGCGGTATGATATTGATCTTACTTTCAGGGGCAGATTTGATGGATACACCTGCTTTCGACCTCACTAAACTTCCTCACAGACAGGCTGAAAACGTTGTCCTTGTTGCTTGGTCTATAAGGTCGATGACCCAAAAAATATTTCGATTGAACCATATTGCTCAATAAGCAGGCGGTAACTGCAAAGCCGAAATGGTGCGCATCAATTATCACACGTGGTGAATGCCATTACTTGAAGGATGAATTATATCTGCTTTTTTATTGCCTGGGCATAATATTACATGCGCTGCGTCTCGAAATGGATGTGAGTATCAATATGACATCGCTCTCAATAACATTTTTGTCCGATACATTGATACGTTGACAAAGACCACTGTTCACAATTAACACCATTTCTAATCCTCGCTGAACTTGATATCAATCACGCACCAGCATCGAACGGCCAATTGTGTAATGTTAGTCGCTTCCCGAATGTTCATTATCTGTCAATATATTAAAGATGCAATCAATAGCAGCGCAAAAATAAAGTTCATGGTAGATGAACAACGCAAATTATGGACAAAAATGCATTCGACAATCCCGATGGTAAGATTAGTGAAAAGGCAAATATTGGACTGCATTTGTAAATGCTAATGCAATGCGTTAGTTCTCCCGCTACCATACTGCGTGACTTGCGTTGTATAAGTACCAAGTGTACGTTGAATGTGAAAATCACTTTGTTCATGGCCATGTCGTCAATTGCTTATGTTCAAGGAGAGACTGATGTTAATTCGCTCGAACAACGGGATGTTATTACACTCTTGTAATATAATACAGCATTATGTTCCATCTGATGTCATATATCAGTTTTCCATCAAAGACTTGCAGTTATAAATAAGCACATAAGACCGCTGAAGGGCATCATCTTTAAGATTTGCAGAAACCAATGGTGCTTACACACAAATGAGAGGCAACCTCTGCAAATAGAATGGTAGTTGCAGCTGTGGTTGGTGATCCGCACATGAATCACATTGGGCCTTGTCGTTAATGATAGGTGGTTTGTTGGTGGAGAATGAATGCTTCCATATTCAACCAGTCTCTTGCTACACCTCCACCTTTTATCCCATCCCTCCTTTTACCCCACCAACTGATGTATGTTTCTCGTGGTATTTGCATCAAGAACATAAACAATGCATCCACTGTCAATCATATTACAATGCATGCTCGTAAACGATAACATCACTAGGTATGCCAGTCCTGACGATAAGGAGTGTTCTAATCCCCGAAAGCAGCTAGCCTGAGTTATAAATAATCAGGGCAATAAAAGAGGGATGATCATTTGTTATCGTTTATGCACATACGACTCTGTAACTAGATATACTTCTGAGCACAACACATGGATTATTTCACGGCAGCTTTACTTTTAGTCTTTAGTTATGTAGTCACTCTATATATAGTTGTTAAATTAAGCCTGCAGTTTATATTATTGGAGGAAATTATCACACAACGACAAACGTTCAGCAGGTAGGCGACATGAGACAATGAAAGTAACCAACTTATGAAAGTCAGTACCTCATGTAACTGACTTCCCATTGAGTAGCCCGAACCAAACTCAACACAGCAACCAACAGCGGGGTTGTCGTAAGTGAGATGCACCATGAACTGACATTCTGAAGAAAAAACCAGGAACACATGATCCACGCATCCACGTGATGAATTAGAACAAAATCTCTATTAGGAGATCATGTCTTTGATTTTGACTTGATACTGTTCTCCAAGATGGGTAAGTATAGGTATACTACCGAAGAAGCATAAGTGTCCAACTTTTAAAACTGAATGAAGCGGGATCGTGACAAGATGGCTATTTGCAAACGCCATTATTATATACTCATTAACAGGTTTTACCAACCGAAATATGCTGCGATTCTGTGTATAGCATTTCGTGGATAATGACAATGATAATGATGGAATCGACATGTGGCTTTCTAACATTTCAGCAGGTAAGCATTGACGAAGAGTGCATTAACCTACCACTCATCGATGTATATGCCTTTTTGTCGGAAGCTATTAGGCTTTCCGGCTGATAAGGTCATCAGTAATAACGGGCGAAATATATTATCCGTGTGTACAAGCCTTATATATAGCTCACATTGGAATGGGCGGGGGAAAAGTGCGTTTTGTTATAATTCGTAAGTTAAATCCATAACTCTGCATCTGAGAATATGTCGTCTGATGCGATAGGACACACCAAATTTAATCTACTTATCAAGTTACATTAGGAGAAGGAGCGGTAGATTTGAGCTTATTTGTATGCATTTCTATCCGTCAATACTGCCTTCATATGTGAGTTATATCAGCGCAAAACCCAGTTTAACAGTTGTCTGCTTGTCGTTACTTCTTCAAACGGTTAACATGTTTTCTTCTAACTACCGCTTGAATTGGTCCAATTAACGGACAATGCGTACTAATTACTGCATATAAAATGGCAAGATGGCAGGCACCGTGTTCCTGTGCAATACTTGTGTGAATGTACTCATGTCTAATATGATGATAATAAGGTCAATAAGAAGCACGGTATTTTAAATATTCACATCCACGACGTAAAAGTTGGCAACCACTGACAATATACATGTTTCTATACAAACAAGTAATTGAGATTGGAAGTTATAAATACATGTAGTGCATCAATGGTGACAAGTATAGAATCTCAACAACCAGGCTGTTTTCGCTATTGTTTGGGAACATAACACACATCGAGTTTTGTCGATGGCAATCAGCAGCTTTTGGGAAGGCTACTAGAACATATTATTTTGGCAACTATACGCGATAAGCTACAAATTAGTGATCTTCAATTCGGTTTACGAATTGTGAATATTAAAATAAGTTACACCTAGCCACTTCGTGCATGTTCTATTGCAAGTTTGTAAAGAATTCAATATCGAAAAGTATATGTGAACATATTAGGGCTTCGTAGATCTTTTACTGGAAAGAACGCCCGTAATACTAACACATAGTTTGCATTATTTCCTTTGCAGTAAAAACAGTATGCTGATAATTAGCGTGAAAGATCTATCGCATGGATAATAACAGGTGACGACGATATGCTGCTATATACCAGGATAATGGGAACTAGCACATGGCATATTGTATTGATTGCAGTTGTCGTTTTGTGTTCAGGTGAAGGAAGAATTGGAGGAATTCATGATTTAATCAAACGCTCAGTTATCACCCATGACTACTTTTGCAATCAAGCAAATACGCAATCTAAACCACTTTTGTCTTGGTTTCTGCTTGATGCCGTAGATTAGTCACGTTCTTCCTCTTTTGGGATGATTGATTATATACAAGAGTCAATTAACCCGTTTTATACAACAATCCATTTTCGAGGGAATCAACAAAAGATTCATAATTCAAGCTAAACATTTGACTGATCCAAGTACAGTGAGACTACGTTGTTTAACCGTGACACATTTGATGCTACATATACGCATAAATGTGAGATTTCATCATTTTCTAATTTGATTTAAAATTTCTGATTTAATGGCAATGCTGATCTACACTCAATAATCTCATCGATATCAATCATACAATAACAAGAAACGAAAAATTGACCGTATTTCCTTCCGTTTGCAATGATAGCGATTCAACAGCTACTTCCTAACATGTCAATCCTCTGTTCAAATTTACTGGTAAATAGTATATATTGGACGGCAGTGGTAGATGCTAACATAGTGCGATAGTTCTCACCCTACCATACTACCTGAGTATGTACCAAGTACAGAATGCACCCCAATGTCATCAATCGCATTTTTTCAATGATAGACTAATGATTATTCGCTCGATGAACGGGATTGAATCACGCGTTCTTTTCCTAATATAGCATACGCTTGTCTTTTCTCTATCAAAGCCTTTCATTAATCATTATAGGTGAATGAAACACGTTTCTTCATGCATTTGTATGTGCGCACATCAGCCCCCTGAAGGTCTTTTTCTCATAGCTTTGCGATACAAATCATGTCTTTGTACAGATACAAGACAGCCTTTGAAAACATAATGACAGCTATTATGCGTTAGATGTCAGTAATAAACAAATGAAGTATTTTTAGCCTTTCACCTACAAAACCCAACTCCCCACTGTTATTTCAGCCGTCCGGAGAAAATGTGATTGTACCTAACTGGAGGCATGTAGAACAGTTAACCGTGGGTCGGTTTGTGTAACGACAGTCAGCGTAATGTCCACTACATTCACATTGAGTATATAAGTTGCTGACGTGAGGTCACTCCTAGAGCTGCGGTGTCCATATTTTTGATATTCCACCAAGTGCTATATGTTGATCGTGGTTACATAATCAAAAGCAATATTTATGCACCCACTGACAATTAGCATCTACATACATACATACATACATACATACATACATACATACATACATACATACATACATACATACATACATACATACATACATACGGTACATACGGTACATGCGGTACATACATACATACATACATACATACATACATACATACATACATACATACATACATACATACATACATACATACATACATACATACATACATACATACATACATACATACAGACATACATACATACATACATACACATACATACATACAGACATACATACATACATACATACATACATACACATACATACATACATACATACATACATACATACATACATACATACATACATACATACATACATACATACATACATACATACATACATACACATACATACATACATACATACATACATACATACATACATACATACATACATACATACATACACATACATACATACATACATACATACATACATACATACATACATACATACATACATACATACATATACATACATACATACATACATACATACATACATACATACATACATACATACATACATATATATGCCGTTTGCATCAAACATGCGCTGGGCTTCCGTCTTTGGGCTTATGTGTGTTTATATCAGTTGCCTTTGCAATCTGTCGTGCGGAGACGATTTCAGGACTCATTGTTAAAAGTGAGGAGATATAAATATTTGTTTGTCTATTGTGGTAATGTTCTTCTACCTAGCGCGTTCTACCTATAATCAATGGTAATTTATCAAATATGTTAACGATATTTACAACGTGCAAGATTTAATCGTCTTACACAATCAATAAAATCATCATATTGTACCATGAATTGCTTGATTACTAAGCAGTCGCCATATTCGGCCACAGTAGAATAGAAGTGGACTGTATTTGAAGAAATAAATAGCAGATACAGTCAGAAAATGGGCACCAGTTAGAAAACGCTATACTTTGAATAAACCTAGATGACTCAATCTATTCATTATTGAGGTCAGGAAGCTATCAATAGAACAAATATGCTGAGACAAATATCCAGAAGAATAAGAGTAATTCAACAAACATCAATGTTTTAGTCAAATATATATTAATAAAGCCAAAATATAATTTAAGGACGATACAACAAAGCATATGGAAAACAAAACCAAAATATTTTACTGCTATGCATGGTAAAAACTGAACACCACAGGAATAAATTGCCCTCTAATGGATAATGTCAATAGAGTTATGTCAAACGACAAATAGCGCTATTCTGCATTGAAATGATAGCATGATTCTTAGAACCAGTTTTTGTATACAGAGGTACGTGTGAGGAACAAAAGATCTTTCAGTCTGGACGATGTTGTACAATTGCACGGCCAAGTCCGCGGCTTGTAAAGGAACTCACCACATAAATGTTGCTACGGCCTTTTATCATATTCATCCAGTCGATTAATGACGGGAATTTTCCGGATGACTAGATAAGTCTTTAAGGTATAATTATATTTACAAAAGCAATCGTCAACATCAAATTAATTATTGTAAGAAGCAATCCCACATAATTCGAACCCGAACTTTACATGTTTTTCTGTGCAAACGCTCATGCCTCACCAACTTTTGGGAGGGTATTTAATGCTTGGACTCTCTGAATGCTGTAGATGTCATTCATTTCAACTTTCAAAAAGAGCTTGATAAAGTTTGCCATCAACGGTTAGTGACCACACCTATGGTCAATGACTCCTGTGGGAATGTAACAGCATGGGTAAACTGATGGCTCTGTAAAAGAAAGCATAGAGTTGGCGTTGAAACAGATTGAATGCTGACAGACCACGACATAATTGGCAAGATTTCGCATTGAGCCTAATGGCCATTAACATCAGGCAATTTCTCAATTAACCATCTATCCATTTGACGCACGCCCAGCGTCTTTTTGTGCCAGATTGGTAGTGATTGATATCTGAATACGTCCTCAAATCAATGTGCTATCATGTGATTTTTATTTATCAACCAGGATCAACTTGTAGATTGACGTGGTTTTCAACTCATTTATCAACATATCACAAAAGCCGAGCAATCTACACTTGACTTGGGTTTCATCAAATTGACATTCACTGACAACGATTTTTGAAAATCAGTACTGAGAACGAGAATAATACATTCCTGTGCAATGATGATGAGAGATAAGACGGCAAACAATGTGAAATCTATTTGACAGATTATTCTTTATAGAGCAACAGCAGGAAAACAATCGCTGTAAAGCTGACTCTAACATGTAACCATTTCTATGGTAGTAGTTACACTCGTGGCTATGGTTAAATAGTAATTTTAGTTAAACATTGCAGTGGTATGATATTACAGCATAAAAAGAGTACAGTTCAACTGTAATAGAACGGTTAAAAAGTAACGGTTGAATTTCACCACAAAGAATTTTAGGACCTCTCATCATTGACCTCTGTGAGGCGATGTAATTTGCAAGAGAATCGATCAGTTTTATATAAATCACCAAGTCTTGGATATGGAAGTCCTTTTCACAAAGGAATATCATTTCCATCACTACTAAAACATAGGAAAAACTATAATCAGATTATACTTTGTATCATTTCAATGATTTCGCGGAGGTACCAAGACTCGTGATATATCAATCACGTGGCTTTATATTCCTTAAAGAAATGAAAAATATGATGCAGCTTTCTTCCAATTGCGACACATTTCTGGTTTGAGTAACCTGGCATTTGCTACATAAGTGACAATGCAGCTCATTTTTCAGTACAGCACAACGATCGCTTTTTCTCAAGAAGCATTTCAGATACTTTGATCCTTCTTATCACGATTGTATGCTCAACCATTGTGAGCAAGTATTTCTTTCATAAATAACGGAATATAAAAGAAGGTCTAACATCATTTAGCTATCGCCCGAGCAGCAACACATTGACACACATTGTGTATTTCGGGATTGAATCTGTTTCTGATAAGAGGTCTAATGGCAAAGTGCAAAATAATAGTTGCATTGACATGTTGACACCAAAAGGCTTTGTTGAATCATGATGCAGTACTATATGTTGCATTCAAGATTAATGTTAGTCATCTAGATGTCTTCACCACAAAGAGAAACCATTATATTATTTTGATTACTTTATCCCAACTGGTTCTGCTAAAATGCAATCGGTTCTATTTGATGACATTAAATACATAGGTAATTAATCAACAAATACCTCTCAAATGGTTCAAATTGTTAAGCACTCGTGTGAGACAAACTCAAATATTAAGGTGTCTGTTGAACTTCCTATAACAATCATTGTTATATAAAACCAGTGGAGCAAAACGCATCACATAATTGGGGTCTGGCATTATGCTGAAGTAGATATTTAATTTTACACTCATTCTTTCCCTAAATCATCGCCTGATTGCATGATTCTTACAAACGGAATGTACATTTGTTTGGCATGATAATACATAACTCTATATACAGATTATCAAAGCAAATAAGACATTCATGCGCTTGGGTGGTTACAAACACTGTGCAAGTTGCTTTAGGGTGATATATAGATGTTGGATACTCTGCTGTCAACTGAGGGCGTTGGTGATCGCATTCGGAACTCCAGTGTCATGCAGTCTGTCTCTGGGTGACGAACAACCAGATGCAATATATTGCATCATTTTTCAGTAGGATTTGTATACGGATACGAAAAGAATATGAATCTTATTATTTGGTTTTTCTTTAGAGATGATAGTCGATGGGAAAGGCAAAATGTACTGATTTCATGGGTTATATTCGCCTCCAGCGCCAATCATTTTCTCACCTTATTCTCACCTTATTCCCAGCACCTCGCCTAGTGAAGCTAGTTGTGACAGCACTCTAATACTGATGGCGGATGCCAATAAGGCGAGTAGACCTGTTAACCACAAATTACGTAGTTGGATAAATCAATCAATAGACCGAACTTAAGCCGTCACTCGCTACCATACAAGTTAGAAAACACCCACTTGCATCCAGCTAGTAACTAACCATTAAGATTTTTCATATTATAATCTATCAATTGTTGAGATACTAAACAAAATGACACTGCTGACGTCATTGCGGGGCACGAATGTCAAGTTACAACAGAGATCATTGATGCTCTACACATCACAGTCTGCCAAAGACCTTCATCACTGATACATGGTCATTAATGCCAACAGCAAAACACCAACGTACCTAACTTATCTTAAGGCGTTGTCCTTTGACAAGTATACACGTTTCATGTTTCTCCGAGAACTCGGCCAAGGTGGCAGGGCGTTTTTGGCATGCAATAGCTGTCAAACCATTTGCCATTACGCATATATATGATATACAGACAACACAAATCGCCTGAATCGCAAGCCATATAAAAGAACTTCCAGCAATAAACGCCACGCCTACGATCATCAATGTATTACAGGCGTATATTACTCAGTATATACAGCTAAATATCAGGAAGAATGTTAGCATTCTTTGAGTTTGCATGGTGAATATAATAACAGCTGAGGTGAGGATCCATGAGGCATCTTTCCCTGTCATCTCCCCGGAATCCAGAGACCCATTGGTGTTCATGTTAGCATCGAGTGTGGACGGCATTGTGCAGTTTAGAGCCGAGCACTGGAGGAGTTGTGAACAATTATAGGGAGCAAACGTACAAGTTACGCAACACTGTTATTTTCTGATGAATCCACAATAGCCGGCATTGCAATGCAACGGTATCCGGTATATTTCAAGCTGTTTGGTGGCAAGGGCATTGAATCCGACCTGGTCACGAGCGCATCAGGTCTTGTTGACACACACGCGCCAACTGCATCAGATGAAGTCAGCCAAATGCTTAGCAGCAGGCTAGTAGTCTGCTGCTGCTAACCGAAGACATTGTTTGACAGCATAACACCAGGTAACAGCGGCCTTTGTCGGATCGCTAGAATATCTCCTTTGTGCAATGAATACAAAACGTGCCAGAAAACAATGGAAAACACTGTCCCAAATGTAGACAAACTCTATTCATTCATGATACTTGAACCCACACAGGGTTATATTATTACAGTGTTCTATACAGTTGAGTGAGGCAAAATAGAGCCGTTACTAAGTTCTTCATAGAAAGAAGCATTGTTCACCAAAGAGCAAACGAAACATGGCAAGTAGCTGGATTTTGCAAGTGTGTTTGGAACACTTTCTCGTGCGCTGTGAGGTGTTGTCTGTTTTTACAAAATATCTACCGCATGTCAAAGAGTAAAGTGATGACATGCCCGCTCACACTGTGATTAATGACGTAGAATGACACATTTTATTACGGCTCGGAGTGTAGCGATTTTTGGGTTGCCTAGTTGCTCACCTCAATTAAGGCAACAAAATTCCTCAATTAAGGCAAGCGATTCCTGTGATAGTAATATATAAACTATAAGTTGTCGATCAATTGTCGGTAAAACTTCAAAGTATGTCTATTGAAAATCGGAAAAGTGCATTGGCGGAAAAACGGTTGCGCGAAATAGAAATTACATTGCTTGTCATCATAACAGCCTTTGATGCATCATCCCATGAGCGTTTGGCTTCGCAATTAGTAAGATCAGATTATATGACTGCCTGACATATTTTGCTCATGTCAAATTACTGCCAGAAATGAACCATAACTCGCCAATCAGCGGTCCGATTAGACTGTAAGGTGTTATATCATTCATATTGAAGTAACTTGCATTACCTTGAGTTACAAAATGTGCTATTCACTGTGCGTGTGCTTTGCGTGACACTCCCTACAACTTAGCTCAGTATAACTCTCATACCTGCTTGTTCATTCAATGGGCATGAATGGCGTTTAAGGAATCGAACTCAAAATTTAACGGATTTGTGGCAGGGCTTGACCTTATTTGATGTCGAAAAGGATCGATTCAGAGAAGTTGCAAATGCACATTGCTGATTTGTTTATATTAATGGACTCACCATTTAGAGCGCTGTTAACAAATAATATGACATGGAATGAGCTGGCTTCTTGCAGACGTCATTCACAATAGAGCATGGTCTTTACGGTTGAATTACTGAGCAGTCATCTGCAATTGCACGCCCTTAACCGACATGAGATACGTTGTAGAAAGGTAAATAAACTTTGTTAACCATGTTAGTGATACAATGATTGTTAGATATATCATTAATATGGCAACGTATGTTAAAATTGGGATTATGTCGAACGGTTCTGTTAAGGCGGGTTGTCAAATAACGACCTTGAGACGCGAAAGATTGACATGGAGAAATTTATACAAATTGGTTATATGAGGAGGATGCGGGTCGTTGATATGCCGTGGTAAGACACATTAGTGGTCGTTGACTTTTTATCCAATCACCATCATCATTGTGTTGTTACAGTGGTCTAACATTACAATATTTAACAGATGCTTTGGGCTTGTGAACGTTGTTGAATGCACTATAACATCAAATAGTGGATATATATTCGTGGTGACAAAATGTTTTTGGGAAATAAGAGACTCGTTGTTAAATGTAAGCATGGCGATCGACTGCTAAAGCATGAAACATTGTTTACAGCCTATAATTCAACTCAACGTCCAATGTGCATAAACAGTACCTCTTTTATGTTTACAAATACGGTAAACATTTTTACAGCATCGAATGAGTGCAAATTATGAGGCCAATCAAATTGCGCTAAACCAGTACCTTGTATGGATAAAATGGCTTACTATTTATGATCTAAAGGCAGCTGCCTATATTGGTGCATGTATTGGTAATCCTGCAGCCAACCACAAAACGTAATTTGTATCTCAACATAAAAAGCTATTGCAGTTTATGGTAAAATGATAAATATTGATTTCAGTTCTGCGGGATACCAAACTTGTGCTTTGGGGGAGTTTTCTTCGAAGCAGTGGAAATATAAGACGCCGTTTTACTACATAGAGACGCTATTTGGGCATCACAAGAAGTCACGCATATACATATGTCAAAGTACACAACTACTCACTGAATGGAATGTTAAGTAAAAGTCATAGGTGTTAACCCAATAATGCGCCATCATAACAAGTGATGATGCCACGTGCCATCATGAAACGTGCCATCAAGACACGTGCCATCATAACGCGTGCCATCATGACACGTGCTATCATGACACCTGCCATTGACGGCGATTTCGATGTTGCATTTGTATGACTGATTACATCCACAGAGCTCCCAATGTGGTAGTTAACCCGACCATCACTTACATCTGGTGGCCTTACATTGCATATCAACATCAGACGAGTTGCAACACATCTACAGGAACATGAGCTGTATCACAGAAGATTTATGCGAAACAGAGGTTGTGTTCGTTCTCCAAAACTCTGTCCAGAGTCTTCCGTATTAACTGAAGGTGGATAAAAATCCAGTGCACTTAGTCCGATTGCCGACTGGAACAACAATAGACATTCCCTTTGAGGGCTTCTGTAGTAGGTAGCAACGCCATAAGATGGGACCTTATGCGATTTTAGAAATACACAAACACTCTATCAAATGGGCGACAGGCTGGTTTTTACGTTCCACAGCATGCAACAATAAACGCCGAGGCGACAGCAGCTTCGAATGAAAGAACCTCACCATTTGGGAATGTGATATAGAACTTAAATCATTTCAGTCTAATCCCTCACCTGAAAGCAAAGGTGTTGCTGGCGGATTTATGAGGTTCCTATGAGCACTACTGTCAGCGATGATCCAAACTGCTGTGGTGCTTTTCTTGATTAGGCCATCGTCAATTAGCACTGAAACATTTAGTGTCATGAGGGCGTTAGCTCCATGTATTCTATGACTAGCTCCTGTTCCTGAGTAGTATACATTTATATGCACAATGTCCCAAGGTAAGTATTTAGCATTGGCATACAAGTGTCATATGTTTCATCATCTACTATCTAAAGTGTGATAAATGATTTACTGTGAAATACAACGACATTCACCACACTTTTACCTTCGAACAGGAGCTAGTCAGAACCGAACTATTCCATGATTGTGTATACCAATTTTGTTTCGAGTTTTACACTCTTTGTCGGGTCAGGGGATTTCCGCAGGCGGGATTGCAGCATTGATGATTGGATCACTTGCGGAATTTTTTCGGGATTATATGATGTGATTGCAAAATAATACCATTTATGAATGTGGATTGCAATTATACATCCGTCAACAAATGCAACGTACAAACAGTCAGTACATATATCTTCTGTGCTACACACACACATATATATATATATATATATATATATATATATATATATATATATATATATATATATATATACATATATATATATATTTATATATAAGTATATATATATACATTATATATATATGTATATGAATATATATATATATATGTATATATATTCATAAAAATTATATATATATATATATATATATATAGATAAACATGTATATAATATATATCCCTATATATATATATAAATCTGTATATTTTTTTTAGTTTTTATATATTAATATATATATATAAATATATCTAAATACATATATATCTATATCTATATAAAATATATATATACATATATATATAAAAATATATATATATGTACATATATATATATAGAGATAATATATATATATATATGTGAATATATATATATATGTTTACATATATATATATATATATATATATATATATATCTCTATATATATATATATATATATATATAAATATATAAATGTTTATTTATTACTGCAAACATATTTAGCGGCTGTCGTTTTGGAATTCTCAATGGAGTGATATATTGACATTTCTGCCTTGTAGAGGTAAACACCAAGTAGGGCCTATTGTTTTCAGCAGTTATTCGATGTTATCTGCAACGACTAGGATCACAAAACTTGCGGGTCATTTGTCGGGTTACAGTTGTAAGTCATTTTTAAAGTTTACAAGTATCATTGCTATTGACTAGAATAAACGTTTAATATTACAGAATCGTTTGTATTCGGATATCAAAGACCTATTTAATCTAACCTTTGTGGCACAGTGCCTCATCCCGTTCGTTGAATCAGTCCGCATCATGCCGTTAACGATAATAGTTACCAGATTCATAAATAGTGCATGTTTTAACTTCTGTTTGTGCCCCACCAGCCCGACATCTACGTCTTGTTATTAAAACAAATAGAAGCTGAGATATCGTTTGGCTAACGGTGTGGTCCGTTCATGACCTGACTGAATCAGGACGTTTCCCACGCAACGTCCCACCCAGATGTCACCTTGTACGACACAGACACACGACCACATACAGATGGTGTGTCCGATGTATAACTAACATATGTATTTGCTACGATAGTAGGGAGCATTTCTACGAATTTGACATTAAGGGAATATTTTTTGTAAAGGCTATTAAAATGTAACATGTGCCACCCAGATGAAATACACGCGGATAACAGGTACTTGCTCCGCTTGATGCTTGTAATCGTTTAACTGACCCGTGGTACTAATCGTATCATAACCATCTATGCTCAAATAAGCGGTCCATTAGTCAATCAAGCACTACCGTTATGTGAACAAAGTCAGATGATGTGTACACACAGTGGGTTTCTGTGTACTTACTCACATATACCGTGAATACTAAATGCTGTCACGCTTCGCTTTCTATCATTCCATCAAAGCCTCTTTGTGGTTTCCTTAGTGTTGTACTAGAATCCCTATTTGGGGGTTTCAATGATTATTCTTCCAGCACCTCGATAGGGACCGAGTTCTTAACGGACAGAAAACGATCTTTAATAATTCACAAGGGAATTTTAAAAATGCCTCTAAAGACCAACGCGTACTCATAAAATAAAGATGCCTTGTTTACACAAGACTTTGTCAGGTGCATTCATACAGCCCCTAGTAGTTTTGCAATAAGCGCAATAATTCTCGTTCAAGAAGGAGGGTTTTCAGAGGAACTGCAATAGTTAAGAGCGAGTTGAGTAGTATGTTCAACAATTCACGTAAACACAATCATGAGGGTGCCGTGATAGCACGTAGCAAATTTCTGAAAGATATCGGTGTTAGCTTTACCCGGGCCAAAGGTGACAGGTGAGACTGCAACGATGACAACTGAGCCGTATGATGTGACAGGTATTTTATGACATTCATCATCGCATCATACATTTACATCCCACTTCTGTGTGATTTTAACGTCAATATTCTGCACCACATTGTAACATTATTTATGATGTCACATGTTATATGTTCACGTCCTTCTTTGCTCTTTTGAAGCTTTGTCACCTGTACTCACCCACTACCGACGTACATACCAGCGTGTGTCACAATGGTAGGTGTCAGCACGAACGCCCGATATATCACTGTCATCTGCCAACTCCCAATCGGCTGAAGGAGTTTATTGTGTATTCGATTGACTGTTACTTCCTGTTCATTATTCATCGAGCATACGACGCATATATTTGAAACCGGAAGTGGTTTCGTCCATATAAACGACCTTTTTCATCCCTTGAATGTAACAATGCGCGTGGCATTTTCTAAGCTCATCGATCAATTTTCAAGATAATTCCACATTGTAAGAGATAGTATTCATCTCGCTACTGATAGTTACCGCAAGCCACAGAAGTATCACGTCTTGATTCTGTGATGTGCAAATATTTTGCAACGTGATGATATTGATTTGTAACTATTCACAAAAGGGGTGTCAATAGCCTGATTGAAATTTCACCGCACTCTCTTTTACTTCAGGAAAAACAAAATTACGTTTCTAATTTCCAAGTTAATCACCCTTTGAAATATATCCTCATATAAAGCTCTTGCACCCATAGGTGTCTGCGACAGAATGCTAACTGCATTATGCCAAATTACTTGCGGTATGATATTGATCTTACTTTCAGGGGCAGATATGATTGATGCACCTGCTTTCGAATTCAATGCTGATAGCTGAGTCGTAAACTTCCTCACGGACAGGCTGAAAACGTTGTCCTTGTTGCTTGTTTAAAATGTCGATTACTTTTTAATTTTTCGATAGAACCATGTTGCTCAATAAGCAGGCAGTAACCGCGAAGCCGAAATGGTGCGCATCAATTATCACATGTGGTGAATGCCATTACTTGAAGGATGAATTATAATTGCTTTTGATTGCCTAGTATTGCATTATATTACATGCACTGAATCTTTAATTGGATGTGATTATCAATATGACATCGCTCTCGATATAACTTTTGTGCGATATATTGATACGTTGAAAAAGACCACTGTTCGCAATTAACAGCATTGCTGATCCTCGCTGAACTTGAATATCAATCACGCAGCAGCATCGAACGGCTAATTGTGTAATGTTAGAAGTCGCTTCCCGAATGTTTATTGACTGCCAAAATATTAAAGATGCAATCAATAGCAGCACAAAATTAAAGTTCATGGTAGGTGAGCAACACGAATTATGGGGAAAAATGCATTTGACAATCTCGTTGGCAAGATTAGTGAAAAGGCAAATATTGGCCATCATTTGTAAATGCTAATGCAATGCGTTAGTGGAATTTACGTTGTATAAGTACCAAGTGTACGTTTACTGTGATAATCACTGTATTAACGGCCATGTCGTCAGTTACTTTTGTTCACGGAAAGGCTTATGTTAATTCGCTCGAACTACGTGATGTTATTACACTGTTGTAACAAAATACAGCATTATGCTCCATCTGATGTCATATGTCAGCTTTCCACCAAACACTTTCTTTTATTCTTGTAGCCTATTGTCGCGCCACGTTGGAGTTATAAATAAACACATAAGACCGCTGAAGGGCATCATCTCTTAGATTTGCAGAAAAACTAATGGTGCTTACACACAAATTAAAGGCAACCTTTGCAAATAGAATGGTAGATGCAGCTGTGGTCGGTGATCCGCACCTGAAACATATTGGGCCTTGTCTTTTATGATAGCTGATTAGACAGTGGAGAATGAATGCTTCCATATTCAACCAGTCTCCTGCCACACCCCCTCCTTCTATCCTATCCCTCCCTCTTCCCCACTAACTGACATATGTTTCTCGTGGTATTTGCATCAAGAACATAAACAATGCATCCACTGTCAATCATAATACAATGCATGCTCGAAAACGATTACATCACTAATTATGCCAGTGCGGACAATAAGGAGTGTTCTCCGAAAGCTTCTAGCCTTAGTTTTAATATTTCAGGACAATAAAAGATGGATGATCATTTGTTATTGTTTATTCACATACTAGATAAACTTCTGAGCATAACACGTGCCTACTTACTGTCTTTACTTGTGTAGTCACTCTATATATAGCTGTTAAATTAAGTCTGCAGTTTAGTTAAAAAATACCGAGAGATCGCTGTATCAGGAAACTATCACACAACGACGGGGTAATGTGCGTATGATTATAATTTGTTAACTAGGCAACTGCAAACAACTGGGGATGCTGCTTACAGATCTGCAAAAAATACAAACATCCATAACTCATCTGCTAATATGTCGGCTGATGCGATTAGACACATCAAATTTTATGTACTAAGAAACGACGCCAGTGGCCTTGGCCCGTAATACGAACACACCGCATAATTTTCTTTTTCAGTAAAATGTAGTACGCTGATAATTAACATAAAGATCTATCGCATGGAAGAAAAAAGGTGACGACGATATGCTGCCATATACCAGTATAATGGGAACTAGCACATGGCATATTGTATTGATTGCATTCGTTTTATGTTCAGATCAAGGAAGAATTGGAGGAATTTGTGATTTAATCAAACACTCAGTTATCACCCTTGACTGCTTTTGCAATCAGGCAAATAGGCAATATAAACCTCTTTTATCTTGATTTTTGCTTTATGCCGCAAATTAGTCACGCTCTTCCTCTTTTGGGATGATTGATTATATACAAGAGCCAATTAACCATGTTTATACAACAGTCCATTTTCGAGGGAATCAACAAAATATTCATCATTCAAGCTAAACATCCAAGTACAAGTGAGACTACGATGTTTAACCGTGACACATTTGATGCCACATATACGCATTCATACGAAATTGCATCATTTCTAACTTGATTTACAATTGCTGACTTAATATCAATACGTGAACGGTGAATACCTCATACATCAAGATGGTGATACAATTCACGCGAAAATGGCATTGCTGATCCACACTCAACAATCTGCATCGATATCAATCATACAACAACAAGAAAAAAACAATTGACTGTATTTCCTTCCGTTTCCAATGATAGCAATTCAGTAATAAACCAATTTCATCGACAGCCTACAAAACACAACTTCCCACTGTAATTTCAGCCGTCAGGAGAGAGCGTGATTGTACCTGACTAAAGGCATTTAGCACAGTTTACCGTGGGTCGGTTTGTGTAACGACAGTCAGCATAATGTCCAACACATTCACATTGAGTATATAAGTTGCTGACGTGAGATTAATCCTAGAGCTGCGGTGTCCTTATTTTTGATATTCCACCAAGTCTCGAATTTACACCAAGCATTAATTATGCACCTACTGATCACATCCATACATACATACATACATATATACATATATACATACATACATACATACATACATACATACATACATACATACACATACATACATACATACATACATACATACATACATACATACATACATACATACATACATATACATACATACATACATACATACATACATACATACATACATACATACATACATACATACATACATACATACATACATACATACATACACATACATACATACATACATACATACATACATACATACATACATACATACATACATACATACATACATACATACATACATACATACAAATGTGTGATGGAGCTGATCGCACACCCCTAACGGAGTGACGTATACACATGATGTATACATAATCGTTTGCAATTGTTATTGACGATTAATATCAATATATCTGCATAATGTCAATACTCTTGGTTAAATCCTGCACGGAATTGACGATCCATCGATCCATGATGTCCATATATCTCCTATGCCAACGTATAGCGTAGCGACCTAGACGAGTCAGAACAAGGGTACGATGTAAGCAAACCATAATGGACAAAGCTGGTCATGCTGACCATCAACGTTATCTCAACGTCGCCATATTATCTACGAAAACTGCAATGGCTGCGTGTATTCGTGACATTATGCAGTAACTTGGCAATAAGGTTGCTGTTTGAGGTACATCGCTAAAACACCCACATGCATATTAGTTTAAGTTGGCATTGCTCTTTGCGCTGTGAGTTTGTGTAAGCCACTGGGCATTCTATGAATAGACCTGCTTTCTGGTCGCTGCTTGTACGGATCAGTAACGGAACTGTTGACGGGCTATCAGATTTTTTATACCATTCTTAATCGGCAGACACTATCATATTATTATCAGGGATTGAAGCATGCATGGATTCGGTAAATGACAAGTTCTAGGACCGCTAGAGTTGTAACAACCAACCCACACCGTCATTTGCATCCGATGTTGGTTTCACACAAAAAGTAGAATGTTATGCACAACTAAATCATGACATCAACGTCGCGGTGCATCAATGCCGCCTGCATTGTCATTGCTTACCCTGCCTGCTCTCTCACCTATAGCCCAGCATTAAGGTCGCAAGCTGGTCGATTCGTGCCCGTCCCATTTGTGTTATTGATCGTCATCAGATGCAATATATTACATCATTTGTCATACGGCGGAACTGCAAAAAACAATGGAATGAAGAGATCTGTCCGATGTCGATGATAAGGTCACCGGGTAGCATAATAGCATCATTTGATCTATTACAGCTCCACGCGATAGCTCCCGCCGATTCGGATCCATAAATTGCAGGCGCAACTTTAATTAAAGAGCATGTTACAAAATGTGGGTCGAAAGTAGTGCCCCTAGCAAACAGAGTGAAAACTAGCATGACGCGTCATCCGGCAATTTTTTGCGTGTTAAACTTGTCAGTAGGATTGCTATACGGATACGAAAAGAAAATGCTTTTTATAATATTGTTTTTTTTAGAGATGAAAGTCGATGGGAAAGGCAAAATGTACTGATTTCTTATATGCGCCTCCAGCGCCAAACGTTTTCTCACCTTATTCTTACCTTATTCCGAACACCTCGCCTAGTGAAGCTAGTTGTAAAAGCACGCCATTACTGATGGCGGATGTCAATAAGGCATTTTTGTTCCTATTGTGTTAAGATAACTTACAGATGCGTATATTATATAAAGAATGGCGCCATAAAACAACGGAAAACACAATTCCAATTATAGACAAACTCTATTTATTCATGATTCTTGATCCAACACAGGAGATCATCGATTGTAATGCGAAATTACTATTACTGTGTTCTTTACTGTTGAGTGAGGCCAAATATAGCCGCTTCTAAATACCTCATAGAAAGAAGCATTGTTCACCAAAAAACAAAAGAAACGTGGCAAGTTGTTTGATTTTGCAAGTGTCTTTCAAATACTTTCTCGTGTGGTATGAGCTGTTATCTGCTTTTACTAAATATCTACCCCATGCCAAAGAGCCAAGCGATGGCATACCCCCTCACAAAGTAAATAAAGACGAATAATGCAGCAATTCTTGGGTTGCCTTGTTGCACACCTCGATAATAGGAAGAAAATTCTTTATTTAATATAAGCGATGACTGTGATAGTAATATATAAACCATAAGTTGGCGATACATTGTTGGTGAAAGTATGTCTGGTGACTATTGGAAAAGTTCATAAACTGAGAAACCAGTTGCGGGACAAATAGAAATTACTTTGCTGATTATCATAACGGCCTTTGATGCCTCAATTAGTAAGATCCGATTTTATGACGGTCTACCATATTTTGCTCTATGTCAAATTACTGCCGGAAATGAACCATAACCCACTGAGGTCAGCTGTAAGCGGTCCGATTGGACTCTGAGGTGTTGTATCATTCATATTGGAGTTACTTACAGTACCTTGATCTTTAAAATGTGCTATTCGGTGCGCGTGTGCTATGCTACTATAAACAGGACAAAGCAGCTAAAATACATCCAGAAATCTGATAATCATTGCACAGATGATAGAAGACACACCCTACAACTTAGCTAAGTATAATTTTCTTACTTGCTTGTTCATTCAATGCGCATAAATGGCATTTAAGGGGTCAAACACAAAATTTTAAAGAATCAATTTCACTAGCTATTGTATTCAAGTATGATTTGAACGGATTTGTGGCTGGGCTTGACCTTCATCTTACCTCGAAAAGGATCTACTTGGAGCAGTTGCAAATGTACATTGCTGATTTGCTTATATTCATGGAATAATGAGAGCGTTGTTTACAGATATTATGACATGATGGAACGAGCTGGATTCTTGCTGACGTCATTCACAAAAGCGGGTTGTCAAAAAACGACCTTAAGACGCGGAAGCTTGACATGGAGTAATTGCACTCAGCTGCACAATTGCCATTTATACAAATCGATTATATGAGGACACCTACGTCTTGTTATAAAAACAAATAGAAGCTTCGATACCATTTGGCTAATGGTCTGATCCACGGTAGCACTACCCAATCCCAACCGTACCGATCTGATTTACTCGCAGTTTGTGACACACGGAGAGAATGCTTAAGAGGCAATCGCCTGTCCTCTGCATTTTCGTGTTGGTGTCATTCGAATAGACGCACATCCACAGAAAGCTGTGCATGTGATTATCAACCTGTGCATTTCCATTGTCACGTTATTTTGGATGCATCCCCTGGCACTTTATGACCCGACTGAATCAGAACGCTACCCGCGCAACATCCCACGCAGAGGTCACCTAGTACGACCCAGGTGTATTTGTCTGTACCACGACCACTTGAAGATGGTGTGTTCGCTGCATAACTTACATATATATTTGTTACAACAGTAGGGAGCATTCCGTGAATTGACAATAGTGACGATAATACGCGAACGACGAATTAAACAAGCTCCTCCACTGGTGGTGCATGCAAGACACAAAATACAATCCAGTATAATGCATTACCCGCTTAACCATAAGCATTAGGTACGTCCGCTTGATAATAATAATTGTGCGCTGAGGCGAGTCGTAGAGGCGCACTGGTTGCTATCAGGATTTATACCGATGTCTGCTTAGCATTTATGCAAACAATACCCTTCCATTATTCCACCTTATTGTGAGGGCAAGAAACAAACTCCAGTTCATTTTATTTTCAATGTATGACAGCAGTTTAACACTAAAGGAACAAAAAAGAGGCTTTGATGGAATGGTGGAAAACGAAGTGTAACAGCTTTTAGTTTTCAGATGGGCACGGTATATGTGAGTGAGTACACAAAAACCCACTGTATATAGACATCAACTGGCTTTGTTTACATCACCGATAGTGCTTGGTTGATCGCTTATTTGAGCATAGATGGTTATGACAGCACTTGAACAAATAGGCTGTGACGAAATAACCATGAATGCTGTAGCCATAAAAACGCTAAATGTTTGCACAACGCAATTACGTCTTTCCGGCTCATGCACTAAACGTAATGGCAACAAGCAAATTTTGCTACCTGTGCGAGCAGTACAAGTACCTTTACATATATATATATGTATATATCAATAATTATTCAAATATGTATATGTACACATTCATATAAATATATATCTTGATATATGTATCGATATATTCATATATGTATATATTTGTATAAATATATATGTATATATAAATATATATGTATATGTCTATATATATTTATACGAATATAAATACATGTATATATAAAAAAAATATAAATATATATATATATATATATATATATATATATATGTATATATATATAGGTATATATATATCTATATATATAAATATGTATATATATATATATATGCATATATCTATATATATTTATACGAATATAAATACATATATATATATATAAAAATAAAAATATATATATATATATATATATGTATATATAGGTATATATATATATGTATATATATATGTATATATATATATATATATATATATATATAGATATAAATATATATATATATATATATATATATATATATATATATATATATATATATATATATATATATATATATATATATGTGCATTTATTGCCATGTTGATCGCACTGAAACACTTTGGTGTGTTTATATTGTCTGTGTACGAATATTTGAGCAAATGCTTAATGTTGTGGGCGTTGTTGTTGTTGTTGTCGATTTGTTGCATCAGTTATGTACTCTGTTTGGCCTTTTACAGCAAACCAGCTCCCTCTGCCCTATTGTAACTTTATTTTTGTTGTCAGTTTTGTCGTTGACAGCAAACAAATGATGTCACATGCAATATGTTCACGTCCTTCTTTGCTCTTTTGAAGCTTTGTCACCTGTACTCACCCACTACCAACGTACATACCAGCGTGTGTCACAATGGTAGGTGTCAGCACGAACGCCCGATATATCACCGCCATCTGCCCACTCCCAATAGACTGAAGGAGTTTATTGTGTATTCATTTGACTGTTACTTCCTGTTCACTATTCATCAATCATACGACGCATATATTTGAAGCCGGAAGTGGTTTCGTCCATATAAACGACCTTTTTCACCACCTGAATGTAGCAATGCGCGTTGCATTTTCTAAGCTCATCGATCATGTTTCAAGATAATTCCACATTGTAAAAGATAGTATTCATCTCGCTACTGATAGTTACCGCAAGCCACAGAAGTATCACGTCTTGATTCTGTGATGTGCAAATATTTTGCATGCAGCTTGATAATATTGATTTGTAACTATTCACAAAAGGGGTGACAATAGACTGATTGGAATTTCACCGCACACTCTTTTACTTCAGGAAAAACAAAATTACGTTTCTAATTTCCAAGTTAATCACCCATTGAAATATATCATCATATAAAGCTCTTGCACCCATAGGTGTCTGCGACAGAATGTTAATTGTATTATGCCTAATTACTTGCGGTATGATATTGATCTTACTTCCAGGGGCAGATTTGATGGATACACCTGCTTTCGACCTCAATGCTGATATCTGAGTCGTAAACTTCCTCACAGACAGGCTGAAAACGTTGTCCTTGTTGCTTGGTCTATAAGGTCGATGACCAAAAAAATATTTCGATAGAACCATATTGCTCAATAAGCAGGCGATAACCGCAAAGCCGAAATGGCGCGCATCAATTATCACACGTGGTGAATGCCATTACTTGAAGGATGAATTATATTTGCTTTTTACTGCCTGGGCATAATATTACATGCGCTGCGTCTCGAAATGGATGAGAGTATCAATATGACATCGCTCTCAAAAACATTTTTGTCCGATACATTGATTCGTTGACAAAGACCACTGTTCGCAATTAACACCATTTCTAATTCTCGCTGAACTTGATATCAATCACGCAGCTGCATCGAAGGGCAATTGTGTAATGTTAATCGCTTCCCGAATGTTCATTATCTGTCAATATATTAAAGATGCAATCAATAGCAGCGCAAAATTAAAGTTCATGGTAGGTGAGCAACACGAATTATGGACAAAAATGCATTCGACAATTCCGATGGCAAGATTAGTGAAAATGCAAATATTGGACTGCATTTGTAAATGCTAATGCAATGCGTTAGTTCTCCCGCAACCATACTGCGTGACTTGCGTTGTATAAGTACCAAGTGTACGTTGAATGTGAAAATCACTTTGTTCATGGCCATGTCGTCAATTGCTTATGTTCAAGGATAGACTAAAGTTAATTCGCTCGAACAACGGGATGTTATTACACTCTTGTAACATAATACAGCATTATGTTCCATCTGATGTCATATATCAGTTTTCCATCGAAGACTTGCAGTTATAAATAAACACATAAGACCGCTGAAGGGCATCATCTTTAAGATTTGTAGAAACCAATGGTGCTTACACACAAATGAGAGGCATCCTCTGCAAATAGAATGGTAGTTGCAGCTGTGGTTGGTGATCCGCACATGAATCACATTGGGCCTTGTCGTTAATGATAGCTGGTTTGTTGGTGGAGAATGAATGCTTCCATATTCAACAAGTCTCCTGCCACACCCCCTCCTTTTACCCTATCCCTCATTTTACCCCACCAACTGATGTATGTTTCTCGCGGTATTTGCATCAAGAACATAAACAATGCATCCACTGTCAATCATATTACAATGCATGCTCGTAAACGATAACGTCACTAGGTATGCCAGTCCTGACGATAAGGAGTGTTCTAATCCCCGAAAGCAGCTAGCCTGAGTTATAAATAATCAGGGCAATAAAAGAGGGACGATCATTTGTCATCGTTTATGCACATACGACTCTGTAACTAGATATACTTCTGAGCACAACACATGGATTATTTCACGGCAGCTATACTTTTAGTCTTTAGTTATGTAGTCACTCTCTATATAGTTGTTAAATTAAGCCTGCAGTTTAGGTAAGAAATACCAAGAGACCCCTGTCTCATATTATTGGAGGAAACTATCACACAACGACTAACGTGCAGCAGGTAGGCTTCATGAGACAATGAAAGTAACCAACTTATGAAAGTCAGTACCTCATGTAACTGACTTCCCATTGAGTAGCCCGAACCAAACTCAACACAGCAACCAACAGCGGGGTTATCGTAAGTGAGATGCATCATGAACTGACATTCTGAAGAAAAAGATTGGTAAGTATAGGTATACTACCGAAGAAGCATAAGTGTCCAACTTTTAAAACTGAATGAAGCGGGATCGTGACAAGATGGCTATTTGCAAACGCCATTATTATATACTCATTAACAGGTTTTACCAACCGAAATATGCTGCGATTCTGTGTATAGCATTTCGTGGATAGTGACAATGATAATGATGGGATCGATATGTGGCTTTCTAACATTTCAGCAGGTAAGCATCGACGAAGAGTGCATTAACCTACCACTCATTGAACTGTGAATATTAAAATAAGTTACACCTAGCCACTTCGTGCATGTTCTATTGCACGTTTGTAAAGAATTCAATATCGAAAAGTATATGTGAACATATTAGGGCTGCTTAGATCTTTTACTGGAAAGAACGTCCGAGGACAAATTAATTTACTCAATTTCAATTATGATGTCGTTAACGATGTCTGTTGCCTTTGGTCAAATCTGTGTTAAGCCATGCCTGCTGGTATTGCATCAAACAAACAGAGCTCGTTCCATTTAGCCCGGAATACTAACACATAGTTTGCATTATTTCCTTTGCTGTAAAAACAGTATGCTGATAATTAGCATGAAAGATCTATCGCATGGATAATAACAGGTGACGATGATATGCTGCTATATACCAGTATAATGGGAACTAGCACATGGCATATTGTATTGATTGTAGTTGTCGTTTTGTGTTCAGGTGAAGGAAGAATTGGAGGAATTCATTATTCAATCAATCACTCAGTTATCACCCTTGACTACTTTTGCAACCAGGCAAATACGCAATTTTAACCTCTTTTGTGTTGCTTTGTGCTTGATGCCGCAGATTAGTCACGCTCTTCCGTTTTTGGGATGATTGATTATATACAAGAGCCAATTAACCTGGTTTATACAACAGTCTGTTTTCGAGGTAATCAACAAAAGATTCATCATTCAAGCTAAACATTTGATTGATCCAAGTACAGAGAGACAACGTTGTTTAACCGTGACACATTTGATACTACATATGCGCATTTCATCATTTTCTAACTTGATTTACAATTTCTGACTTAATATCTGTAATGAAGGGTGGATACCTCATACCTAAACATGGTGATACAATTCACGCGAAAATGGCATTGCTGGTCTACACTCAACAATCTGCATTGATATCAATCATACAATAACAAGAAACGACAAATTAACCGTATTTCCTTCCGTTTGCAATGAAAGCGATTCAACAGCTAGTTCCCATCATGTCAATCCTCTGTTTAAATTTACTGGTAAATAGTATATATTGGACGGCAGTGGTAGATGCTAACATAGTGCGATAGTTCTCACCCTACCATACTACCTGAGTATGTGCCAAGTACAGAATGCACCCCAATGTCATCAATCGCATTTTTTCAATGATAGACTAATGATTATTCGCTCGATGAACGGGATTGAATCACGCGTTCTTTTCCAAATATAGCATTACCCTTGTCTATTCTCTATCAAAGCATTTCATTAATCATTATAGGTGAATGAAACACGTTTCTTCATACATTTGTACGTGCGTGCATCAGTGATTGTACCATTTTCTTATAGCTTTGCGATACAAATCATGTCTTTGTACAGATAAAAGACAGCCTTTGAAAACATAATGACAGCTATTATGCGTTAGATGTCAGTAATAAACCAATGAAGTATTTTTAGCCTTTCACCTACAAAACCCAACTCCCCACTGTTATTTCAGCCGTCCGGAGAAAATGTGATTGTACCTAACTGGAGACATGTAGAACAGTTAACCGTGAGTCGGTTTGTGTAACGACAGTCAGCGTAATGTCCACTACATTCACATTGAGTATATAAGACGCTGACGTGAGGTCACTCCTAGAGCTGCGGTGTCCTTATTTTTGATATTCCACCAAGTGCCATATGTTGATCGTGGTTACATAATCAAAAGCAATATTTATGCACCCACTGACAATTAGCATCTACATACATACATACATACATACATACATACATACATACATACATACATACATACATACATACATACATACATACATACATACATACATACATACATACATACATACATACATACATACATACATACATACATACATACATACAGACAGACATACATACATACATACATACATACATACATACATACATACATACATACATACATACATACATACATACATGCATGCATGCATGCATGCATACATACATACATACATACATACATACATACATACATACATACATACATACATACATACATACACATACATACATACATACATACATACATACATACATACATACATACATACATACATACATACATACATACATACATACATACATACATACATACATACATACATACATACATACATACATACATACATACATACATACATACATACATACATACATACATACATACATACATACATACATACATACATACATACATACATGCGTTTGCATCAAACATGCTCTGGGCTTCTGTCTTTGGGCTTATGTGTGTTTATATCCGTTGCTTTTGCAATCTGTCGTGCGGAGACGTTTTCAGTCCAGAAGAATAAGATGTAATTCAACAAACAGCAATGTTTTAAATCAAATATATATTAATAAAGCCAAAACATAATTTAAGGACAATACAGCAAAGCATATGGAAAACAAAACCAAAATATTTTACTACTATGCATGTTAAAATCTGAACACCACAGGAATAAATTGCTCTCTAATGGATAATGTCAATTGAGTTATGTCAAACGACCAATAGCGCTATTCTGCATTGAAATGGTAGCATGATTCTTAGAACCAGTTTTTGTATACAGAGGTACGTGTGAGGAACAAAAGATCTTTCAGTCTGGACGATGTTGTACAATTGCACGGCCAAGTCCGCGGCTTGTAAAGGAACTCACCACATAAATATTGCTACGGCTTTTATCATATTCATCCAGTCGATTAGCGAAGGAAATTTCCGAATGACTAGATAAGTCTTTAAGGTATTATTATATTTACAAAAGCAATCGTCAACGTCAAATTAATTACCATAGATGGTAACATAACAAATGTAAATATTGTAAGAAGCAATCCCACATAATTCGAATCCGAACTTTACACTTGAATAAATCTTAACATGTTTTTCTGTGTAAACGCTCGTGCCTCACCAACTTTTTGGAGGGTACTTAATGCTTGGACTCGCAGAATGCTGTAGATGTCATTCATTTCAACTTTCAAAAAGGGCTTGATAAAGTTTGCCATCAACGGTTAGTGACCACACCTATGGTCAATGACTCCTGTGGGAATGTAACAGCATGGGTAAACTGATGGCCCTGTAAAAGAAAGCATAGAGTTGGCGTTGAAACAGATTGAATGCTGACAGACCACGACATAATTGCCAAGATTTCGCATTGAGCCTAATGGCCATTAACATCAGGCAATTTCTCAATTAACCATCTATCCATTTGACGCACGCCCAGCGTCTTTTTGTGCCAGATTGGTAGTGATTGATATCTGAATACGTCCTCAAATCAATGTGCTATCATGTGATGTTTATTTATCAACCAGGATCAACTTGTAGATTGACGTGGTTTTCAACTCATTTATCAACATATCACAAAAGCCGAGCAATCTACACTTGACTTGGGTTTCATCAAATTGACATTTGAAAATCAGTACTGAGAACGAGAATAATGCATTCCTGTGCAATGATGATAAGAGATAAGACGGCAAACAATGTGAAATCTATTTGACAGATTATTCTTTATAGAGCAACAGCAGGAAAACAATTGCTGTAAAGCCGACTTTAACATGTAACCATTTCTATGGTAGTAGTTACACTCGTGGCTACGGTTAAATAGTAATTTTAGTTAAACATTGCAGTGGTATGATTTTACAGCAACAAAGAGTACAGTTGAACTGTAATAGGACGGTTAAAAAGTTACAGTTGAATTTCACCACAAGGAATTATAGGACCTCTCATCAATGATCTCTGTGAAGCGATGTTAATTGCAAGAGAATCGATCAGTTTTATATAAATCACCAAGTCTTGGATATGGAAGTCCTTTTCACAAAGGAATATCATTTCCATCACATAGGAAAAACTATAATCAGATTATAATTTGCATCATTTCAATGATTTCGCGGAGGTACCAAGACTCGTGATATATCAATCACGTGGCTTTATATTCATTAAAGAAATGAAAAATATGATGCAGCTTTCTTCCAATTGTGACACATTTCTGGTTTGATTCACCTGGCATTAGCTACATAAGTGACAATGCAGCTCATTTTTCAATACAGCACAACGATCGTTTTTTCTCAATAGGCATTTCAGATACTTTGATCCTTCTTATCACGATTGTATGCTCAACCATTGTGAGCAAGTATTTCTTTCATAAATAACGGAATATAAAAGAAGGTCTAACATCATTTAGCTATCGCCCGAGCAGCAACACATTGACACACATTGTGTATTTCGGGATTGAATCTGTTTCTGATAAGAGGTCTAATGGCAAAGTGCAAAATAATAGTTGCATTGACATGTTGACACCAAAAGGCTTTGTTGAATCATGATGCAGTACTATATGTTGCATTCAAGATTAATGTTAGTCATCTAGATGTCTTCACCACAAAGAGAAACCATTATATTATTTTGATTACTTTATCCCAACTGGTTCTGCTAAAATGCAATCGGTTCTATTTGATGACATTAAATAAATAGGTAATTAATCAACAAATACCTCTCAAATGGTTCAAATTGTTAAGCACTCGTGTGAGACAAACTCAAATATTAAGGTGTCTGTTGAACTTCCTATAAAAATAATTGTTATATAAATCAGTGGAGCAATACGCATCACATAATTGGGATCTGACATTATGCAAGTAGATATTTAATTTTACGCGTATTCTGTCCCTAAATCATCGCCTGATTGCATGCTTCTTACAAACGGAATGTACATAGGCAAAATGTACTGATTTCATGGGTTATATTCGCCTCCAGCGCCAAACGTTTTCTCACCTTATTCTCACCTTATTCCCAGCACCTCGCCTAGTGAAACTAGTTGTGACAGCACTGTAATACTGATGGCGGATGTCAATATGGCAGTTTTTGTTCCTATTTTGTTGAGTTAACTCGCTAATTGGGCTTAAAAAGCAGGTCCAAGACCTGAGCGTTAGTTATGCAGATTCGCAAGTAAGGCGTAGACCTGTATATCACAAATTACGTAGTTGGATTAATCAATCAATAGACCGAACTTAAGCCATAACCCCCTACCATACAAGTTAGAAAACACCCACCCAGCTAGTAACTAACCACTTAGATTTCTCATTTTATAAGCTATCGATTGTTGAGATACTAAATAAAACGACACTGCTGACGCCATTGCGGGGCATGAATGACCCTTATATAATGTCTGTGTCAAGTTACAACAGAGATCATTGATGCTCCACACATCACAGTTTGCCAAAGACCTTCATCACTGATACATGGTCATTAATGCCAACAGCAAAACACCAACGCACCTAACTTATCTTAAGGCGTTGTCCTTTGACAAGTATACACGTTTCATGTTTCTCCGGAAAACTCGGCCAAGGTGGTTGCTCTGACCTTAAAACGAATGTGGCAGGGCGTTCCTGGCATGCAATAGCTGTCAAACCATTTGCCATGACGTATATATATGATATACAGACAGCACGAATCGCCTGAATCGCAAGCCATAACAAAGAACTTCCAGCAATAAACGCCACGCCTACGATCATCAATGTATTACAGGCGTATATTACTCAGTATATACAGCTAAATATCAGGACGAATGTTAGCATCTCTTGAGAGCAGGTGGTTTGCTAACTCACCTGTCTGCATGGTGAATATAATAACGGCTAAGGTGAGGATCCATGAGGCATCTTTCCCTGTCAACTCCCCGGAATCCAGAGACCCATTGGTGTTCATGTTAGCATCGAGTGTGGACGGCATTGTGCAGTTTAGAGCCGAGCACTGGAGGAGTTGTGAACAATTAGAGGGAGCAAACGTACAAGTTACGCAACACTGTTATTTTCTAATGAATCCGCAATAGCCGGCATTGCAATGCAGCGGTATCCAATATATTTCAAGCTGTTTGGTGGCAAGGGCATTGAATCCGACCTGGTCACGAGCGCATCAGGTCTTGTTGACACACACGCGCGGCAGTGCACCATGCCTCTTTGTGGGAAATCTGTTTATGTTGCTTGTGCGCCAACTGCATCAGATGAAGTCAGCCAAACGCTTAGCAGCATCAGACTGCTAGCCTGACATTGTTTGACAGCATAACACCAGGTGACAGCGGCCTTTGTCGGAGCGCTAGAATATCTCCTTTGTGCAATGAATACAAAACGTGCCAGAAAACAATGGAAAACACTGTCCCAAATATAGACAAACTCCATTCATTCATGATACTTGAACCCACACAGGTGTTCGTCGAATGCAATACGAATTATATTATTACAGTGTTCAATACAGTTGATTGAGGCAAAATATAGCTGTTACTAAGTTCTTCATAGAAAGAAGCATTGTTCACCAAAGAGCAAAAACGAAACATGGCAAAGTTGCTTGATTTTGCAAGTGTGTTTGGAACACTTTCTCGTGCGCTGTGAGGTGTTGTCTGTTTTTACAAAATATCTACCGCATGTCAAAGAGTAAAGTGATGACATACCCCCGCTCACACTGTGATTAATGACGTAGAATGACACATTTTATTACGGCTCGGAGTGTAGCGATTTTTGGGTTGCCAAGTTGCTCACCTCAATTAAGGCAACAAAATTCCTCAATTAAGGCAAGCGATTCCTGTGTTAGTAATATATAAACTATAAATAGTCGTTAAAGTGTCGGAAAAACTTCAAAGTATGTCTATTGAAAATCGGAAAAGTGCATTGGCGGAAAAACGGTTGCGCGAAATAAAAATTACATTGCTTGTCATCATAACGGCCTTTGATGCATCATCCCATGCGCGTTTGGCTTCACAATTAGCAAAATCAGATTATATGACGGCTTGACATATTTTGCTCATGTCAAATTACTGCCAGAAATGAACCATAACTCGCCAATCAGCGGTCCGATTAGACTGTGAGGTGTTATATCATTCATATTGAAGTAACTTGCATTACCTTGAGTTATAAAATGTGCTATTCACTGTGTGTGTGCTTTGCGTGACACTCACTACAACTTAGCTCAGTATAACTCTCATACCTGCTTGTTCATTCAATGGGCATGAATGGCGTTTAAGGAATCAAACTCAAAATTTAACGGATTTGTGGCAGGGCTTGACCTTTATTTGATGTCGAAAAGGATCTATTCAGGGAAGTTGCAAATGCACATTGCTGATTTGTTTATATTAATGGACTCACCATTTAGAGCGCTGTTAACAAATAATATGACATGATGGAAGGAGCTTACTTCTTGCTGACGTCATTCACAATAGAGCACGGTCTTTACGGTTGAAGTACTGAGCAGTCATCCTCAATTGCACGCCCTTAACCGACATGAGATACGCTCTAGAAAGGTGAATAAACTTTGTTAACCATGTTAATGATACAATGATTGTTAGATATATCATTAATATGGCAACGTATGTTAAAATTGGGCTTATGTCGAACGGTTCTGTTAAGGCGGGTTGTCAAATAACGACCTTGAGACGCGGAAGATTGACATGGAGAAATTTATACAAATTGGTTATATCAGGATGATGCGTTCGCATGCATGAGCGCCGGGTCGTTGATATGCCGTGGTAAGACACATTAGTGGTCGTTGACTTTTTATCCAATCACCATCATCATTGTGTCGTTACAGTTGGCTAACTTTAACAGATGCTTTGGGCTTGTGAACGTTGTTGAATGCACTATAACATCAAATAGTGGATATATATTCGTGATGTAGTTTGCTACAATCAATGTTATAAGCTACTGACAAAATGTTTTGGGAAATAGGAGACTCGTTGTTAAATGTAAGCATGGCGATCGACTGCTAAAACATGAAACATTGTTTACAACCTATAATTCAACTCAACGTCCAATGTGCATAAACAGTACCTCTTTTATGTTTACAAATACGTTAAACTTTTTTACAGCATCGAATGAGTGCAAATTATGAGGCCAATCAAATTGCGCTAAACCAGTACCTTGTATGGATAAAATGGCTTACTATTTATGATCTTGAGGCAGCTGCCTATATTGGTGCATGTATTGGTAATCCTGCAGCCAACCATAAAACGTAATTTTTATCTCAAGATAAAAAGCTATTGCAGTTTATGGTAAAATGATAAATATTGATGTCAGTTCCACGGGATACCAAGCTTGTGCTTTGGGGGAGTTTTCTTCGAAGCAGTGGAAATATAAGACGCTGTTTTACTAGATAGAGACGCTATTTGGGCATCACAAGAAGTCACGCATATACATATGTCAAAGTACACAACTACTCACTGAATGGAATGTTAGATAAAAGTCATAGGTGTTAACCCAATATGCGCCATCATAACAAGTGATGATGCCACGTGCCATCATGACACGTGCCATCATGACACGTGCCATCATGACACGTGCCATCATGACACGTGCCATCATAACGCGTGCCATCATGACACGTGCTATCATGACACCTGCCATTGACGGCGATTTCGATGTTGCATTTGTATGACTGATTACATCCACAGAGCTCCCAATGTGGTAGTTAACCCGACCATCACTTATATCTGGTGGTCGAACATTGCATATCAACATCAGACGAGTTGCAACACATCTACAGGTACATGAGCTGTATCACAGAAGATTTATGCGAAACAGAGGTTGTGTTCGTTCTCCAAAACTCTGTCCAGAGTCTTCCGTATTAACTGAAGGTGGATAAAAATCCAGTGCACTTAGTCCGATTGCCGACTGGAACAACAATAGACATGCCCGTTGAGGGCTTCTGTAGTAGGTAGCAACGCCAGAAGATGGGACCTGATGCGATTTTAGAAATACACAAACACTATCAAATGGGCGACAGGCTGGTTTTTACGTTCCACAGCATGCAACAATAAACGCCGAGGCGACAGCAGCTTCGAATGAAAGAACCTCACCATTTGGGAATGTGATATAGAACTTAAATCATTTCACCAGAAAGCAAAGGTGTTGCTGGCGGATTTCTGAGGTTCCTATGAGCCCTGCTGTCAGCGATGATCCAAACTGCTGTGGTGCTTTTCTTGATTAGGCCATCGTCAATAAGCACTGAAACATTTAGTGGTATGAGGGCGTTAGCTCCATTTATGACTAGCTCCTGTTCCTGAGTAGTATACATTTATATGCACAATGTCCCAAGGTAAGTATTTAGCATTGGCATACAAGTGTCATATGTTTCATCATCTACTATCTAAAGTGTGATAAATGATTTACTGTGAAATACAACGACATTCACCACACTTTTACCTTCGAACCGAACTATTCCATCATTGTGTATACCAATTTTGCTTCGAGTTTTACACTCTTCGTCGGGTCAGGGGATTTCCGCAGGCGGGATTGCAGCATTGATGATTGGATCTCTTGCGGAATTTTTTCGGGATTATATGATGTAATTGCAAAATAATACCATTTATGAATGTGGATTGCAATTATACATCCGTCAACAAATGCAACGTACAAACAGTTAGTACATATATCTTCTGTGCTACATATATATATATATATATAGATATATATATATATATATATATATAGAGAGAGATATATATATATATATGAGATATATATATATATATATATGTATATATAGACTTAAAATTATATATATATATATATATACAGATATATAAATATATATAAATATATATAGAAAACCTCTCTGTATATTTTTTAGTTTTATATATTAGAGTATATCTATATATATATAAATATATCTAAATACATATATATCTATATCTATATATAAATATATATATATGTACATATATATAGATATAGATATTGATATATATATATATATGAATATATATATATATATATGTTTACATATATTTTTATATATATATATATATATATATGTATCTATATATATATATATCTATATTTATATATATATATATATATATATATATATATAAATGTTTATTTATTACTGCAAACATATTTAGCGGCTGTCGTTTGGGAATTCTCAATGGAGTGATATATTGACATTTCTGCCTTATAGAGGTAAACACCAAGTAGGGCCTATTGTTTCAGCAGTTATTCGATGTTATCTGCAACGACTAGGATCACAAAACTTGCGGGTCATTTGTCAGGTTACAGTTGCATGTTGTTGCTTAATTAAGTCATTTTTAAAGTTTACAAGTATCATTGCTAATGACTAGAATAAACGTTAAATATTACAGAATCGTTTGTATTCGGATGTCAAAGTCCTATTTAATCCAACCTTTGTGACACAGTGCCTCATCCCGTTCGTTGAATCAGTCCGCATCATGCCGTTAACGATAATAGTTACCAGATTCATAAATAGGGCATGATTTAACTTCTGTTTGTGCCCCACCAGCCCGACACCTACGTTTTGTTATTAAAACAAATAGAAGCTGCGATATCGTTTGGCTAGCGGTCTGGTCCGTTCATGAACTGACTGAATCAGGACGTTTCCCACGCAACGTCCCACGCAGATGTCACCTTGTACGGCACAGACACGCGACCACATACAGATGGTGTGTCCGATGTATAACTAACATATGTATTTGCTACGATGGTAGGGAACATTTCTTTGAACTGACAATAGTGACGATAAAACGCGACGACGAAATAAATACGAATTTGACATTAAGGGAATATTTTTAGTAAAGGTTATTAAAATGTAACATGTGCCACCCAGATGAAATACACGTGGATAACAGGTACTTGCTCCGCTTGATGCTTGTAATCGTTTAACTAACCCTTGGTACTAATCGTATCATAACCATATATGCTCAAATAAGCGGTCCATTAGTCAACCAAGCACTACCAGTTATGTGAACAAAGTCAGATTATGTGTACACACAGTGGGTTTCTGTGTACTTACTCACATATACCGTGAATACTAAATGCTGTCACGCTTCGTTTTTTATCATTCCATCATAGCCTCTTTGTGGTTCCTTTAGTGTTATACTAGAATCCCTATTTGGGGGTTTCAATGATTATTCGTCCAGCACCTCGATAGGGACCGAGTTCTTAACGGACAGAAAACGATCTTTAATAATTCACAAGGGAATTTTAAAAATGCCTCTAAAGACCAACGCGTACTCATAGAATAAAGATGCCTTGTTTACACAAGACTTTGTCAGGTTCATTTAGACAGCTCCAAGTAGTTTTGCAACTAGCGCTATAATTCTCGTTTAAGAAGGAAGGTTTTCAGAGTTAAGAGCGAGTTGAGTAGTATGTTCAATAATTCACGTAAACACAATCATGAGGGTGCCGTGATAGCACGTAGCAAATTTCTGAAAGATATCGGTGTTAGCTTTACCCGGGCCAAAGGTGACAGGTGAGACGGCAACGATGACAGGTATTTTATGACATTCATCATCGCATCATACATTTACATCCCACTTCTGTGTGATTTTACCGTCAATATTCTGCACCACATTGTAACATTATTTATGTCATACGTTGTATCGTTGGCAGCAACATGATGTCACATGTAATATGTTCACGTCCTTCTTTGCTCTTTTGAAGCTTTGTCACCTGTACTCACCCACTACCGACGTACATACCAGCGTGTGTCACAATGGTAGGTGTCAGCACGAACGCCCGATATATCACCGCCATCTGCCCACTCCCAATCGACTGAAGGAGTTTATTGTGTATTCATTTGACTGTTACTTCCTGTTCACTATTCATCAATCATACGACGCATATATTTGAAGCCGGAAGTGGTTTCGTCCATATAAACGACCTTTTTCATCCCTTGAATATAACATTGCGCGTGGCATTTTCTAAGCTCATTGATCAATTTTCAAGATAATTCCACATTGTAAGAGGTATCTCGCTACTGATAGTTACCGCAAGCCACAGAGGTATCACGTCTTGATTCTGTGAAGTGCAAATATTTTGCATGCAACGTGATGATATTGATTTGTAACTATTCACAAAAGGGGTGTCAATAGCCTGATTGACATTTCACCGCATTCTCTTTTACTTCAGGAAAAACAAAATTACGGTTCTAATTTCCAAGTTAATCACCCTTTGAAATATATCATCATATAAAGCTCTTGCACCCATAGGTGTCTGCGAAAGAATGCTAACTGCATTATGCCAAATTACTTGCGGTATGATATTGATCTTACTTTCAGGGGCAGATTTGATTGATGCACCTGCTTTCGAATTCAATGCTGATAGCTGAGTCGTAAACTTCCTCACGGACAGGCTGAAAACGTTGTCCTTGTTGCTTGGTTTAAAATGTCGATTACTTTTTAATTTTTCGATAGAACCATGTTGCTCAATAAGCAGGCAGTAACCGCAAAGCCGAAATGGTGCGCATCAATTATCACATGTGGTGAATGCCATTACTTGAAGGATGAATTATATTTGCTTTTGATTGCCTAGGCATTATATTACATGCACTGAATCTTTAATTGGATGTGATTATCAATATGACATCGCTCTCGATATAACTTTTGTGCGATACATTGATACGTTGACAAAGACCACAGTTCGCAATTAACAGCATTGCTGATCCTCGCTGAACTTGAATATCAATCACGCAGCAGCATCGAACGGCCAATTGTGTAATGTTAGAAGTCGCTTCCCGAATGTTTATTGACTGCCAAAATATTAAAGATGCAATCAATAGCAGCACAAAATTAAAGTTCATGGTAGGTGAGCAACACGAATTATGGGGACAAATGCATTTGACAATCTCGTTGGCAAGATTAGTGAAAAGGCAAATATTGGACTGCATTTGTAAATGCTAATGCAATGCGTTAGTGGGATTTACGTTGTATAAGTACCAAGTGTACGTTTAATGTGATAATCACTGTATTAACGGCCATGTCGTCAGTTACTTTTGTTCACGGAGAGGCTTATGTTAATTCGCTCGAACTACGGGATGTTATTACACTGTTGTAACAAAATACAGCATTATGCTCCATATGATGTCATATATCAGCTTTCCACCAAACACTTTCTTTTATTCT
>CM067352.1:23065336-23075336 GCA_034190875.2 Urechis unicinctus | reverse complement strand
CATGTTAGCATCGAGTGTGGACGGCATTGTGCAGTTTAAAGCCAAGCACTGGTGGAGTTGTGAACAATTAGAGGGAACAAATGTACAATTTACGCAACACAGATTACTGTTATTCTCTGATGAATCCGCAATAGCCGGCATTGCAATGTCGTCGTTTATGAAGGTATCCGGTGTATTTCTTCATTCACGCATATAGTCATTTGCATTGTGATCGGCTGATATCTTAGCAAGCTGTTTGGTAGCAACGGCATTGAATCCAACCTGCTCACGAGCGCATCAGGTCTTGTTGAGACACCCACGCAGCAGTGCATCATGCCTCTTTATGGGGAATCTGTGCTTGTTGCGTGCCAACTGTATCAGGTGAAGTCAGCCAAACGCCTAGCGGCAGGCTAGCAGCCTGCTGCTGCTAATCGAAGACGTTATTTGACAACATAACACCAGGGGACAGCGGCATGAGTCGGATTTCTATAACGTCACTTATATGCAATGAATATTACAAACTATACACTATACACAACTATACACCAAACTCATGTGATGTTTCTCATTAAACCTTGCGAGCTGCCGTAATATTATTTATTCGTAAACCTTGATTAAAATCATTTTTGGTGATTAAAATTATTTTTTGTTGGCGTGATATGACAAATGATAGCAGATACTTTGATCAAAACCCTTTAACTACCATTCTTAAAGTAACGTAAATTGTATGAAGAATGTTGCCTTAAAACAATGGAAAACACAGTCCTTAATATAGTCAAAAACTCTATTTATTCCTAATACTTGATCCAACACAGGTGATCGTCCATTGCAATACGAATGATATTATTAGAGGGTCTGATAAATTTGAGTGAGGCCAAATATAGCCGTAACTAATTCATCATAGGAAGAAACATTGTTAACCAAAGAGCAAACGAAACATGGCAACTTGCTTGATTTTGCTAGTGTGTTTGGAATACCTTCCCGTACGCTGTGAGGTGTTGTTGGCCATCACAAAATATCTGCCTTTTTCAAAGAGTAAAGCGTTGACATACCCCCCTCACAAAGTTATTACTGACAGAGAATGACATAATTTCGAACGGCTGAAGCGATTGTTGGGTTGCTTAGTTGCCCACCTCGATTAAAGGAACAAAATATTTCAATTAAGGTGAGCGATACCTGTGATAGTTATACAAAAGCTTTAAGTTGTAAATACCTCGAAGTATGACAACTGGACATGTGCATTAACTGAAAAACCGGATGTTAGAATAGAAATTACCTTACTTGTCATCATAAAGGTCATCAATGCGTCACGCCATGATCGTTTGGCCTACAAATTAGTTAGATCAGATTATAAGATAGTCTACCATATTTTGATTAATGTCAAACCATTACCAGAAATGAACCATAACAAGCTAACCAGTGGCCCAATTACACTGTAAGGTGTTGTATCATTCATATTGAAGTAACTAACAGTACCTCGATCTACACAATGCGCTCTACAATGCGCGTGTGCTGTGCTACTATAACAGACAAACAGGAAAAAGCAGGTAGAATGCAGGTAGAATGAAGGTGTTAACCCAATAATGCACCATCATAACCCGTGTCATCATGACACGTTTCATCATGACACGTGCCATCATGACATGTGCCATCATGACACCTGCCATTGATGGATCATTTCCGCATCAACTGAAGGTGAGTAACAATCTAGGGCACTAAGTCTGATTGCCGAAGGGAACAACGATAGACATGCCCGTTGATGGCTTCTGTAGTAGGAAGCAACGCCATAAGATGTGGGCCTGATGCGATTTTAGAAATACCCAAACCAATCAAATGGGCGACATGCTGGTTTTCAAGTTCTACAGCATGCACCTATAAATGTCGAGGCGACAGCAGCATCGAATGGAAGCGTCTCACCATTTGTGGCTTTTCAAAATTTATTATGTCCATACCGATGCTATATGTACGTTATCCACCATGAAAGGTTGGGATGGTGGGGATTAGGTTTTATTGGTATTCTTTTAATAAAAGAGAATATAAGTTGAAAACGTGATGCAAGGAATGGTTTCCTATTTAGTCAGTGGTATATCGATTGCAAAACTGCGGAGACATGCAAGTGTATGATGAAGCACACCATTTAAAGTTTATAAACAGATTCATCTCCGTGTACTAATGTGATATTTGCCGTAGCGTATCGGATTGACTAATGGGTCCTATCCCATTCACAAGAGGTGACATTATATGAAAGCTTAGTACTATATCCGTCATATGGCTGTCTAGAGGTTATAAAATAATATATTTGGATTGTTCTCATCAGTAGCTTTCATTTCATATGCATATTGGATACATGCTTATCATCCGGCGGAATTGTCTTCAGCGCATGCTATTTTACCAGACATGACATTAGTAGTAACGGCAATGGTGGTTCCAGAACACTCTCCACATGGACGCCCACCCACCAACGATAAGGAATCCCCCCACTTCAGAGCATAATTAACCCACTTAAACTAATCTTTTCGGGACCTAAGGTCTCAAGAGCCGTCGAGGTCCTATATAAACTGGGTAACCTTAGCGTCGTTCTTAGTCGGGATTGGAACGAGCGGTTATCAATCTCATGGTAAAGAGCTTCTAACAGTAGAAAGCCCCTGTCGGCCTCTCTGTGGTCCCACTCGGTCTTCCCAGTCAAGGACCGTGATGCTCCTGTTCCACCTCCAGGCAACTATTAAACCGCCCGTTCGTGCCATAGTCCCCATCTTCGAGGCCCTCCACCCCCACCCATATTGTATATTGTTATGGATGCACAGCTTAACATTAAAGATGGCAGGTTCGTCAGCGCAGTCTACTAACAAGGATTTGATGAAACCGAAAAATGAGTTTACATTTCCAGATGGTCCCTGTTCGGCAATTGTTTGTGGGCAGACAGGGTGTGGGAAAACCGCATTCATCTTCGACCTACTTGAAGGGCCCTTCTTCGGCGCCTTCGAGCATATTGTAATTAACTGCCCTACCATACGTTTCAACGAGTCCTATCAGACGGGGTCATGGGTGTGGAACGATTCAGAGGTGTATGTGGTTGACCCCGGGGAGCGGCTCCATGACCACTTGAGGGCTTTCTATCACTGCTTCAAGGGCGAACCTACCCTCTACATTATTGATGACTGTTCTGCAACAAAGGCCCTAACCAAGAAGAAAGACATGACATCCGACGGGCCTTTAGCGGCCGCCATGCGCAGCAAAGTGTCTGGGTCCTCACCCAGAAATTCCACTCTGTGCTGAAGGATCTACGTGAGCAGACCCTGCTGCACCCCATGTGTAGATTTGTTTTCTTAGAGAGATAGGCTTGCTGCTGTCATAGCTGGGGGTCAGGCCCGTCAGTACCTCGGCGATCAGCACCTGTCGACTGCAAAGATTGAATCAATGTCTGACGAAGAGAATACTAAGCTCTATGAGGCTCGGCTAGGGGCAAGCATGGCACGGACTCTGGGGCAGTCGGTTCTCCAGCTGTTTTCTAGCAATGCTTGTATGTTTCTGCCAATCCCCCCAGAACATCAGCCAAATCCGATTATGGACCTCGAGACTGACCCTTTTGTCGGGCACGCGCTAAGAACTGCCACATGTGAACTTTATCATCGCTATGGTATGATGTTAGCTCCGCTTACCGCAGCCTTAACAACCGCCAAGTACTGCCAATTTAGAGCAAGCGCCCCCTCCATCCGGGAATGGCCGTACGACACCCCTCCTGCAGAGGACCTGTCTGGGTGCTGTCAATTGGAGGAACAAAATTAGTAGGTAACATGGAGAACGCAAATCAAGAGATAATGGCGGTGACTAGCGATTAGCCTGCGCCTCAACCTCAATCAGCGCTAAAGAAGAAACCTACAAAAGACGCTTAAAAGGTTGAGGCAGGCCGAAAGGGCGCTTTGGCTCGAAAAGCTAATAAAAATAGACTTCTGAGAGAGCTGCGGGAGGCTACATTCTGAAAATCGGGCCCCCCAGTTTTGACCGGGACTGAGAAGGGGGTCCGCCGCAGGGAAGATGGGTTCGAATCAGTCTTGGCCGGCGTGGGCGACATCACTTTTGTTTGTTGGCGGATTAGGGGTGTTTGGACTAGCATTGTATTGTAACAGGCAGAAACTAGCGGCCTCCGCCCCTAAACAGGCTGTGGTTAGGGGAGAGTCAGCACCTCCGGACGCTCATTTAAAGGATCCGTTTTACATGAAATAAGATGACAACACCAATTACTGATGGAAAAATGCTCGTCAACGCATTGTTCCACGGTGCAGTTGTTTCCAGTATATCAATAGGTTATGCCAGACTTAGTAAGATGCTTCTGGGTGGTGGGACACCACGTCTTGATTTGACCCCACGCGACCTGGCTATGGCTGTTGACGATGTATCACTAGCCATGGCTACAAAGGATATGCTAATTAAACAAGGAATCTTACCAGTTGATATACTGAAGTAATGGCCACAATTGAGCTACTTGTTGGAGGTGCTCTTGTTAACGCCCTTGCATTCTGTGGGAGCAACTTTTTATTCTCTAAATTACGAAGCAGCCAAGTGGACGCAGAATGTAGGCGCCATGATATGGCAATCGAGCAGCTTCAATCTGCTCAGGCAGCATGGGCCAAGAAGCGAACTGAGCGTTTAGACTTCATCAATGAGCAACTCCGCCGCCAGGGACATGCCGAGCATACTTTTTGAGATGTGGACGAGGCTATGCGTGAGTACTACATCTTGACGGGTAAATCCGTTGACAAGCTGGACTCTGAGCCGCAGCTTCCAAACAGGTGCACTGGAGAGGATATACAAGCGAGGACCGCTGCATTGGACTAAACTACTTCAGGTGGACCTCGGACGGGAGTTAATGGGAGCAGCATTTCAGCTGTTAGTAAAACATGGAGTATCAGTCTGGCATGGCCGCGTGAATATCCATCAAGACCAGGGTATAGTGGAACACTTTAACCGCACACTGTCTGAGCGACTCTTTGGACACCAGTATGCCATGGAGTTAAAGGATACTCGAAAACGATCGACTGAGTGGGTTTCTCGGCTGCAAGCTGTAGTCTCTGCGATAAATAATGAGGTGACCCGGTTGACTTGAAAAAAGCCTAAAGATGCTATAGAGGCAAAACGAGTTGCACACAAGCCCTCTGCAGTCGTACCAGGGCGCCTGCTAGGGATCAAAGAGCAAAAGCTCCCCTCTGAAGTTGGCATTCGCTACCTCTACCAGCCTGGTGAGGCAGAGCAAGACCAGCGCCGGCGGGCCACTGACCCTGTATGGTCACTCAATGTTTACCGGATTGGACGCTCTTTCACTTTTCACATCTGGTGAGCCTGTACTATATTATTTGTTGGATGGACCCCTCCGTGGCTTTGTAAAGGAGGAGCTGCTTGTGGTGCCGCCCGATACCCAGTTACCACCAGACGGTATTACCAATTAAACAAAAGGCAGATAGGTAGTAATGGAAGCAACTGGAAAGTGCCCCTGGATATTACTCGGGAAGAGAGACCCTTGTGACAGGCCCTGTAAGTTTGACTTTTGCACAATGCACAGGTTTAGGATTAAGCGGGGGATCGTAAATCGACTTTGTGTAGAGTGCCAGAAGGGCATTAAAAATAACCTAAAATTATGTATGGATTGTGGATACGAAAGGGTCAAACCACAACCTCCTTTGTAAGAAGAAGAGGCTTGAAAGCAGGAAAGTCCGATGGCGACTCACGTTGAGACTGGTACGACTGAGGAAGGCGTGCTAGATAAACCTTCTCGAGCTAGGAAGACCAAGCCCCCACGTCTCCCGGGTGGTGCCGCTTCCACACCCAAACCCCCTCAGGCCAGGAAGATCACTCCTTTACGCTCTGTTCCCTCTCCCCAGGCCACCCCCAGTTTTACTATAGCCGGCATATATGAGAAGGTGGATGACCTCCTGATTGCGGAGGGGGTAGAGGATGAGGGAGAGGTGTCCAACAGTGATGCGAGAAGTTCACCATCACCCCTCAGTGGTCGGTCGTAGGTGGAAGGTGTGGATACACCCACGGTTGAATACGATACACCCCGTCTGCCGGCGGTCTAAGCTGGTTGGTAGGCCTGGGTGCGGCCATGCCCGTAGGCCAGGGTGTTTACACCACCCGGAGCTATCCATCGCTTTGTATCAAACGCTCAGCCCATATATCTTGTGGCTGTCACTTCGGAGCCTGTTCATCCCATGGCGTGACCGCTTCTGGTCGAACAGCGATTCAAGGTATTGGGCGTGGTGCAGGTTTTTCTTGACCACTACCTTTTTTACGCCCTTTGCTATGTTGATTTCCTCCCGGGTTGACATCAGGATGGAGTACATCTTTGGGCGCAGGCCTACTTACTCCCTGATGGGTACACCGCCGCACTCGTCCTTCATCTTTCCTAGAACCTTCTTGTTCTCGTTGCTGTGGAGCAGATGGGCTGGGTCGTAGTGGCTGGTGTCAAATAGGTCACTGTCTTTTTTCATTTCGGCATAGATGTCTGGTGTGCGGATCTCCAGGAGGAGGGAGTCGGTGTTGGTGTAGAGTAGGTTGACCCTTCGGCCGTACTGGGGCTTCATGGTGGTGAAGTATAAGTCATACATGAGGTGCTTGGACAGATCGAGTATGCACATTCCCATGTAGACTGGGCGGTTGAGAACCAAGTGAGCCTTGTGGATGTGGATTGCGGCCAGGTCGTCGTCGAATATTTCTGGCGGGCAAAGGTGGGGCTGGCGATGAGCTTCCTTATTTTGTTGCTGTCTGCAGCTCAGACCAGCTTCACGTCAACCCGCTTGCGGAGGTTCTCCATAGTCTTGCCAAAGACGGAGTTGTTCATTATTTTCTATAGGTCCTTCTCAAAGTTGCTGGATGCGGCCTTGCGGAGATCTGTGTTCTTCCGGATGTACGGTTCCATCCAGGGTAAAGGATAGGGTGTGGTGGATCTTGGTCAGCCTCATCCCCAGGGCCAGATACAGTTTGAGGCTCCTGTTGTGGAGTACTTACTTCTCCTTATTCCTCAGGTTCGGGACCAGCTTCTCGACTCCATGGCCGCCATATTCGTTAAAGAGGTTTCTCTGGTAGTCTGAGAGCCACTCGGTCTGGACCAGGAGTCGCTCTGGGGCAAGGGGGTAGTCGTTGTGGTCGTCGTGATACTTAAGGTCGACCTCAAGGATGTACCCAGTCTCGGCATCGTCTGAGTGGGTGCGGACTAGTCTGGAGAGCGGCTCTGGCCGGTCCACCCACACAATGTTCGAGGTAGGTAGGGCCTGGCTCATTGCCCATCCATAGAGGTTGTTGGCGTCGAGGTACTGGATATAGCTCGTGGGTTTGTCCTGGTTGATTTCTCCTACATACGGGTTGTTCGCCTTGGCGTGGTGCCGCGAGACCATACTTATTCCTCCGCGCAGACCCTTCTCGATGAAGAGGTGCTTGTCGTAGTCGGTGATGAGTTCGAGTTTTACCCCTGTGCTCTTGAGTAGAGCGTCCCACGAGAGGCCTGGGCTGGTATAGTAGTGGGCTGGGTCCAGGCCGTACTGCTTTAGGCTGGTCTTCCAGAAGCTTTCAAACACTTCGGCTAGGAAGAAGACGTCTGTCCGGAGGTAGAGGTCGTGGTAGTCGCCCATGTTCTTGCAGCCAAACGTGCTCCAGACCTTTTATGCGTGGGCGTAGTCTGTGGCTGATATGCCCTGCTCCGAGAGCTTGCTGTAGAAGTCTAGGATGGGCGGGAGGGGAGAATCAAACTTATCCCAGCTGTCCATGAACTCATAGGGGAAGACTCCCTTGCGTAGGAGTAGCAGTCGCTTTGCCTGGTCTGGTTCATACTCTACCGTCACCGTGAAGGTGTCTGGGCTGTTGGCTGAGACAAGCTTGTCGAGGGAGGCCAGGAGGAACTGTGCACTATCTATGAAGCGAAGCTGTCCGAGGGATAGGGATATGTACTTCTCCATATTGTTGGGTATACAGTTGATGTTTCCCTCTACCTTGCTTATGCCTTGCCGGCGTTGTGGGCTGGCCCTCTGTGCCGGTTATGTGGCAGTGATCGTGGACCGGGTCGGTGGTTTGCTGTAGACGTGGCATTGGGTTGCGGTCTTGTGGACTCTTTGGTCGTCTCGGTTCATCCGCATGGGGACTGGCTTGAAGAGAACTGCTTTGATCTTTTTCTCCTCCTGTTGTAAGGCCTTGAGAAACTTCTCCACAGTGTCTCTTCCCCTGTAGACTACTGGGGGCGAGGAATTTCCATCGCATCGGACCACTATGTAGCCGAACCCACAGCCCTGGTGTTCCTGGGTCTTCTGGGTATTGCTCTTTTCTGGATTTAGTGCGGGCCTTGGGAGCTTCACAGTGAGCGGTGCGAAGTGTGCATAGATGACATAGGTGGCTCGTAGTTGCTTTTGCCAGTTCTGGAAGGATAGAATGTTTTTCCCTTCCTCTGGCATGTCTACCCGCACGGCTGTTGGGCCGACCCCTGCACACTCTGGCTTGTGGGTCTGGAGCAGGGCTGAGGTGGTGTAGCCGTGGAGGCAGCGTTTGCAGAAGAATTTGCGGCACTCGTGTTTTGTCTGGTTGTAGAGTAGGCGGTCTAGGTTTTTAATCCAGGTGTAATGGCATACTCCGTCGTCCTCGATCAGCATGAGGTTTATGCAGGTGCCGGGGTATTTGCTGATCCGGTGGACCATGACGGTTTTCCCATCCCAACAAAATACGTTTAGACCTAGGTCAAGAGCCTTTTCGATTTTTCCAGCGTGGGAGACTGGGGTGGGGTACGCCACACCTGAGCCTTTTAGCTTATCTATGAGCCACTGGATGTTGTATTTTGAGGGCCGATGTGGATTCTGGGCAGCTGGGTGGAGGGCTGAGATGATGGACCATCATCTGGAGCAGGGCATTGGTCGTCTCGGTTCTTTACGTTTATGATGACCCCTTTGTTTGCCAGTGGTGGCGGTATGGAGTGATAGGAGCCGTCAATCCAGATGGTTTCTACCGCCTCGAACATCCACCCAGAACCTAGGTTAACCCACTTCTCTAGCATCTCCGGGATTTGGGGACCGGCCGGGTCTTTCGCGGAGTCAATGTCTTCTTTGCCTAGAACCGTTTGCTGTTAGGTTCGTAAGATTGGCTTTGTGTACTCCGTGACACCATCTTTGTCGGTCTTGTAGAGATTTACTTTGATTGTGAGCTAGGTTTTGAGGCCACCTAGCCGGTTCAGCTCCTCTGCCAGAACTTTACGAACCTGGGGTTGCACGCCTTTCTTGAAGGTCAGGAGGTCCGGGGGCGTAGGGGTGAGTCTTGGGAACGTTCATGACCCAGCCTCGCAATTGGTTGCTGATGGCCCGCTTGATTCTCCTGAATTTGAGGCGGGGAGTGGGGACTGGTCTGAGGCTTGTTAAGAGAACTGGGACCGGCCTTACGCGGGGGAGTGGTTTCCTAGAGGCGGGCCTGGGGTGTGGGGCCGGTGCTTTGGCCACTTCAGACCAGAGTCGGGGGGATGGAGTGGATGGAGGTGCTGGGTCACGGTCCACCATGGTCCTCATTCTTGCATAGATCTCCTTGTACTTCGTATCGAAGGCGTTTTTCTTTTCGAGTGCTGCAAGGGCAACCTTCGTTCGTGGATAGGGTGGCAGAGCCTGGACGTGGATTTCAGCATAGTCAGTTTGAGCCTGTTTCGCGCGTGTGTGGGGTGGTGCGTCATTATTCTACTGTTTTATTAGTTCAAAAGGGGGTACAAATTACACGAAATCAAGGTATATATTCGGATATCAAAGACGTATTTACCGGTGTGGCATAGCGTCTCAGACGGGTCGTTGAATCAGACCGCATCATGCCATTTACGACAGAATTTACCTGACTCGTAAATAGGGCATGTTTTATCTGCTGTGAGTGGCTTACCAGCCTAACACCTGCGTCCTGTTAAATACAAAAAGAAGATGCCATATCCCTCGGCTAACGGTCTGGTCCGTGGTAACACTACCCCCTCCCAATCGTACTTATCTGTTTTACTCGCAGTTTGTGACACACATAAGGG
>CM067352.1:23050336-23060336 GCA_034190875.2 Urechis unicinctus | reverse complement strand
CGACGAATTTGACCACAAAGGCAGATGACCACTAGGACCAGTAGTAGAGGTCTATATGTTGTTCACAAAACGAATTACACTAAAAGAGGCGGATACGAATATCTCCAGATATCCCGTAAATATTGACAGTGTACTGTGAATTTACGTATTAAAAGATCAAATCTTTATACCCATTGGATACCAACAGCTATGACACTATGTTAGGGAATGTTAATGATATGACAAAAAGAGCAAGGTAAAAACACACAGGTAGGTGTACATAAATTATTAGCTTCACCAAAGCAGCACAGAGTGATGACAGCCCAATACACATGACTTAGTGTAGGCATTCGATTAATTATGCGGGGAGTCTGCAACATGATGTGTTAAGTTGTGATATCTACTGACAACCTGAGTGCATAAATAAACCTTTATGGCTTTCGTTTTCTTTGGCGGGCTCTGAATGCAAAATTTCTTGAAACGAGCAGTCACTCGGCTACTGTTGGCCCAGTTATATTTAACGTTGGAGTATTTGAAAACCCCCTTTATCCACACAAACTTTGTTACGTTTGCCGTATTTTCTATCTTCTTGTAACAAACAGACACAGAGTTCATTATGGGGGCGGTGTGAGGGATTGGTGATAGCGTCAACGATCTTGTTATAATAAGATACCCGACTCGGCAGCTCGCCCGACAAATTCCGTGACACCGTTTAGGCAGTGCCCCCTACTTTTGTGGAAGCTACTCGACGCGCAGCAGCCAACTAACTTCGCTATGACTTTGTCTGACTGGAAGTTTGTCTGACTGGAAGTCATCATAAATGGGCATTTCTGCGCTGCAATTAACCGTTGAATTGACAAAAGCTTTTCCACCCAGAAAGTGAATGTTCTAGCACATGTCTCTGGCTAAATTGCCCGGAAATTAAGTTGTGTGCAATATGCACAAACTAAATTTCTGTAGTTAATGATATACATGACCAGAAAAATTACCGAAGTTCAAAGGAAGGGCTCGTTGTCCCAAGAAAATCAGATGCATAATGCAAGCGTTAGGAGCATTTCCGCAAATTCATTGACACAGTATTATACAGTAAGCAAGTGAATGTTAGGGTTGTAAGCATTCTAGCAAAATAGGTCTCACTAGAGAAACTCCAATGTGAATCATACAGGTGTCATGTATCTGTAATATGTATAAGGGGGAACATCGGGTTGCATCATTACCTGAGAGAGGATAACTGTAAGGTAAGGTACCGTAAGGAGAGAAAAAATCGACATTTTTCCACACATGAAAATGTGTGCTCTTATTTGTTTTAAGTGCTGTTCTATGTGTAGATTTCCGAAAAACCAAATATTGATATTTGTTTATTAAGTTCCTTGAAAGGACTATTATATCATAAATCCACACCAGTATATAGGACTACCGCACCTTAGATTGTAGTGATGGGGGGAGCTTTTCGAACAAAAGTGTCCCTGGATATACTGTTAGAATGGTAGGCTGCAAGGTACTCCAATAAGATGTGCGTGTAAGATGATCAGTGTTTATATGGATGAATTGAGCTCTTGTTTTAGATAATTGTTGTGTTCAGTGCGTAATGGCCTTAATATATATATATATATATATATATATATATATATATATATATATATATATATATATATATATATATATATATATATGTGTGTGTGTGTGTGTGTGTGTGTGTGTGTGTGTGTGTGTGTATAAATATATATGTATATTCATATATAAAGAGAGAGAGTGAGAGAGAGATAAAGACAGAGAGACAGAGAGAGACACAGAGAAAGACAGAGAGAGAGACAGGTAGATAGATAGATACAGAGAGAGAGAGACAGAAATACAGAGAGAGAGAGAAATACAGAGGGAGAGAGAGAGAGAGAGAGAGAGAGCAAGAGAGTTAATGATGATTGAATTCATTATGCATCAATGTTTTTAGTATATGCTATGTCCTGAAATAATTCATTATTATATTGTTATTCAAAATGATAAAATCATACGTCTGCATAGGGCACCCCATCAACCGACAACGCAGCTTGTTGATTCGGTGGAGGTTCGGGTGACAAATCAAATTACATTCAATCGAGAAATCATGAGCATGTTTTTAAATTAACTTCTTATATTCCGCCGCAAATATGTCCATACTAATGACAAAACCAATTATGATTCAGATTAATCTTTTAACATCAAATAAAGGTAGACTAGACGTCCGACTGTGTCTTAAAAGGGGGTAAATTCAGCCCTACAGGACGTCTGAGTAAATATGTATTTTACCGGGGCTAGGCCTGGGGTAGAGACTGATATATGCGACTTCGTTCAAACGTTCATAAAAAAAATTGTAGGCAATAAATCGTCACACAAATTGATAAAAAGTAGTCAATAGTAATTGGCTTAGTTTTTATGTATTGGCTCTTAAATTTTAGAAATACAGCGGATGTTTTAGTATATACCATCGCCGATCGATCTTTGAGCATTGAGCCACGCGCTTTTGTTTACATGTTAGCTTCCACGAATCCAGGTGGCGCGCTGGTCGCGAGCTTCACACCGGAACTGTCCGAGTCGGGTATCTTATTATAACAAGATCTTTGATAATACCCTCTAGTTGTGGTATATTGTGTGATATTCGTCATAGCATTATTCATTTTCATCCCATTTTCTGAAATTGTTAAGTAACAATTCAGCACACTATTGTAACTGGTATTTTTTTACATTCATCATGGCATCATACATTTGCATCCCATTTTTTGTGATTTTACCGTAAATATTCTGCCCCACATTGTAACATTATTTTTTTCATCAGTTTTGTCGTTGTCAACAACATGATGTTATGTGTAATATTTTCTTCGTTCTTATGAAGCTTTGCAACCTGAAAACACACATTACCGACGTTTATACAAGCGTGTGTCACTTTGTTTGGTATCAGCACGAACGCTCAACACATCGTTGACAAAAGCCGACACCTCATCGGCTGAAGGAGTTTATTTTTTATTCGTCTGATTGTTATTTCCTGTTCACTACTCTTCGAGCCCACGGTGCATATTAGTGAAACCGGAAGTTGCTCCGTCCATATAAACGACCATCTCCACCAATTGAATGTAACCATGCTCGTTGCATTTTCTAAGCAGGTCCTGGTTGCTGTTTTTATAAGGTAGATGAAAATACAATATTTCGATGGAAGCATGTTGCTCAATAACCAGGCAGTAACCGCATCCCGACATGGTGCGCACCGATTGTCACATGTGGTGAATGTTATTACTCACATAGTGAATAATAGCTACTTTTGATTGCAAATGCATAATATTACATGCACAATTGAATGTTAGTATTTATATTGCATAGCTCTTGATAATTCCTTAGTGCGATACATTGATACGTTGACAAAGACCACTGTTCGCAATTAACAACATTAGTGATCCACACCCAACTTGATATCAATCACACAGCAGCATCAAACGACCAATTGTGTAATATAAGTTAATTCCCGAATGTTTATTGACTATCGAAATATTTAAGATGCAATCAATGACAGCGCATCACTTAAGTTCATGGTTAATGAGCAGCACGAATTATGGAAGCAAATGCAATCGACAATCCCGTTGGCCAGATCGATGAAAAGACAAATAGATATTGGACTGCATTTGTTAATGCTAATACAATTGCTTTTTTTAAGAGGAGACCAATTTTAATTCGCTCCAACAACAGGAACTCATAACACTCTTGTAACAAAATACAGCATTTAGTTCCATCTGATGTCAGATATCAGTTTACCACCCAGATTTTCTTTTATCCTTGTAGCCTATTGTCGCGCCACGTTGCAGCTATAAATGAACACATAAGACCGCTGAAATCTCATAGATTAGCAATGATGCATTCACACAAATGAGAGGCAACCTTTGCAAATAGAATGGCAGTTGCAGCTGTGGTCGATGATCCGCACATTCGTGGATAGTGACGATGATAATGATAGGATCAATATGTGGCTTTCTAACATTTCAGCAGGTAAACATTGACGAAGAGTGCATTAACCAACTACACATCGCTGTATATGTATTTTGTTGGAAGCTATTAGTCTTTCCGTTTGTTAAAATCAGCATTAATAGCAGGCTAAATGGGGCGGGGGTAACGTGTGTTTGATCATAAATCGTAAACTATGCAATAGATCCATTATCCATATTATCCATAACTCTGTATCTGAGAATATGTCACCAAATATAATCTACTTATCAAGTTATATTAGGAGAGGGAGCGGGAGATTTGAGCATATTTGTACGCGATCCTTCACGTCAATACTGCCTTCATTTGTGAGTAATATCAGCGCAAAACCCAGTTTAACAGGTGTCTGCTTGTTTTTACTTCTTGAAACGGTTACCAATTAAGGATCCTGCTAATAACGTTTCCTTCAACTATCGTTTGAATTGATCAATTAGCGGACAATGCGTACTACTTACTGTATATAAAATGACAAGATGGCAGACACCATGTGCCGGTGCAGTACTTGTGTAAATGTACTCATGTCGAAAAGAACGCTAATAAGATCAATAAGAAGCAGGGTATTCTTAATACTTACAACAGTGACGTTAAAGTTGGCAGCAATTGACAATATCTATTTTTCTATCCAAACAAGCAATCTAGATGGGAATATATAAATACATGCTGCGCATTAATGGTGCACGTATAGAATCTCAACAACCAAGCTGATGTTTTCGCTATTATTAGATAACAATAATACACATCGGACAGAGTTTCGTCGATGGCAATCAGCAGCTTTTGGGAAGGCTACTAGCACACATTATTTGAGCAACTTAACGCGATAAGCTACAAATTAATGATCTTCAATTCGGTTTTAGAAAGTTACATCTAGCCACTTTATGCATGTTTTTAAAATTCTATTGAGCACTTGAAAAGATTGAACTAAGAAATAATTTAATAATGAGAATTATATGTGACAATATCAGGGCCTTTTAGACATGTAAAGGACTTTCTAAGTCTGCTTTCCAAGCAGATCTATTACTGAAAAGAAAGTCCGAGTTCAAATTAATTTGCTCAATTTCAATTATGATGTTGTTAAAAATGTCAGTTGCCTTTGGTCACCTCTGTGTTAACTTATGCCTACTGGTATTGCATCAAACAAACTGAGCTCGTTCCATTAAGAGACGATGAAACCGGCGCCAGTGGCCTTGGGCCGTAATACTCACCCCTCGGTTGCTTAATTTCCTGTGCGATACAAATTCGTACGTTGATAATTAGCATGAAAGATCTATCTCATGGATAATAACAGGTGGCGACGATATGCTGCTATATACCAGTAAAATGGGAGCTAGCATCAACATATGGCATATTTGTCTTGATTGCAGTTGTCGTCCAGTGTTCAGGTTATTGAAGAACAATGGTGGAAACCATTACCATTGATGATTTAATCAATCACTCAGTTTTTGCAATCAGGCAAATACGCAATCTAAACCTCTTTCTGCTTGATGCAGTAGATTAGTCACGCTCTTCCTCTTTTGGGATGATTGATTATATACAAGAGCCCATTAATCTGATTTATGCACCAGTCTATTTTTCAAGAGAATCAACAAAAGATTCATCATTCAAGCTAAACATCGGATTGCACCAAGTACGGTGTTTAACGCGACACACTTACTACATACAAGCATTCATAAGTTATTTCATTATTTCTAATTTGAGATAAAATAGCTGGCTTAATATCAACACTTTAAGATGGTGATTAAATGCACGCAAAATTCTCGCTGGTAATAGCGAACACTAGGTACATGGTGGTGGTCACGAACATCTCGATAAATGTTTGCATCAACACCATCATGTCTTGATTTAATGACAATAGCTGGATTATAATGTCGCCACACTACAGCTTAACCGCATTATATTTTGTGTTAAATGATAACATTTCAGTATTCTGATTACCTTACCCTTTTGGTCGCAATTGCTCCTTTAAGTATCTGCTACTTAAGTATATGTGTCTAATACACACATTGCCTGAGGCATGGTATTTACCATTAAGTAAGGGGTAGACATAAGAGATACCAGTTCAATTGAACAACATGCTGACGGCTGCAGTATCGAAGTAAGTAGTGAAGTCCATGTTTTGTACAGGGTATCGCATATGCTATTAACATTCGATGCACTCTATTCCCCAGACGAGGAGGACCATAGCTTGCGAAGATTGCCACGGTATAGCACTCAATAATCCTTCATTTTTTAAATATACTGCTAGAGCTCAATGAATAATAAAGAATACAACCAACGGCATTGCTGATCCATAATCAACAATCTTCATCAATATCAATCATACAACAATATAAAACGACCAATTGATCTCATTTCCTTTCGTTACCAATTAAAGCGATTTAAACCGCCATTTCCTTAAATGTTAATCCCCTGTTGAAATGCTATAAACGCACACAGTGACTCTTCGGTCATGCTGTTTGTCGTGCATGACAAAGATCACATCGCCATGCATAATTTAGGCATTTAATTAGTAAGCAACAAGAATCGAAAATACATACGCGTGCTTCAAACCTACTGGCACGAATAGCAAGATATATTGGACGGCAGAGTGGTAGATGCTGATGTAGTCAAATAGTTCTCATCCTATCATACAATCTGACATACTATGTGCCAACCACAGTGAGCACACAAATGTCATTCATCGCTTCGTCTCTATGCAAGGACAGACTTATGTTAATTAGCTCGATGAACCAGATTGAGTCACGTTGTCGTTTCCAAATACAGCATTAGGCTCCTTTTGATATCAGAGGCGTGACGGGTTAGTCTATTATCTATCATAAACTTCCATTAATCGCTGCAGATGATTAAAGCACATTTTTTCATTCAGTTGTATATGGGCGCGTCAGCCCGCTGAAGGTCTTTTTCTCATAGCTTGGCGATACAAATGATGTCTTTCTAGGTAAAAGACAGCCTTTGCTGACAGAATGAAAGCTATTACGCGTTAGATGTTGGTATTCAACAAATGAATCATCTTTAGCCTCTCATCAATAGCATAAAATACCTGGGTTGATGCTTGATCATGAAGGCTGCCACGTTCAACCAGTACCGCCTTCTCTGCTGTTGCACCGTCTTTTACACCCCAACTTCCCACTGTAATTTTATCTATTTGTACCAACGACTGTTATAATGATGATGAGTGTTGATTTTCCTAAAAACAGCAGGCAATCAGAGGTATATTAACGCAAGAAAATTATTAATGTGGTGACGTGTTGAACATTGAAGTGAACTTCATAAGCTTCTGTTGGCAAGGAGCCACTCTTATTTAGCAGCAGAGTAGAGGTAAAAATTTCCCAAATGGTTTGATGTTACATGGTGGAATACTTCATCTTCGGTACTTATAACTGTTATGGTCAAAATAATGGTGATGTTATGTATATTCTTTTACTTCAACAGCACTGGCTGTTTAATCTGCCTTTACATAATATTATCATTGGTGTAATTGGTAGACCTTTTAGTGGCATAAGACAACCGCTAAAATGTCAGCAATTCTGCTCGTCCATGGCACTTGTTGAAGGTGTACTGCATGAGCAGTAACTTGCTATAGACGATAAGGATATGTGAAATTTCAAATCCCTTTATTTGTCCCATGTGATCCAGACTCTACCTGACAGAAACCTCTTCTGTTGGATGTTGTCTGATACAAATGCTGTTTTCATGCCTCGTGCGGACATTGACGCTATCGTTATCGGTTAGGATTTCCATACATACTTTGATGTTTATGTTCAACAAATACGTTAATTCGGCCCAGTAAACATGAATGTCTGTTTCGATAGGTCATTAATCCTACCGCCATTGCTGATGGCAACACTGGATAATTTCAATAATACATTCGTGAGGAATCACTGGTTAGTACTAAAGGCTGGTACATTGGTGATAACATGTCTGATATACATACTTGTTATTCCCTTCTAGTAGTATAGCAAAGGGTGTTTCTGGCACACTTTGTTCCTGGAAGCTACTTTTTAAGTTTTTAACATCTACAGGTCTTAATGTCGCAACATTGAGACTACACGCTCATCCGACCTCTGAAAGTTATCATTTAACTCTACAGGTATCAAAGTCTGAACATTGAGACTGCACGTCTGGGACACTTTGCTCACTTTAGAGAAAGTGGAAAAAGGGCGGTTCGGACTCGACTTCCAACTGGCCCAACTCTCGCCACGTTAGTTTGCTGGCAAGTTAACGAAAGCTAAGGTGACTATGCTGTTTGTGGCTATCCACCGCTTTGAGTCAAGCAGATCCATGACTGTTTTACTACGCAGATGACTCTCTCTGGCGCTGCGGAGTCCTTGGTCTTTGGTTTTGCAGGCTTCTTTGCCACCGTGGGTTTCTTTGATTCTGGGTGATTCTTTGCCTTTGTAGGTGGCTTTATACCTCAGCGGATTGCTTTGGCCCTAGCCTCCCAAATGCGCCACTTGCATCTGGTCTCACGGATAGATCTACTTTCCTGTATATCTTTTATGTCATGTTTGGATGGTTCAGTTTTTTCCCCATTGTATAAGTATGCAATATCAACAGTACTAGGGCACCACTTTAACAGTGTCACCACAACATAGGCCCTTTGCGTGGCAGTGAATAGAGTGACATAATTGCTGTCACCACCACTGATATCCGGTTGCAGGGTATTTATATCACTTATCACTGGTGACACTATAAGAGCATTATACTGTGATGTTAAGAGGACAACAAAGAGGCAATGCGCATGGACCCTAGTCGAAAAGACTACACTTTGCACCAATTTTGCTACAGCTACAACTGACAATTGTAAGTTACATGCCTACAAGCAAGGCATCGGGGTAACCACTATGCCTATGTATAGCCTGTGGTGTTGATGGGGAGAGTGTGATATTGGATCAAGAAGGCGGTGATGACGTAACAAGGCCAACATTTAACAACACAGTATTCCATTTATAGATAAGAATCTGTATAGTAAATCATCACTAATCACAGTGAACGCGCTCATGTAGCCCAGGTACTAGCACTCAAACAAACCGATATAAAACCCTAATTCTTGAAAGGAGATATACGCACAGGATGAGGCAAATCACACAGACAAATCACACAAGCGCAATACCTAGCTAGTTCTAGGCAGGCCAGTATACGTCGGTATGTGCATTTTTGACCTCTTAAAGCACCTGATGTATGACGTCGGCTATAGCCTTGTCTTATACGGCGCGCCCCAGGTTTTGAACAATGCTGATGTTGGCGTCGGTCGAGGTCAGTGTGCTCGTAAAGGCCAGCCAGGCTGTCCATAGGACAATGACGTCGTCTGCATCCTGGTTGGGGAAGCGGACCAACAGTTGTAGGTTCTGGTCATTAGTGCTTGGGTTGTTAGTAATAAACACAGACTGCTGAATGCCCTTTATTCCGAGGGGCTTTCGTATCTTGCGATATGGAGCTTTTAGCTGTAATTACTCATCATGTTGTAAGTTGAACTATTACAAATATATATTTAATTTAGCCATATTGAAGATGGGGCAATGGTTGAAGGAGATGATGGGGCACTCTGGTTGCTATAGGATCAGGAGGACACTGTTATGGTGCCGGAGGGTCTGGTGGACATTGAGATGGATAAGTCTATTACACAGGATAGGCGCTGTCAATACGTATTGCTTTGTTTTAGCTGAAAATGGTAACACACCAACCCTTGGCCGCGAGTATACAAAGTTCGAGCTTGTTGGAGGAGAAGGACTACCCTGAAGTAAGTATCGTTAATTCTTGTACAAGAAAACCGCTTCTGCTTGCAACAATAGGTAAGCGTGGCAAAGTGGATGTCGTAGCCCTAAAAGTCGTTGACCAATCAGCAGCTGAAGCACCGATAAGTAGACCGGAAGCCGTGACAGAGCAAGGTGGTGAGATAGAAACAAGCTTCATGGAGGACGTTCATAATGCCATTGAAGACGTGGGTACACAGACAAGAATGGCTGGGTTGCCATTCCGGGATCTAATGGGGCATGACAATTTTATGCAGACCCATTAGGGT
>CM067352.1:23025336-23045336 GCA_034190875.2 Urechis unicinctus | reverse complement strand
TTCCCAAATGAAGTCACCCCTTAATGAGGTAGTTAAGGTTTAGGAATAACTGACGGGTAACTGGCGGGCCAGAAGCTTTAAGGTAGAGAGGGTAAAACTGAGTAAAAACTGGTTACGACATCTCCCTCCCCTTTAAGGTGGATGAATATCCACACACATGCTAACGTGTAAGAATTTTACAAACATGCATAATTTAACAACCAAGGTGATACCGTAAATTGAAAGGTATAAGTTTTTTTAACAATTGTTAATCACGGAACTTTTAACGAATATTCGAACTAAATAAGTAGAAACAAAGGTGTACGGTTGAGTAAGCTAATTCATGTAACTTCCTTTGAAAATAATTATCGAGAGTGCTAGAAAACATGAACAGCAGTATGATGCTGACATGCAAGCTGTACAGCTTACAGATTATGAATGGATGAATGAATGGGGAACGTCATCAAATTCTTTATGACGAACATAGGCGGGACTGACCACAAGCCTGCGTATTTTTTTCCTTTTCCGATGAGCGCACAATTTTAACGTCAACCCGCATTTGTAGATTCTCCATTATTTCGCAAAACACGGAGTTGTTCATCAGTTTGTGCAGGTCCTTTTCAAAGTCTCTGGTGGCGGCCTTACGCAGGTTCGTATTCATACGAAAGTAAGGCTCTGATTGAACCTGAGCGCACGGCGAATCTTTGTCAATCGCATACCCAGTGATAGATATAGTTTGAGATTACCGTGATGAACCACATACTTCTCTTTACCGCGTAGGTTGGGCACCAGCTTCTCAACCTCTGCAGTGCTCCCCAATGCACCACGGAGGTTATTCTTACAACCTTTCGTTCTGCTTAGACATTCGCTCTGGCGCCAGCGGATAATCATTTATCAGCATGTATGCATCCGGTTTTGGCATAATCGGAATAGTCCTGTATAGGTAGCTGTTATGGGTGCTCCACCCACTCAATACCTCATGTGGGTAGGGGCTGGCTCATTGCCCACCAATACAGGTTGTTTGTCATAGTCGGTGATAAAATCCAGCTCCACACCCGTGCTCTCAAGCAGGGCGTCCCATGACAGACCGGGACTGGTGTGGTAGTTGGCAGGGTCCATCCCGTCCGGCTTCAGGCAGGTCATGCGGAATATCTAGTAGTCGCCCATGATTTTACACCCGAACATGTCCCAGACGTTCTGCGTATGTTTATATTCTGCAGCAGATATGCCTTCCTCAGAGAGCTTGCTGTAGAACTCCTGGATTGGCGGGCGCAGGGCATCAAACTTATCCCAGCCACCCATAAACTCATGGGGATACACTGCTTTGGGCAGTAGCAGCCGGCACTACGTTTCGTCGGGCTCATTCCTATTACTGCAAAGGCGTCTGTAGTTATCCGTTATATGGCAGTGGTCGCGGACGGAGTGGCTGCCCAGTTCCTTTTTACACACATGACAGTGGGTTGCCGCCTTGTGGGCTCTTCCATCCTCACATGTCATTTGAGTGGAAGCAGGCTTTGACAGAACTGCTTTGATCATGCGTTCTTCTTGTTGCAGGGCTCCCCAAAATATTCTCCACAATGTTGGCTCCTATGTACGTCACAGGGGGTTTAGTCAGACCATCGCACAGGACAACTATATAGCGGTTACCGCGTGGCTCATGTTCGTCTGTCTTCGGCGTGTTGCTCTTGGTAGCATCAGGCGTTCTTCCCTTCGTCAGGCATGTCAACTCGCACAGCTGTCTGCCCTATCCCAGGCTTGTGCGCTAAAAGAAGTACTGGCGCTGTTCATGTTTACTCTGATCATACAGCAAGCGAATCAGATCTTTGATCCGCGTGTAGTGGAACGAATTTATCTTCTCAATCGGCAATAGATACCTACGTGGAATATCACGAGGCTGTTTATTGGTGTGGTATTTGGTAATGGCCCCTCCATCCCAGCCAAAGACGTTCAAGGCTAGGTTAGCATTTTTTTTTACCTTCTCAAGCTGCGAAAGCTGTGTTAGATATTCTACGCCTTTACACTCCAGCAGGGTTAACAGCCACTGACTGTTATATTTAGATGGTCGCTGCAGGTCCTTAGAGACTGGATGGAGAGTCGATTCAATAGTCGTTTCTTTACGTTTATGATCGCCTTCTTATCTGTCAGTGCACTGAATCGAACTCCCAGCCGGAACCTTTGTTGGTCCACTTCATCAACCGCTCTTGTATATTAGCATTGCTCTTGCTCAGGATATCCCTGAGGATTGCAAAGGTGAAGAGGAAGGATTGGAAGCCGACCAAAACAACTGTCCTTTGCTCCGACCACTTTGAGAGGGACGCCTATGAAACGGTCCCAGAACTGCTCAGAAGTCTAAACAACCAAGGCTTCGCCAAGGTGCCATGCCGACGATTTTCGATTACATAGGTGTGAACCAGGATCGAGTAAAACGACGAGGTGCCTTTGAAAAAAGACGACGTCAACAGGTAAGATAGCTAGGACCATTCAATTTTCATTCCCAGTCATGGTTGTGCCTTTGTGTTTGATTGACAGCAAAATTCATTTCTTATATGAATTATCATATGATCCATACGACGTGTTAAGGCTAAGGCATCACTGGTGAAGTTAGGCCACATGGGCATGGCTCAATAACAGGTTTTTCAATGTGATCTAAAATGGCATTGCCTGTTTATTGTTAAGGATTTGGATACACTACATACTGTGTTTAATTGGTCCATTTACATGAGGAGTACTACTTATGTCATAGGACAAATTAGACAGTCTGTATATAGAACTATATTGATATAGGTGATTTTGATCCCTATTTTGGGAAATATCATTGGTGTACAACTGGTCGACACTAAAACACATGATGCCTCTGATTGTAGGTGCTGCATGAAATGTTAACTGGAGCTGAGAGGCTTGATGCCTCCAGTGAAAGTGAAAACGAGATGACAGGTGTGCCCGAGATAGAGGCCAGCTAAACTGAACCGGAAGAGGGCTCCCACAAATCGTTTGGAGTTCAAACATTTTGCTTGCGAGTATATTGAGTCACCTGGATATCTTTATTCGACTTAAATAGTTTGTATTTCTATAAAGCAATTACTTGTGAAACAAGCTCGGTCACAACTTTTCATTTTTTGAAATGCAGACTGCTGTAAATCGCTACAAATGCAGAAACCCTTGTTTCCTGGTACATAAAGCCTAATAAAGCACCTACAACTTTGGTTTTATAGTGACATTGAGCCAGAAGATGGCCCTGGTCGAAGCCAAAAGAAGTTCATTGTCTACGAAAGCTGCATTAAAACTCTTCTGGCTTCATGTTTCCTGTGCCCAGCCCAATGCAGAGTGGCTATGAAGAGAGTTTGTGGTAGCTTTGTAGCTCTTGAGCAGGTTTGTGTCAATGGACACAAAAGGTTGTGGGAAAGCCAACCATTCCTTGGGGCTATGCCTGCTGGCCATCTGATGATGGCTTCAGGGATTTTTGCTAGTGGCAGAAGTGCAGTGAGAACTGTAAATATGTTCAAACATCTCAATATCCCATCCATATCAGTCAATACCTTCAACATCATGCAGAGGAATTACTTGGTGCCTGCTACCAGGAGGGTATGGCAGCAACAACAGGGCAGCCTGACAGTAGCTCGCCAAGGAGTACCCGTCTCATTGGGAGGGGATGCCAGATGTTGTTCCCCTGGTCACATTGCTAAGTATGGCAGTTACACCCTGATGGATCTGAAATCATCCGAGGTTTTAGAGATGCAACTTTTACAGGTAAGAAATTTAAAATTTTATTAGATACGCTTTTTCTAATTATGTGGTTTTATATCTCAACTTGTGTTACTATGGATTCATTTGTCACACTGTAAATGATAACTTAATGTGGTCACTGCGCTGCCAATGACATGTCAATTTTCTAGAGCAATCAGGTGAAAAACGCAAATGCAATGGAGTTGGCAGGACTCAAACTTGCCATGAAATCTCTGGCGGATAAAGGATTGGATATATGTTCCATCACCACCGACAGGCATTTAGGTGTCGAGAAGTACCTGAGGGAGGAGCAGCCTGAAATTCAGCATTGGTTTGATGTATGGCATGTTGCCAAAGGTTAGTTTTCTATTGATTGTAGCATTGCAGTAAATATAATGAAAATAGCTCAATGTAAAAGATAATAGAATATTCATACTTTAAGACCACCCAAATAGGTATTTGACATGTGTACATATTACAGGCACCCACATGTATGCTTGCTACTACAAGTTAAATTAATATTTAAGTAATAGTAAGGTTGTAACTGTCTGGCAGGTGTCAAGAAGAAGTTGCTTGCCAAAGGAAAACGAAAAAACTGTCAAATTTTAAGTGAATGGTCAAGGAGTATTTCCAACCATGTCTATTCGTGCGCAGCTTCAAGCAATGGGGACGAGGCTGTGGTTCGAGCAAAGTCGCTGTCAGTGACGAGACATGTGGTCAAGGAACACAGTGGACACGGAGCTGATTACCCAGAATGTGAACATGAGCTATTGGAAGATACGAACTGGGTGAAGAAGGGTGAGTATGGCAAAAGCAATCGAACACCAATACATATCACCATTGCTTTTTAACGTCTTTTCCTTATTTAAAGCAAGTAAAAATTATATTCATGAGAAGGTTATTGATTGGATTTTTTATGCAGTGTGCAGACAAAGCTGGGGTAATGTTGTGACAGAGTTTGTAAGGGCACTCATCCTTACGCATGGCCATATATAACACAGTATCTTGTATTTTATGTTAATTTATTAAGGATCAAAGCCACACAAGGAAATGGAGCTTATTGTGAACAGCAAACACCTTCTGAAAGACATTGGCAGATTGTCTCCTTCTGAGCAGACATCCAGCTTAGAATCTTTCCACAAGGAGGTGATCTTCTTCGCGCCCATGAGTATACACTTTCCCTTTGCCACTATCGAAGCAAGGTAATCTAATTGAGCTTTGCTGGGACTGTATTGTGGTTTATATTGCAAATACCTGATGCATAACATGGGTTGATGTTGGTGCTTATAAAGTTATGACATGCTGGTGCATTGTGAGCTCACATAGGCATGCCAGACCACCAGGCTATATCTGCTACTGTTGGTGCTTTACTTCCAGATTACTCCTTGCAGTTTTGCATTTTAATGAAAACTCCAATAGAGCTCAGGCAGTCACTCAACAAGGCCAGGCACAATGGGGAATGTCCTTTCCAAAGTCCAGACAGGGGGATCCAGTGGTGAAGCCTGTCAAAGTTCCCATCACTTTTGGTTGGTATATATCACAGGATTTTTGGTTCAATATATGTAAATATGAGTTAAACAATAATGTAATGCTGGCATTTATTAAGATAAATTTATTATGAGTCTCCGCCATGCCCAAAGGGTAATTATATTGGCACAAAAGACCAAACATTCCATTTAATGATTCAAAGACAATTTATTACTAATATTTTATTAACTGGTTATGCTTCATATTATGTTGACAACCTCATTACTGAAGTGTTTGTGCTTCGTGAGAAATATCCCAGTTACAGACTGGTGAAAGTTCTTTCGGCGGAAAGGAGTGTTCCGCCCCCTATTGCTGCTCAATTTGAAAAGCCAGCAAAGGACATCCTTGTGGGAGCACACCGATGCCGCTTCAATCCTACGAACAAAATCTCCTCAGCTACTTTCTAGGTATCCTCTGTAAAGACCCTCTGGGTCTGGGAATGTAGATCTTATTTTGTTTACGACACATGATGGCAATAGTTTTCTGTTATGTCTACCTAATCTGTGCCACACGAAAAATTTATACCCACCACACTTTCACTGGCCGGAAAGTCAAAGCGTCTTTGCTGCATTCATTTCCCGAATCGGAATCCGTTTCTGAGCACCCAACATCATTATCTGACTCGGTTGTTATTCGCAATCGCGTGGGCTCAAATAAATACCCACGAACATCATAAGTCCTCATTTCATCCAATGAGGCTTCATAATCTTCATCTGATGACGACATTTTATTAGATACCAATAAGTAGGAGGGAAAGTTGCAGGGAAAAATCGCGGATCGTATAATTTTTCTCAGCTTCCGAAATACCGCCTTCGAATTTGGTGAGGGCGAACAGGTACAATAGTTCCATTCATGTCTTGCTATATGAAACGTGCGATTAAACCATGATTATCTTGGATATTTGAAACACAGATAAATCGAGATTGTCGTAGACTGGTAAGTCGAGGTCCCCGATCCCCTGGATACGGGCCCTGTTAACATGTTAATAATATTCAATACTGCACACCAGCAGGGCGAGAGGCGTAGCGGAGCTTCTTAATGTCTGGGACGCAGACTACAAACTGGTGTTTAGCTTATTAAATTACGATTGCGACTTCCACGAAACATCCATCGGATTGAAAAAGTGTAACATATAGATCAAGACGAGCGCGTATAAGTTGGTGTAGTTGGCGGGAAAAGACCGTTGGGGGCCTAGTCTCCCAATGTTAATTTAGTCTATAAAATAGATGGCTTGACCGTCTCGGGGCACAAAACAAATATATCCTAAACCGTGAAAGAAAAAGACTGATTCAATACAGAATCATAATCACGGGCACTCAACGAAAAATTTGATGTAGGTATTGTACACGTGCAACGCATTAAAAAGAAGTCCCCCGACTGTATATATATACAAACATAAGTATATTTTAATTATTTTTTTCTACCTTTATTTTAAAAATGATGTGTTTCAGTTGTACCTGCTAAAGATAATCAGACAAAAATAGTTTGGCTTAGTATAATAATTATTCACAATGCTAAAAACCATAATTAAAATTGATTTCCAGTTACGAGCTTAGAAGCACGCTTTGAACTCGTTCTAGTATATCCATGTCAGCGAAAAGGGACTTATTGATTCCGGGAGTCCTGTTATCTTGTTAGTTAATACTGATAAACAGTAAGCATTATGTAAATCTGCGCTTTCTTGTCTTCCGAAATTACAGTATTGGCACTGTCCATTAGAGGACATTTTCTTTTGTTTTCAGTTTTGACCCTTCATAGCCGTTAAATGCCTTTGAATTAGTTTTTATTTCAGTTGCTATTCTGTCTTAAATGATCTTTCCGTTTTTCTTACTTCTTTTTAACTACTGCGTTGCTGTTTTTTTAATGAAATAAAATGTTGATGTTGGTTTTTTTCCCTATTCTTTTGCCACAGCTGATTTATTCTCTTGATAATGGTGCGCTGAGGATGACACTGCTAACTATGACTTCCTCAGTCGAAATAATATCGTAAAGAATATTCTTACCTTTATTTGATTCAGATACATCCTGAAATTAAACGTTCTCATGTTCCCTGAACTGATGACTTCGCATAGCAATATATTTTAGATAATTGCAAATGCTAGCTATTACTTTAGTATTTGGTTTGGTTTTTAGACAATACCACAGGTAAGCATTTCGGAAACTACCTAGCCTTCGGATTGTTGTATAATCACATACTAGCTCATACAATATGACAAATATGTTTGGAAAGCAATGTCTGGCCACAAAAGCTACAACGGGCAACAACGATATACTAGGGCTGCTACTGACAGATCTTGAGGTAATATCATTAGATTTGAGCGTCATTTACGCTTTCCTATCAATCACTTAGAAGTTTGCGCGCATGGAGAATCTCAATTGAACAGAATCTCAATACAACATCTATATTTGAATACATATATATGCATATCTGGACTGGTGGTTATATCATTTCTGATCATTGTCCGATCATCATAGATTACTTCAACCATATGTTTAAAGTTAACTCCTCCAAACCTTCTCTTCAGACTGAAATATTCGAACGATACATTGACAATGTGATTCTTCCACCGTCCTTCTCGTCATGCATCGCAAAGAACCTATCGCAGAACTTAATTTAAGCTTCTAATTAGTTAGCAACAACAATCACAAATAGCGCAATGGTGTATGATCGACTTCGACAGTGGTAGTTGCTATATAGTACAATAATTCTCATCCTACCATACTCTCTGACTTCCACTGTGCAAAGCATAGTCTGCACGCCAATGACATTAATCATCATTCTCAAGGATAGACTAATGCTAATTTTCTCGATTACTGAGATTAAAATCACGATGTCGCCACCAAATAGATCATTATGCTCTCTCTGAGACGTAATAGATTGGTCTAATCTCTATGTAAGACCTTAAATTATTGCTGATTAAAAGCATTCCTTCATACCGTGCGGTACCAATAGTGGCGTCGCATAGATTAATGACAGTCTTTGCAAACAAAAAGGCAGCTGGTACGTGCTCGTAGTCGTTAAAAATCCCCTACTACCTTTCATTAACAACATAAATACCTGGATTGGTGTCTGGCAATGAAGGCTGCCACGTTCACCAGTATCATCCTCTCTTTTGCCTTACCCTCTACTCCACCATGACTACTCAGACTTTTCCACTAAGGCTAGACTGTGATTGCGCCAAACTGGAGGCATGAAGAAGAGTTTTTGCTACGGCAGCCAGCATAATGTACAGCACCTTTGCATATGAATTGCTGATGTAAGATCAATAACTGAGTGAAGAACACATGCTTCATCGACCCGCGGTCGCATTGCGTTTGACAAACCTCTCTAAGGTGTATCTGAGACCATTACAATACGCTCGTAAGTGAAGATGTTACAAAATGCGCGACGAGTATTAGCCTCCCTGAAACGCAGGCAGTAGGAGGTTTAAAATGATTAAATATCGTCAACACACACACGATATTTTTTTCAGAATGTTAGGTCTGCAACGCATGCACATATTAGGGTCAACGATATACCTGAATCACAGCAATACTAATAGTCTACATTCATATAGCTACTCTGCATGTAGCCATGGCGTCCATCATGCCGTTTACTTTGAAAAAAAGACAACTGCGTCATATTTTCAGTCAAAACATCCCCCAGAGACAGACGTTTAACAAGCCGGTTTCAAACGACTATCGGACCAACAGGTTAAATCAACACATTAACGCCCAAAATCATGTTAATAACGTCTATATCATGTTAACTTCCCTCTAATTGACCCGAATTGAAACGGGACTTCACATCACAGCTAAAAACGGCATTAGCGTTCATATTAAACTAAATGCAATAGCAGAGATTTTTTTCTCATCAGTTCAGCCACAATATCGATTTCATGCAATTTCTGTGCACTGGGAAATAAGACGATTTTTTGATTCATACGTAATAACGAGAAAGCAATTTCAATTGCTCCGAGCAACCACAATCACACCTGTTATCGTTAGAATATGGCTTCGGTCTTACATATAGATCGACAATGACGTGTTTGTTGACATGTGATGTATTTAAAGAATTTTATGAAGACCAAAATATGTCATGATGTTTTTCGTATTTGTGTATTCTGAAGCAATAGCAATGAAGCTTAGCAACATATGTTCTTAGATGATATCATTGTTAATGATAACATTTGTATTCTACTTGGTGCTTTAAAATCTGGGATTGCCACAGGTAAGCATGAATAAGCGGTTCAATAACCTGTTTTCCGACAATTTCCATGCGTTTTAGTTGAAAACTATTTGGCCATCGGGTAGCTTATCATCAACTACACTATAAATATACTAGTGCACTTTAATGGAATGTCGTTGTTACCATGTTAACATAGCAGATTGCTTTGATAGCAACTGAAAGCAGTAGTTGACTTTATGAAAGACTTTTTCATGAAATAACTCCAATTTAGCTATGTGTGATTGGATGTTATGATGCAATATCCGGTCACTATTGCCGGATGTATAAATCACATTAAAGGGTGGGTGGGGGTGGGGGTGAGGATTGTTTGGTACAATTCCTAAATAAAACGGAATCCAAAATAACGGGACTATTATTGACACAACTTAACAATGATTTATCACTATTTCATATCGATTGGGACAGAACAATAGGGCAAATCCCAAATACTTTATTTATTAGTTTATGCGGAGGAAAGATCTTAATACATCTGTATACTTTTCAATGAACTTGGTATCAGTCGCAAATATGTAGGTAGGCGTGATAACAATACTTGAATGCTATTTACTTTTGTAATCGGCTTCCTTGATTGGAGTCTACGTCCTCAAAACGGCAATGGTAGCAATTAGTGGATTGTGATATTCTCCCACATGTTATCAACTGACAATAAGACGCAAACGCTGAAGATACGATAAGAGGTGTACCAGGTTTGCATAGGATTTCACTGGCAAACCTTACCCAGACATGCATAGTGTAACTATGTGAACAGTTGCCTATATTTGGAAGAAGTCTTTCTTGCGTCATGGCTAAACATAACTGAAACACCTTGCCACCTTTGCATAAATGAATATGTTAACAATATTATACGGAAATACCTTGTCATGTATGCATGGATATGATATTTTTAGCTAGCAACCTAGCAAAGCACTTTGTCATCTTGCACATATGATCATGTTATTTACGTTACCTTTTATGCATCAATGGACATTGTGATCATACTAAAACACCTGACAACCTATTTGCTGAATGTGGGGAATTTTGGGGTAAATGTGAGGCTGACACTATCGTTATCATGCCGTGATGTCTGCATTCTGTTGACTCCACAAGTCTTTGAAGTGCGGTTGTGACTAAGGTTTGTGAAAAACATACCTATATTGTTATATTATGATGGCATTCATTATCGCAATATACATTTTGTTTCCATTTTACGCAAAACGTCAACTACATAGCAAAGCATTAAAAATGTTGATGATTGATGTTGTCATCCGTTTCGTCGCTGAAAGCTACACGATGTACCGTTAAGCAATTTCTCACTACTTCAAAGCTTCTCCATCTTCACTTAATTGCCTTTATTTCCTATTTCTCAATAACTTACAGCGAGTGATTAAATACCTAATGTACATAAGCCACGTTTTTGCAAACCTGTGTCCAATTGATTAACGGAACAAAGTCGTCAGCATCTGCCTTTCATCCGACTGAAGGAGATTCGATGGGTTTTCCGCTGAATGTTATTTCCTGTTCAATACTCATCAAACATGTGATGTCATTGGCAACGAAGCGGACGTTGACGAACATAATATAAGACGTACTTTGACCCACATAAAAACCCTTTGCTCTACGCGTAGCAAAGAGCGGTTAATTTTCTAGGCTCATCAGTGAAACATGTCATTCAAGATTATTCCACAATGAAATGTCAGTATTCATCTCCCTGATAGTAGTCAACGCCAAATACAGCTTTTAACACGTCTTGACGTTGTTATATTCTGGTATTATGCTTGCAACAATGATACATTTCGACCTTTTCACAAAAGAGTAGGGTGAAGGCGACAACAGCCTCATTGAAATGTAACCACATACTCTTTTATCATATTACAACGTTGACGTCTCTACTGTCCAAAGTACCTCACTCATTGCAAGATATAATTATATAAACTCTTGCAAACAATTAATTGTATCTGCAACAATATATTGACTTTAATCAGACAATGATTGAGGCAATATATTGACCATACTTTTAAGGACAGACGTGACAGATAGACAGACACTCGACTTCAATGCTGACGGCTGCATTGTAGACGTCCTCTCGTGCTGTCTAAAAACGTTTGGCCGGATTACAAGGCTTATAAGGTAGATAACAAAACATCGATAGAACCATATTGCTCAATAAAATCCATTGACTGCAGAACCGGCATTACGTTGATAGATGGTCACAATGACCGCTGTCCACAATCAACAGCTTTGCTTATCCACTCGTAACAATATGCTTTTATATTAATCACCCAACAACATCAAACAAACAATTTATCTTGTTTCCTTATGTAAGGTCATAATACACCAGTCAGTTTCTGTATTGCCACTGCACTCTTAAAGTGTTGTAAACGCATACAATCATGATGTTCGTCATGTATCTCAGTGTTCTACTGCAGAGCATAATTCAGGCTTATGATTAGCTAGCGACAAAGATTGTAAGCCATACACATTCAGCAATCGTGTGACGAATATTAGACTATAGTAGATCCTGAAGATCATAACTATTGAACGATAAATGTAACTTATAATTTCCGAAGCACTGTGTGCAAGCTTATGTCGTAAACCGCTGTTTTCAAGGACAGAGTAGTGTGAATCCGCTCAATGAATGAGATTTAATCTCTCTGTTGTTGCCAAACACATATACTATCATAAAAAACCTCATTATTAATCGCTGTAGTGGATTGAAAATATTGCCTAATGCCGCGTTGCGGATAAATGCGCGCCCATGAGCCTGGTGAAGGCCATTTTCTCGTCGCTGGAGATCCCATCGATGCCTGATCGAGCCAACCTCTGCAAGCAGAATAGCAGCTGAAGGGTATTTATTGTTGGAGCTAAGCAGATGATTCACCTTCAGTCGGTTTACCCACATTATATCAATCCGCCAATTGGAGTCAGTCCACTTGTCGAAAATGAATGAAGTTGCCCCTTGGCTTAATATGCAATTTGATGAAGAGTGCTTTAACCTTTTACCCATCAATATACATGCATCTGGGCGGAAACTATTGAGTCTTTCCGTCGTTGAGCTTTCCAGTTACCGTTAGATAATTATCATTAATGACACGCTATATGCATATTGATATGAGCTGAATAAGTGAATCAATATTTTATTTTACAACAGCTATTTCCGCGAGGTAACTTACCTGCAGCTGTGTGTGTTGAAAAATAGGAAGAGCGGACATGAGAATGCATTATCTGAGCGCTAGTACTAGATGTATCATTAATATGAAAGGCAGATGCCATGTTATTCCTGAAAAAGCCGCAAAGCACAATAACGGGGCTTTCGACTGACAATATAGAAAAATATGTAGAAGCTTTTCTAAAATGTACCATTTGATACCATTTGAAATACAAGAGTCCCACTCTGAGAGTCATTTACTCCGTCTTTTCTCTCTCTCTCTCTCTCTCTGTCTGTCTCTGTCTCTGTCTCTCTCTCTCCCTCTCACTCTCTCTTTCTCTCTCTCTCTCTCGAATTATGTCTCTTAATGTTTCCTATGAATACTGTCTAATCCTCTCGTGAAACAAATGCCAAGGTGGAAAAACAACACCAATGATTTTTGTGTAAAAATGTTTGACAGAGTCGATGTATTCCGTGAAATGTAATATGCATGCGTGCGAGTAACTGCAAGCATAAGTATTTGATTAACTTATATCACGAAAGCATTACCGGTGTTTGCGTGGAAACCTCGTTAGAAGTATTCACATTGATCTGCCGAAAACGGTGAGCAGAGGAAGAACACACGATGAAAAAGAATCGATCTGCTAGCGGAAATTCACAATGTTCGTGATGTAACCGTACTATTGATCTTCCATTGGGTTTTGCAAAGTCACACTTTGCCAAGCAATGAAGGCTTTACGCAAGCGATTTTCAAAGAATATAACACTTGACTTTGCTTGAGTGAGTTATGTGAAATTATTGGAGCCTCAAGATTATAAAAGGCTTAGTACTTTTGCATGAATAGATCCTCAATTTCAGTTTACACCGTCACTTTCATCAACTCAATGCACACGACCCATACACAATGACTCTTTCTGTGTTGCCCGAGGAGCTTTTAGCTCTGATTATTATATATGCACGAATGGTGCTAGCAATGCACAATACATTCGCTAATAATATTTTGTTTTCAGTACTGATCAATTACCTCAGTGCCTGCTTGAAGCTGAAGTTGGATGTCACATGGGACATTATTAGATAGGGGCTTTTAGTTACGGTGACGTCATTGTATCTCAAGTATCAGCTTCTCAGGCAATGCTTTGAACATGCAAGATATTTGTTTGTTTGTTTGTTTGGGAAAATAGGACTGATTTCAGAGACAACTATACTTATTGGATATTCATGGCAATCTAATACTTAAAGCTCTAATTTACCCGTAATAGCATGAGTATTGTTTCGAAAGTATGCGCTATATTCGAAAAAACGGTTCTTTGTTGCATAATATAAGTTACAGTCTTTCAGACCCCCATCACCTTGGATCCATGTATCATCACATTATTGTGGAAACAAATGTTATTATTATTATTGTAAATAATGAATAGATAAGGAATTATCGATAAATAACTATTACCATTTACAAATGCATGAGTTATGGGTTACGCTATTACCCAGCTTACGTTCACTCACGACGTTGCTGCAGTAGTAAAGTTAATGAAGGGCACTACAGACTGACACTGACCATGATAGAGAACCTTTGAACGATTTAACCAAGGTATCGCTTTGAAACCGCGATTTTTTTTCAATATTTTTCACAAAGCTCTCACATTCATAAAGCAGCAGTCTGGGGACATAATGAATCGAAGGAATAGGAACATCATTTGTATGATATTGGTCTTCGGTGCGGCTTCCTTCGTGACTGACTTTGATTTGCTGTGTTTGTATAATTTTTCGATTACAACCTTGCTCTTCATTATAATTGTAATATCAATCAGATATCAGTTTAGTAGAGCAATCATCAAATTTAACTAAAAGCATTTATTTTAACCCCCATCAAAATGTCATTGAGGTAGGAGATAACATACGACGCATCAATATTTATGAACAACGGCCTATTCACCAGAAGACGACCGCACTCTTGAAATTTCTGTCAATGGTGTCATCCACGCATTCAGAAGAGATGATTCAACGATATCATTGACTAAATCAGGAATATTGAGAGTTTGGTGTAAAGCTATTAGATGTTATATCATCGATTCGCTTTGGGGTGCGGTGCGGTCTTGTGCATGTTATACATAATCACATGCAGATTGTTGTCATGCACAATTATTTCTCATGTTTCTCATCACAGAAACTTATTGAGCTAAATGTGACGTTGCTACACTCGTTGCTTTAGAATATAGCCTCCTCCTCGTGTGTCGGTAGACTATTGTCAAATAATGATGGTCATGGCACAACATCCCCCTCGCCCCATACACACACACACACACACACACACACACACACACACACACACACACACACACACACACACACACACACACACACACACACACACACACACACACACACACACACACACACACACACACACACACACACACACACACACACACACGCCCCTCTCCACCCCCTTACAACGAATTCACGTGATTCTCAACACAGTCATTTTCGCTTCACATATTTTTGTATGGTTGTGAGTTCTTATTTGACATTGCAACGAACACATATTGACTAATTGCCTTACACATGACTGGGTCATTTGTTATTTTTAATAATTATAAGGTTATGTGGTTTCTCGGGCCTTTAATGTCGGTAAGCTGAGCACGATATTAATATCGCACTTACATATGCGATTCCGCATCGTTGCTGTTCGAGAGGACATTTGGGATCAGCATACTCCTTAGCGTTAAGAATTATAAGGGTTTTGATGCGCACCGATTACAGATGAAAAGAGGCTTTCTTTCTGATCTTCACTTGTATCGAGTCAATTACCTGTTAGCAGCAATGGTGCCTCATTCACCCTAATTAACACAACTACTTGGCCTTGGAGCAAAATCATGTCTATTTGCCTTATCTATCTTAATCGTTTATACATGAAATACCATTTTCATTTTAACACAATGCCATAATATCATGAATTGCACAAATGTCAACTTATTAAGATGCATTCAATTCAATATAGTTTTTGCGATTTAGATCACAGAACGCCATCTTCTTCTGCTGACATTGTTAGATTATGCGTTTTGCATCTAATCAGAATTTTTGTGCCTTTAAAATCAGCCATTTAGGAGTCAACAAAATGCAACATAAAGCCCTCATGCCCATCACATATCCGCTGAGAGCATACTGTGAACACACCAGTGATTCACAGATGCATCCTGCCATTCGCGCAAATGTAGCATAGCTTGCAAAGTGTCGATTTGTCATTTGTCAAGACTTGCTGTCCAATCCCTCTGTATTAATGGAATAATAGCATACGATCTGTCAATATCTACCATCGACAGATTGGCTTGCACAATGCTTCGACAAACAATCAGAAGAATTCTTGTGGAAATCCATGTCATTGGTCCTACCAACACATCATATAGAGAGTAATATCAAGAGGTGTGGTGTATAGCTGTAAAATGTTTCAAGTATTGAATTTGCATCTGCTGCATCGACTCTGTGTTCTCCGTTTGATCCTTAGTGTACTGAGCCACCGTGTTCACAGTTGGACTTCTCCGACGAGGCGCATTCTCATTGTTAACTATAACCACGAGCAAAAATCGTTAGCTCTCACCAGGCTCTTCTCGACACCATCCGTACAGAGGGTCAGATTAGCCCTGAATCTGACGTCAAGCTCAAGGAGATCGTCAGTACTTTTCTCCAGGGCTTCATGTAAACAGCCATACCAGAAAACCAGCCACCATCTCTAATTTATTGTCATCATGTTCAAACTTAGTATGGCAGTTGTTGTAGACGTGTTTCTGATGAGAAAGATTGTTTGGGGAATTTCTTGTTGAATGGACGATATACAGCAGTCCTGTTTCCCCCGGTACCTTAAGATTGGAGCAGCATCGAATGAGAGTTATTATGAAGAAAAAATATTTTTTGTCTTATTATGAAGAAAATTTTTTTTTTTATTTTTGGCATAACCCTATTTATACTTCTTCAAGAACGCAATGTAGTGCAATTTCAGTTTTTGTACAATTACATAGAATATCATCTTCGTGCTTACACATAAATTCGAATCGTGACTGCATGTATTTTCTGATATCTATTATTTCATCTTCAACGTAAGAGACGCTGAGAAGAAGTATGCTCACTTGACAGGCCCGTAGCATCATATTTACTAAAATGGCAAACTGATTCACTGACTAACAAACCGATGAAAACAAAATAGTTTGACCGAAATTCACAGGAATACGAGTAGGGTCTATATTGATGGAAAAACAACTAGAATGTACGTTATCATGAGAGTAGGGAAGATTTTAATTCATGAGATAATAGACGATTCCTAAAATAGCATCATGTAAATTTATCATGAATAGCTTTGGAGTTTACAATACGATTATCACTGACTCTTCATCTGTTTACTACTGTTGGTGTACATAGGATCGACTATCTAACTGCTATGTAACCGGGAAGTCTAAAATATTGTTGTCTAAGAATATAGTTTTCTCTGCATGCAGTCGTTTCCGTTTTGTGAACAAAATATAACATTATTAGGTCATAATTATTCATGAGTACCTTGGTGGGGATGTCATCAGGAAACATGGCGGCTCTGATCCTCAATCATTACAAGGAGAACACAGAGTGAATTCAGCAGAAACGGAAATGAAAGTACTTCAAAACAAATAATATTGACTGGACGGATGCATGAACGAGGAGAGGAGAGAGTGAATTCAGCAGATACGGAAATGAAAGTACTTCAAAACAAATGATATTGACTGGACGGATGCATGAACGAGACATGTATTTACAGCCACAGGGAATAGACCCTGATTGTGCAACAAAGCAATGACGTATCTAAATAAGACCTTAGTCGTAATTAACCTACTAGACGAACTCACGATTCAACGCGTAGAATACACGACGCACAAAGATTCTTACCCCATAAAGCTAACCCAATATCGTGATTCGTTAGGATTGTAAATCAAATCTTGAGTTCAAAGGGACTAAGGACTAGATAACTTACATTTGTCCGCAAGGATGCTATGGCATTAACAGTAATCAACGAACGTCCTTAACAATAATAACTTCAATACATGACATATTTACAGCTGATTAATACTCGTATTGTGAATGAGCTCTTAAGATTCTCTCTGCTCGATGTGCTGGTAACATCAATGTAAACACCCCCACCGCTGCGCGCAGGTCACACATTAATCGCATCCTTCAGTTGTCACATGTTGTGGTCATGTGTCCTGCTTATATTACTCGGCTTGCTCATTTGTTTCGAAGTAACCAACAAGTGAGGGGGGGGGGGGGTCAATTATATGAGTAAACTTTGGACTTTGCCCTGAGGCATTCCAGAGAGTATACGTCACCACAGCATCGCACTCACATTTTCAATAACTGTGTATCCATCTTATCACCTATGCATCACCTAATTAATTATGTGCCTGGGCCCACAGATTAAATTCCTGTTTTTTTTAATCAGTCGTCGGGTGGAATGTTAGACTGTCAAACCGCCCCAGCATCCTGAGATAGCATGTCCCTTAACTGGACGGCTTACTGGCAGCAACGCTATATCATTGTATGAATATCAATTAGGTATGAACCATAGGATCGACTGTTGATGATTAAGTTCCCTTACCGCAATCATCTGTCGATTCGTTAACAGTTGTGACAAAATGCCAACGATGAGAGGATCCGGTGTATATACAAAATTTCAGAGAGGAAAAGACAGAGATTAACGACTAATGGCAGCTGTTCTTAGTTTGGTCTGTGTTTTCCTGCGTTGAAATGGTCGCAAATGTCTAGGCCTGCTAGTACTAAAAAGAAGGCCTCCGAGCCCTTGTTAGCACAGAAAAGTGTGTGTGTGTGTGTGTGTGTGTGTGTGTGTATGTGTGTGTGTGTGTGTGTGTGTGTGTGTGTGTTTGTGTGTGTGTGTGTGTGTGTGTGTGTGTGTGTGTGTGTGTGTGTGTGTGTGTGTGTGTGTGTGTGTGTGTGTGTGTGTGTGTGTGTGTGTGCAAACGCATATAATGTAACATTGCCGGCGATGTCCAATTAGCGTCAAACTAGGCGATGTTGTAGAATCTGGCTTTAAGTAGTCTGCATCGCACAAAGTACATTGCAAAACTCATCTGCATAATCGTCAAATGGTAATTTTGTTTATTTTATCACAATAACATTTGTTTTCTCGGCTGACTTGCAGTATATTTGTCAACGTGCAATGTATGATGTAATGTGGGCAAAACACAGGAGACAAATGACTGATATTATTTCAGTCCGCATCATGGAAATGGAGGACAACACTACGATAAAAGCTTAAGTGGATAAAGATTTGTCAATGATAAATTTAGGCAACTTCAAAGAAATACCCGTGCCATCGCGTCAACCATGCAAGTTCACAGTAAAATAACTTGATGGTAAACAGGATGACAAATAAAGCTTCTTACACATTAGTTTTTATGTGTGATAACTTGGAACACTTGTAATAGCTGTGCACCACAATCACTATATGCACGGCTTCGTATCACCAGGCATTTGGTTCCATGGTCATATACACGTGTTTATATAGGCCAGGTGTGAAAGGACGAAAGTATATATGTAAAATATATATATATATATATATATATATATATATATATATATATATATATATATATATATATATATATATATATATATATATATATATAGATATATATATATATATATATATATATATATATATATATTACATGAATATATATATATAAATATAGACATATATGTGAAAAAAAACTACGTTAGGTCGAAAACTCAATAATTATGAAATCCCTCAACAGTCAATCAGTCAATAGTTTGATAAGGAATATCAGTCAACATGTATCAAAACCTGTGTACAACATTATTGAGTATCTGCTTCGTGCTTACACATGTATCCTTATTTGTCATGACTGCCTCTAATTTGTAATGACTGACTCTATTTTGGGGCATGTAATAATGATAATAATAATAATGATACATGCATAATAGTTATAAATTAATTTATGTATCATATCATCTTTATAAAAAGAGGTAATTGAGAATCATCATGATGCATGTGGCATCATACACACTATGGTACGTAATGCGTCGTCCATTGATTATTGTCAATAATCACAAATGACTCAGTCATGGGTTTACGTGAATTCTAAACATGCTTCCACTCTAAGGCTAAATATAACTCACAAACATTACCAATACATATCAGGCAGAAGGTTCAAAACATATTCTACAGGCGATTTCGAGAATTTGTTGTCGTTTGGGCGCTTTATCAACTTTAACATTCGAGCAGCTGTCGTATATTTATGGCAAAAGCCCATCTATTGTTCAACACCAGTCGTCTCAATGCAAAAGTGAAAACATCGTCGTCGCTGGCTACTTCTGTGAAAGAAAAACACGAGAGCCATAGCCATTTTAATATTCCACGCA
>CM067352.1:22956724-23025236 GCA_034190875.2 Urechis unicinctus | reverse complement strand
TGGGTGGATTGTGATTTCCATAAAAGCTACCTGTAAGAGATATAAGAGATCCGTTGATGATGGTGGCGATATCGTAGCGACTGCGAGACATACACTTGCCTGCTATTAAGCTGCAACGCAATCCAGTGAACAACACAACAGAGTATCTAATAACGGATTGTATAAGGTAGTACTTCTATAGTCTACTTTGTACCTGATAACAACACTTGTGATGCCACCTCCCATGGATGCCACTATGGTGTTCACGGCCGCCCTGAAGAATAAGTGTCATCAAGTTGTACTTCATATTGCCCTGTATTTATATAATTAAATGATTTACTATGCAGGGATAATTTTAATGTGACAAATCTGTTACCTGACAGCTTTCTGCCATTGTGAGCTACTGGAAACAATGAAGACGCTACCCGAGTTGAAGCGCAGCCATCCCCACCTTACACAGATACAGATGCTGTTTAGCCGTTACCATGCAAACGCCATAGATACAATATCTCAAATTTTGCCGCAGTGAAATCGGTCGGTTCAAATACGAGTATTAGAATCCGGTAATCTTTGAACGTACCACAACATAAACATTCCTAAGATTGCCTTGAGTGGTGAGGGCAGAGGGGGTCTGTCTCTCGTAGGAACGAAGCTGGCCCTGGGCCCGATAATTAGCGTAGCAACGAGACCCGTCAGTCCGCCGACAAGATGCACAGGGCCACAGCGAGCCACATCAAAGGCGCCCATTTTGTAGAGGTTAACTAGTCAACCTGGTGAACAATTGTATAAGCGGACCACATTGCATAAGTGAAAGACCGTACAAATCATAGATTGAGTCTACCTGGACGACATTTGCATAAAAAGAGTACGTTGCATAAATTTCCTAGTAGATATCCCATTCCTGTTCCGTCCCTAATCAATCAAAATATCCCATAAGCTTGATTGTACATTACCCAGCCTTCCGACCGCAAGTTTTGTGGAAATACGGCAATTAATCTTCACACCATACTACTCCTTGTACAAGTAAACATATACCACTGACTGGTAAAAATGGCCAGAGCAGTTATGGTGTGGTATGAGGAAAATGCCTTGAACCAAACATTGTTTCATTGGTAGCATATACAGTACTATACGTTTAAAATCCTCATAAAGATTCATCATTGTACTTCCGAATTAGCATCACAGGTTATTCGAGCACCGGAAGAAATATAAAATCATGTTATTGAGGCAATACAACGCACCCGATATAATCCGATCATGGAATGGGCGGTATATATGGTGTAACTTTGTCACCTGCCGACTGCTTTTGTAGAAGGTTACTCGCAACTGTATTAGTATCACATATTAAAGAAACCCGATGAACGTACATCTTCAGCAGAAAAGGCATGTATTAAATGCTCAAACAACGACATTAAATCTGAACTGTCATTGAATCAGAACTGTCAGATTCTGGCATGAACACCAATGAAATTCCCTGTGATAAGCGCTGTGGCTGTCATGTTCCAAGTCACAAAAAGTGATAACCATGGCTCGGTAAACATTTGCGTACGACATTAATGCTGTGCTTTAGGTGATAGAGAGGGCAGGGTGGGCAATGACAATGCAGGTGGCATTGATGCGACGTTGATGTCTTCATTTGGTTGTTCATAACATTCAACCAACAGCAAATGCAAATGATGTTCTGGGTTAGTTGTAGCTCATGTACGTACATGTATCCGGTTCAATTAATCCGGCTATTACAACCTTAGCAGTCCCAGAACTTGTCATTTACCGAATCCATTCATGCTTGCATCCATGATAATAATATAATAGTGTCTGGCGAATACGAATACTATGATAATCTGATAGCCCGTAATAGATGCCGTCTAGAGTTCCGTAACTGACCCGTACGAGCAGCAACCATAGCATGCCCAGTGGCTTACACGAACTCACAGCACAAAGAGCAATGCCGACTGAAACTGATATGCATGGACACGAAGGTGTTTTAGTGATGTACATCAAACAGCAACCGTATTGCCAAGTTACTGCATAATGTCACGAATACACGCAGCCATTGGAGTTTTCGTAGATGATATAGCGATGTTGTGATATCGTTAATGGTCAACATGACTAGCTTTGTCCATTATGGTTCGCTTACCTCGTACCCTTATTTCGATTCATCTAGGCCTTTAAGCTATCCGTTGACATGGTAGATATACGGACACCATGGACTGATGGACCGTCAATTCCGTGCAGGTTTTAACAAAGAGTATCGGCACTATGGAGATACATTGGTCTTAATTGTCAATATCGATTGCAAACGATTATTCGTGATGAATGACGCTGTAATGGGATGCGTAAAAAAGTATTGCCACAGTTTTCTTGTACGAACAACGTGACCAACGATGGTACGAGAAGTGACCGTCTCCCAGGTGACATATGCATAAGCGATACAACCTGTGTTTACGTAACTCCGTTAGGGGGTATTCGATCAGCTCCATTTCGTCTATGTTTGTAAGAATGTATGAATGTATGTATGTATGTATGTATGTATGTATGTATGTATGTATGTATGTATGTATGTATGTATGTATGTATGTATGTATGTGTATGTATGTGTATGTATGTATGTATGTATGTATGTATGTATGTATGTATGTATGTATGTATGTATGTATGTATGTATGTATGTATGTATGTATGTATGTATGTATGTATGTATGTATGTATGTATGTATGTATGTATGTATGTATGTATGTATGTATGTATGTATGTATGTATGTATGTATGTATGTATGTATGTATGTACTGTATATGTGTGTATGTATGTATGTATGTGATGTATGCATGCATGTATGCATGCATGTATGTATGTTTGTACGCGTATGCGTGTTTGTATGTATGTATGTATGTATGCATGTATGTAGGCATGATTATTTTTGTGTATATGTATGTGTATGTATGTATGTATGTATGTATGTATGTATGTATGTATGTATGTATGTATGTGTATGTGTATGTATGTATGTATGTATGTATGTATGTATGTATGTATGTATGTATGTATGTATGTATGTATGTATGTATGTATGTATATGTATGTATGTATGTATGTATGTATGTATGTATGTATGTATGTATGTATGTATGTATGTATGTATGTATGTATGTATGTATGTATGTATGTATGTATGTATGTATGTATGTATGTATGTTGTATGTATGTATGTATGTATGTATGTATGTATGTATGTATGTATGTATGTATGTATGTATGTATGTATGTATGTATGTATGTATGTATGTATGTATGTATGTATGTATGTATGTATGTATGTATGTATGTATGTATGTATGTATGTATGTATGTATGTATGTATGTATGTATGTATGTATGTATGTATGTATGTATGTATGTATGTATGTATGTATGTATGTATGTATGTATGTATGTATGTATGTATGTATGTATGTATGTATGTATGTATGTATGTATGTATGTATGTATGTATGTATGTATGTATGTATGTATGTATGTATGTATGTATGCATGTATGTATGTATGTATGTATGTATGTATGTATGCATGTATGTATGCATGTATTTTTGTTGTATGTGTATGTATGTATTTGTATGTATGTATGTATGTATGTATGTATGTATGTATGTATGTATGTATGTATGTATGTATGTATGTATGTATGTATGTATGTATGTATGTATGTATGTATGTATGTATGTATGTATGTATGTATGTGTATGTATGTATGTATGTATGTATGTATGTATGTATGTATGTATGTATGCATGTATGTATGTATGTATGTATGTTGTATGTATGTATGTATGTATGTATGTATGTATGTATGTATGTATGTATGTATGTATGTATGTATGTATGTATGTATGTATGTATGTATGTATGTATGTATGTGTATGTATGTATGTATGTATGTATGTATGTATGTATGTATGTATGTATGTATGTATATGTATGTATGTATGTATGTATGTATGTATGTATGTATGTATGTATGTATGATTATGATAAATATGTAAATATATGTATGTACATGTATGTACTTGTTTAGTCAAGGTTGTATGTATGCCGCAATAGTATCTGCAAATGTAATCTAGAAAGGGTATTAGTATGTATGTATGGTCGGCTGTGATTTTGTATGTATGTTTGCGATCTTACCATTTATGGATGTCATGTATGTATCCATTTTAACAATTCTGTATTCATCTGAACAGTTACCGGTGTATGTATTTATGTATGTATGAATGGATATGAATTTTAGCAAACCAATTCCAAGTAGTTGAAATATGTGCATGGGTTCTATCTGATGTTCTGCATTAATCTGTGTGATAAGCCACTGTGATTCAGCTGAGGTACCACGTACCTTTGTCCGTCGTATTAGCCAATGCTACAGGGCTGAGGTATGACGCACTCTAAGCGAGTTATCGCTATGACGTAGATAAAGTGATCACAAAAAGTTGTTTGATGCGCATTTTAACTTCAACGTTCTAGAGTTCAACAATCGGTGTGAAATCAGTCGGGACTGGATGAGAACAGAACTTCTGGTTGATATTCATTATAAACGGGATCGGACTCAAACAATTTGCATATTGACGACCCAGTCGGTGTCATACCTGTACACGCTGTGTGCTCTGTGTGGGGCCTCCTCTCTGTTTTTAAGCGGTTCCATTCACGGTAGTTGTGTCCTCAATCATTTAACATAACAAAGGCCCCAAGAATCCTAGACAGCTGGTGTCCGTGGCATAATGTCTAACTGCTTAGCCTTATAAACTTATGGTTGTAGGTATGACCAGCAACATGACGGATTACCTGGCACTCAAGTAGTTACTCTAAACGACAGTCCCATCACACTGATTGGAAGGTGATGTACCGGATCCATTGGCCCGAAGGTATCATGCAGAATCTTAGTACCAGAAAGGTGGGATGTATGACTTAGAGTGAGCAATAGGGTTGCGGGAAGGGAGCCGATGACAGATTCATCGGAATTCTCATCCATCACAGTTATTGATTTAACAAGCATTCAAAACTTTCTCTTTTTTACATTTTTTCAACATCAAATGAATCATAAGAAAACAGATGTGGCATATTAGTTTGCTTAAAAAAATGTAGCCGCGTAATGAAGCAATGTACCCGTTGCTTAACAAGTAAAGCCTTTTAACATATACAGTGAAAGTTGTTATAATAAAAAGCATAGAGAAGCCGAGCAACTGTGATTATTGGTAACTTCATAACTTGAGTATGAAAAAGCCAAGATAAATCCGATTACAAGAGAAAACCCTCTGGTTATTCTATAGAATGGAATATGAAGAGTTCACACCGGTGGTCACCGATAGCTGTGAGCTGATAGTTCAATCTTGCTAGCAGAGTACTTATCTTAAAAATCATCAAGAAATAAAGATTCCTTTGGCCGAAGTAATTCAAGCGTCGAGATACCACACACGTTTGACTTAGAAGCTGCAGATGATATCTTTCACAAAACGTTTAGTTTCAAACCCAGTAGCTAGTTGGGTGGAAAGATTCATTAAGGAAGCCGCTAATATTTAGCCCAAAATCCCTGGAACACTGCGGGCTGCTAAGGTAGATTATTCACGGACCCATACCTATTTCTTGCGACCAAAGGTCCCCGGGCGCCTGCCCATTTTGACCCTGAACAGACATGAATGTACACACTTTTCCTGCGATATTAGATCACTGGTTATTATTCGCGGTGAGAGTGTGTGTTTTCTGTACTCTGATATCACAACATTGCAGGGCTTCTCTTTAGTTCAGGGGAGCGGTAGATACTGGGTGTGCAGACGCTTAGAGTTGTTGCCATAGACTTGTGGAACATCATATTATCTTTCATATTCCTGAACAGGGCAGTTTGCATTGCGAAAAGTGACGCCGTCAGTTGACAGTGAAGTAGATATTCATATCTAACATCTATATAACAGCAAAAATACTTGCACTTTGTTTGTAACTACTCATATGCATTTCCTCAATATATCGTGAATATCTTATTTGCATAGAATCGGTTTACAAAATATTGTTATGGTTCGTTGATAAATGGTAGTATTTACATCTGCTCTATGCTTCAAGAGCACTTTTGTGCGATGTGTAATTAAGTCTACAGAAGCGTAGAATCTGACGAGTATTTTGAGAAGAATCCGAGTAAAAAACCCAATGTTTATATCATTTCCTACACAAAAAGTCGCGTTTTCTGTGGGGTGATAGATGATTGATTACTGTATTAGCATAAGCATAATGTCTTGAAATCAGATTCCATTCGGGAATTTTGTGATGTGAATTGCAATTTATCTCCTTGCTTCAATATAACAATTATATTCCTAGTTATGATATATTCCAGTTATATGTCTCGTGGGATGCATTTACTTGCTTATGTTTTAATGCTATCATATAGAACAGAGCACATCTAAACATAACTATATGCGATTAATTTATCCGAAAGGTGTAATGCTTTCTTTTTGTGGTGGAGAGGAATACGGGTAAACATCTGATACATACTGACTCGACCAACGTGTTTATTGACAAGAACATTGACCACTGCTATAAGGGATGAAGACGCCTTGGTGGCTAACATCAATCGTCAATCGATGGTGTTTGTGGTAGACATTTTACACAATCATAGACAATCAATAAAATCGTCATATTTTACTTTGCCATTTGACCTGATTGTTTATCGGCCACTCACTTAATCCCCTAAATGCGCAATATGTGGCTTTTGTTGCTGCTTTTAAATTGGTGTTGGATGGTATGAGACTTTTATATGTAGCAAGTTATGGAAAAGATTCTTACTTAATGGATGCGGACGCAATCACGCAGCTTAATGATTCATCGCTGCACACCTGGCTCTTGAAGCCACTTTTAGAGCACCTACCTGGTGACACGAATTGACTACGTGTCGCAATTGGAAAAAAAAACCGGGTCGCCAACTGCGTCATATTTTTACCAATTTGACGTAGAAAATGCCACATGAAATATATCTCGGAAATTTGTTCGAGTTCCTAACTTCCAGTTGCTGTAATGAGAACAATCTGTCCTTGGGATTTCACCTGTTTCCGTCTTACCTCTTATCATCCGGACACAAGAATGGATATTCTGTTGGAAGATTCTTATTAGTGAATGTCAATTGGACGGGACCCATGCAAAATGTACATTTTTTTATTCCTGTTGTATTCACTTACAGGTTGATCCTGGTTGATAAACCATAGCTACAATAATACATGGTTTTGACCCAAATCAGCCCCTAAAGCCTTGACATTACCGGAATTACCTTCATGCAACTAATCAAGGTATCATGCAGAGTAGAGGATCTAATTGACACAACCTGACTGCTCGTGAAGTTAAAATCGCATCCTCATATTCGTATGTCCCTCGGGGAACGTTTGCACCCAGACCGAGACGTTTTCATTGCGTGTGGAGCAGTTCGACTCATACAGGTCAAGCGGGCTATTAAGGCACACCGCTGAACGGGCTACCTTGGATACGAGATGTACTACAAGCATGAGGACTGATTTCGAGGGCTTCTGTGACCAGGCACGTCTATCTCAACTGACATAGGCATATATATATATGGACATTTGCAGATGGTTCTGACCCAATTGCGGCTCAGGGTTGCATCGTCATTATACTAATGAATTTTAAGTTATTCCTGCTTTGTGCTAAAATACGAACAAACGAAAAACTCAGTGGCATAGTCATTATACCAAATCCCATGCGTAACTCTGCCGATCTGACCCATCTGCAGATGGGTCTGAAAAGAACAGATTTTCCACAAATAGTTTTGACGCAACTGCAGATTAATGAGAGCAACCCATCTCGATGGTTCTGACCCAATTAGCTCAGGGTTGCATCGTCATTATACTAATGAAAAGTGATTTTGCTTTGTGCTAAAAATCGAACAAGCTTCAGAGCACAGTCATTATGCCAAATCCCATGCGTAACTTTGTAAATATAAGATGTAAAAGAAAATTTTCCACAAATGGTTTTGACGCAACTGCAGATTAGGAACTCGTTGCACATAGCTATGAGGCTTGGAAAAAGTGATTTTGCTTTCATCACTAGCTTTTGAGAACTTATTATCATGGGAAACTAAGTTTACTTTTTCCATTGTGATGTCACACCTAGATCATATATAATAACCTAATATGACATTTCTTGTGTCATTGAAGACGAATCATCTACTTTGGAATTTAATCAACAAAGATACATCGTTACCTGCGTCGTATTACATCTGTGTGTTAGGCCAATGACGTTGCCCTCATAACACCGTCCCCCTGGCGTGATGTTACCGACAACTACCGTTAATAATACCATTTACATTATCAAATTTTCGTGCGTACGTGGCATGTTGTGCAACCAGGTAACCCTGATTATTCAGCTAACATTTATCTAAAGCAGCGTATTTTTCTGTCATTACGCAATTTTGTTGTTGATAAAATTCGTAGCAACAGTGTGTGAAACTATACCTGCGGTATGTAACCTTGTCATGGTGCGATACATCTTATGCTTGCAGCTTCAAATACTATCTAGATGTTTTGTGGATTAAACCAAACCTAAAAAATCAATTTCGTGGTATATGCTTACCGGGCAGCTATTATGGTTATTGGTGTACATTAAATTTTACATATACAGAGCGTACCGCCAACAAATGGTTGTCTATTCAATTCAAAAGTGAAACGAGTAGTGTAGTGTAATGCGAAGATTGTAAACAGCTGTCGGTGTGATGTATTGATGCTGAGCTGGCCACCAAATATTTGGAGCATCTGCAAGGAGTCACGAAACACAAACGTGTCACGATTGCAAGAGCGTGTCAGCATATGTGTCATATTTCACCTTATATGACATACATAATGAAAAGTAAGATCTTAAATACCTACCCACCATCACGAATCTGCTGGAAATGCTTTGAGATGATAGGAAATCGATAAATTTCATTTAAAACTATATAGACGAGCACCAGCATAAGTTTAAACGTCTTCAAAGTCAAATTTCAACCGATTCTACAATATTTCAGTTATAGGTTCCACACGCGCGACGTATAGTACCCAAATCGGGATGCATTTGCTAATAATATTACCACGTCATGAAATACAACAGACCAAACGTAATTCGAACCAGTTGCGGTCAATTAATCAGAATGATCTTGGTGGTGGTCAATGCAGATAAAATTCCCATACACACTGTGACTCGTTCACGGTGTTTAGTGATAAGATCATTTATGACTGCAGAAGAGGTGAAGACGTTTAGGTTACTAACGTTAATGGATAATGTAACAATTGTTATTGAAGCAAGGTTCATCGATCGCTGGTGTGGTAGCGAATTCACGAAATCATAGCAAATCGTCTGCAAACAAAACCAACGAACGCTGTCGGTTTTCAGGAGCAATACTATTATCACAATACACAGTGCAGCACGACTAATTTGCCACTCGCAGCGATTGTAAGCCTCACGGGTGCATGTGCACCCAAACACAAGCACAATACATTTTGACTGATACATCTTAAACATTTTGAACGAGAGAAAAGAGGGATCTGCACAAATTGTTATCATGAGCCCCGAGGACGTGTGATAGCACGATATGTTGCATTTTAATAATACTGCAGCTTGAATCATTGAGTACGATGACATGATACGCTCATGTGACATTTTCAACGATTGTCATTGAGGTCGGTTTGTCTGGCATGGGGACGGCCTAGGTATGGAAGGCGGCCTAGGGTGCGTATCCCTGTTATGCCATTACCTTTGAGGTAGAATAGTCAACTTCAATATTGGATATGCATCGTTTAGTATTGTCAGATTATCCTTCGTCAAATGAAGAGCAATTAATGAAGGCGTCAACGCATACGCTAATCGAGTGTTAACCTTTGCTTCAATATTACTTGTACCATCGTGTTTCATTAAACGTGGCATATTTTATTTGCTTAGACCTGATGGATTATCGGCCAAACATTTAACCCCGAAATACGTAACGTTACGAAACGATAGTTTTCTTGCTAGAGTGAGTAGATGTATTTGTGAGATTTGAACATCACGGCAATATACAGGGTGATCAGAGATGATAAACCAAGCCATACACATACACACACACACACACACACACACACACACACACACACACACACACACACACACACACACACACACACACACACAACACACACACACACACACACACACACACACACACACACACACACACGCACACACACGCGCGCACACACACACACACACACACACACATGACATATATATGTATACATATATAATATATATATATGATATATCATATATATATATATATATATATATATATATATATATATATATATATATATATATATATATATATATATATTATATATATATATATATATATATATATATAGTATATATATATATATATATATATATATATATATATATATATATATATATATATATATATATATGTATGTGTCATTTATATATATGTATCTATATATATATATATATATATGTATATATATATATATATATATATATATATATATATATATATATATATATATATATATATATGTGCGTGTGTGTGGGTATGTATGTATATATATGTATACACACACACACACATATATTATATATGTATGCACACACACACACACACCGACCACACACACACACTCACGAGCGTCCTACCATGCACTAGTGCTAATATACAATGATCATATATATATATATATTATATATATATATATATATATATATATATATATATATATATATATATATATATATATATATATATATACACATAAATATATATATATATATATACATATATATATATATATATATATATATATATATATATATATATATATATAAATGTATATATATATATATATATGCATATATATATATATATATATATATATATATATATATATATATATATATATATATATATATATATATATATATATATATATATATATATATATATATATATATATATATATATATATATATATGTGTGTGGGTATGTATGTATATATATGTATAGGTGTGTGTGTATATATCAATATATGTATAGGTGTGTGTATGCGTGTGTGTGCGTGTCTGTGTGTCTGTGTGTATGCATGTTACCCATTTTCATGGGTCTGGCTGCTTTTCATTTAATGCAGCCAGCTTTGGACCAAACGTACGAAGCTAATTTGCCGTATGTTTTACGAATAAGGACGAATCTCCTATCAGGGTCCTTTCATGCACCTGTGCTCATATATAATGACCATGTCTTCATAACACCACCCTCTTGTTATCAGACAGACAGCTCCTGTGATTCCAGTGAATTATACAAATTATATTATGTAATATACGTGCCTTTGTGACATCTTGAGCAGCCATGTCACCCAGTATACGTTGTATAATGTGAAGATTGTAAACAGTTTTTCTATCCATAATACTGGAGCTCGTAGAGGTAAGATAGCACTACAAGCTTATAACACTGGAGCTCGGAGAGATGGGTAAAATAACACGATAAGCTCATAGAGCTTTTTCACATGTACGGGGGCGTGACTTGAAAGGGAGCTCCCCTGGGACTTTCATGCAACGTACTCCGCGTTTGGAATTGCCCATCAGGTAAACAAGGTAAGTTCGATAAATGATATGCGCTTTATTCGATTGGCTTTTTGACACTGCTTTGATTAAAATGAAGCCCTGAAGATTGACTCATAATCGGCCACACATTGAATCCTGAATTCCGTACCGTATGCCTTCTGTAGTCGCCCTGGTACAGGCGTTGAACGCAATAAACCGTACTTCAATATGCAGCAATTAATTAAATGCGGCCTCGGTACTACAATTGATCAGGACGTAATCATTCATCTTAACAAAGATCACGACGATGCTAATTGGTGTCTCTATAAGGGCAGTGTTGTGGTATGATGGACCACATTATTGAGCATAAGAAGGTTTTACCGACCAAGTGCTTTGTTGAAAGATAAGCAACGGCGTAGAGCATTGCTACTGACCACTGCTTTGTGTCATCATAAATGTCACATTTTCCATAAATGTCACATTTTCACCAGTATCACATACGTATTGTCACAAGAAATACTTCATGTACCTCGCTGCTATCATCAAAATGCTAGAACTAGATATAAATGGAAAATTATGCGCATTATTTGGCCTCTATATTTGACATGATGGCAATAATCTTGCTATACCACGTTTATTGAATTCACATTAGTTTGTTGACCATTCACGTTGATACTATTGGCTATAGAATGGGCATACAAAACAGAATTAACGCACGGAATAGTTTACGTTTTGTTTAAATAAACCTCCATTAATGATTGTACATAATGGAATGTCTAGGATATGGTTGGATTATTATATTTATTAATGCACATTGTGCATTTTCAATGGCACAAAAAGTCATGAATTACAATCAGAATGGATCTGACGGTTTCTGTAGACTTGATGCAGATTCTACAAATAAACAAAAATTCATGCCAATGTACATGTCATTGATTGATTTAGCTATAAGATGCAATGCCTGGGCGATCGCACTTCAAATTGGTAGTCAACGCGTTGTGGATGCATGAGCACATTTTAAACAATGTTGTTACTACATTACAGCTTGACGGGTTAAGAAGGATGACACGATAAACTTCTGGTATATTTGTAATGAGTGTCAATAGTACCTGTTTGTCTTGTTTGGGGACATAAAATAAACAGGGGCTGATCAAGGACACTGCGACATACTCCGCTCAAGAATTTGTGTGCCATGTTGAACAGATATTATCAATCTATGAGATTCAATATCAATTTTAAACGATCGTCGATTATCCTCTGCAAAAAGAACAGCGATCAATATGGAAACTCCACACGCATCAACTGTAGGTTAGTTTATATTCTCACAATTCCTGTGTAGTCGTGTTTAATCAGTCGTGTCATATTTCGCTATACTTCAGTTAATTATCATGCTATTAGACCTGACTGATAATCCGCACGATTTCAATCCCACAAAACACAAAAGTAGCTTTTGTTGCCGTTCGGATTTGATTTTTTCTGGTATCAGACTAACTTCAATAGCAAAACCGCGCCCCTCAAGATAGACGAAGGCGCCATTGTTGTGTCAGCTACGAATTAATTAGCGTTGTCGTTCAAGAGTCTTTATAGGTTTTCTAAACGGGAATTCGAACAAACGTTCTAGAGCCAAAGCCGGGCTGTTGAAAAAGCCGATCGTTACAAAACTCAACAAGCGTGTTACATCGGCTTTCACCTGGCTCTTCAGTCTACTTTGAGATGCATCTGCAAGAGAACCACAAACGCAAACGCATCACGGTTATATGAATCACCAGCATAACTCCCACAATGTCACAAGGAAGCTATTTTCACATACCGAGCGGATAGTTGCGTGTAGATATTCAGAATAGCGAGTGTATTGAATATGCTGTATATTTATTGGAGCAAATAGCTTTGCTATTCCTATGTCATACATATATTTATATATATATATATATATATATATATATATATATATATATATATATATATATATATATATATATATATATATATATATATATATATATATACATTTATATAAATATATATACATATATATAGATATATATATATAGATATATATATATATATATATACATATATATATGCATAAATATATATATGAATATATATATATATACATATACATATATATATGTATGTGTATTATATATATATATATATATCTGTCTATAAATCTATGTATATATATATATATATATCTCATATACATATATATATTATATATCTCATATATATATATTTATATATATATATTTATAAATATTTACATACATATATATATAAATATATATATATAAATTTGCGTATATTTATATATGTATAAAATAATATATATATATATATATATTTATATATGTATATATATATAAATATATAATTATTTATATATATATATATATATATCTATATATATATATATATATATATATATATATCTATATATATATATATATATATATATATATATATATAGATAGATAGATAGATATATATATACGTCGATTTTCATATGCGCATATATCATGGTCGTAATTATCATAACGTGGTTTGTAATTCGTGAACGTTATGATGTTGCTTCATGAGAACATCATGATGGCACTCCTTGAATCGTCGATTATTTCATGCATCCAGCCCGTCCAAATTTACAACTCACTGGCTAAGACCCTGTGCAGGAACAGCCGACTCATCATCTCATCTGATAGTGGGACAGGTTTATTGGAGGTTATGACGAGATTTCTCTCTGTTGTATAGAATATGTGAATGTGTGAAGGACCCTTATGACGAAGAAACCAAAAGAAATGGTTCTTGACGAAAACCGTCAGACTAGAAAGGAATAGAATAAGAAGGTCTACAGGGAAGACCGAGTGGGGCTCACCTGCCTCCCAGCTCACGGAAAATAACCGCTTCACATTCCGAGGGGGAACGACCAACTCCCTATCACACGTTCCTTCGATACCGGACCGACACAACCCCTTACCGCACCGTGATAGAAGAGGAAAGGATTCAAAGGCTGATGACGGGAAAAGACGGAGGGAAGTTAAAGGATTTAGGGTTAGTTGATGGCTTCACAAAGAAAGGACGGATGATGAATATCGATAGAAATGATGGAAGATTAAAAGGTCAAAACGAGGCTTGACAAATAACAGGTAAATGCTAAAAACGGACAGAAGGCAGAATAATAGGACGATTCAAGGGAAAGGCGGACAGGAGGCAGCAAAAATATGAGGATTTATCCCTGTGGTTGTTTTCCACGGGTCCACCGGGAATTTGTTCGCCCACATATGAGGTAAATCTGTGATATTTACCTGACGAAACAAGTACGTTACCAAGACAATGGTACACATCGGTCACCTGGTCATTGGCTCTCAATGAGCATGTCATATATTTACATACATAGATATATTTACTTAATCAAACATTCTAGACGTTTTATATTTAACTGCAACCCTGAAGAGAATCTCTTATTAACTGACACAAAGGCTCAGATGAGCGCTTTTCTACCTGTTTCTATTAAGTGGGTATCACTGAGAGTTTGCGTGCTCACTGAAACCTGGTATCTTGTGCTCCTTCTATCCTCGTCGATGGCGATGTAGTCAACACAAGGTTGTTGTCCTGCAACCAAAACTGGAAAGCAAAACGGAATCAAAAGGGACACAGACAAGGCTCTACTTCTTCAACAGACCGCCTTCATGCCGATCAATGGCTGAGCAATTCGAAGTGTAACCTTAATACCAGACGCTCGATTGAATGGAACAATCCCGCGGAGCTTCTCCTCAGTGTTTAATATAATGTAATATCCACATCACGAACTAACAATAAGTAACGCGGTTTATTGCGCGTTGTATCAAGTTTTATCACCGCTGACCATACACACAGCGCCTGGTACGTCTCGGAGTTGCGGCCAATAGACAACTCACAACGCAGTAAGAATCAACACAACTGATTATCATAACGTGATTTGTCAATCACTAACTTGAGTTCGTTTGTTGTTACAATCGTCATTAAAGTAACGCATCTCCACGTTCCGAACGCAAGGCGGGATAAAGACACAGAGTCTTCCTGGTGCTGACAATTGAACTATACGATCGATTTAGGCGTCTTCACATTTCGTTAACACCCAAAACACGGCAAACGGAAACTGAACTCTCGAAAGCATCGAATTATTCATCATGAGTTTCGATTCAAGACGATTGTACTTATAAAAACTATCGTGATGAAACCGTCATGACGAGTCACTTTACAAGTAACGTAACGGCATGCATGTGAAAAATAATAATTGAGCCTGCCTTTTGAGAAAATCGGATTTCAAATCCAATTTTCTGCACGTAGACTAAATCGAAATCGACCACGTGTCAAGTGTTCCGTAACGAAAGAGGAATGAAGTTGAAACATGGAGCGGAAGCCGTAGACTGCCCACACGGACAGACAATCAACACACGATTGCGCGTTAGGCGCTGTGCTCAACCCACACTTTGTATATACAAACTTCTAATTAACCCCTGTCAATGTACAGTGCGCATGTTAGAGCCGTACTCGACACATCCCAATGCAGATAACATTCTATATAAAATGAATGTGAGTATGAAAACATGATTTATTAGTGTTCTTTTGTGACGCATTATGACAATCTTAGTTTGTATTAACTGTTGTAACCATTGGTAGTGGGTGTGGCTTCTAAATAACCAGGGAACTCCAAATCTAGCTATGAGTCACCTGCACGTTCTCCCGCGCAGTACGCCATATCCAAATACTGTGGCGCTAACAGTTGGTATACGACGAACCCCTCACCACAGAAGTGCACCTCAATTGTCTCATCTGATAAAACATTTTGGTTGATCGAAATCATGGGCGCACACACGCCCTGACGAATCACCCTCTGAGAATAACAAAGTGAAATGAATCAGGTTTGTTGAACACTCTAATTAGGCATGCTTCGTTAAAGCGACAAGGTGGTGGTGAATATGGGGTACACTGTGCCACAGTGGTTGTTTTCCACGGGTCCACGGGGAATTTGTTCGCCCACACATGAGGTAAATCTGTAGTATTTACCTGACGACACAAGTACGTAACCATGACAATGGTACACATTGGTCATCTGGTCATTGGCTCTCAAGAGCCTGTCATATATTTACATACATAAATATATTTACTAAATTAAACGTTCTTGCTTTTTATATATGATAACCCTGAAGAGAAACTCTTATGTACTGACACAAAAGCTTAGAATGGTGCTTTTCTACCTGCTTCAATTAAGTGAGAATCAGGCGTTTCACGCGTTTTTTCTGGTGTGTTGCAAAAATTTTTTTTTGACCTCGAGCGCTTTAAAGCGTTGTAATGGGAGGCAAGCAAATGATTGACTTTATTTTCCTTCATATGAAGAGCAATTGTTGATATAAATATCACTGCAGCTTTAATGTTTACCCTCGTTTGAAGTTCATCCATGAAAAATGTGACAACGGGACAGAATTACAGAAATTACACTTATAACAACGGGAATTTACTATAATCGTGTCATTTTCACAGCTCGACGCGAAATAAGGCCAAATAAGTTACGAATGTATTCGCAGAAAATTCCTCCTTGAAATTTGCTTATGTTTTGCCAAAGCCTGATATAATTAGGTCATTGATTAACTACGTTATGATGTAGTTTGGTCATTGTTTTACGAAACAACCTAATATTGTTTGGTCATAGATTTGCGACAACACCTGATATAGTTTGATCATTGTTTTACAAAACCAACATATAGAGTGTGAAACTATATAACTCACCAACTGATATAGTTTCAAATTTATCACGACACCACCTGATATACTTCGGTCATTATTTTATGATATCACCTGATATAGTTTCAAAATTTATCACGACACCACCTGATATAGTTCGGTCATTATTTTATGACATCACCTGATATAGTTCGGTCATTATTTTACCACATCACTCTTTATTGTTTTTCACTGTTTTTGCGACACCACATGATATTTTGTGTCATTGATTTTACGACACCACGTGATATATTATGGTCATTGTTTTATGACACCACCTGATATAGTTTTTTCATTGTTTTGCAAAACCAACATACATAATCTGAAAATATTTACGACACCACCTGATATAGAGTGAAAATGTGTTACGACAACACCTGATATAGTTTAGTCATTGTTTTTTGAAACCAACAGATAAAATGTGAAAATGCTTAACTCATCACCTGATATAGTTTGAAAATGTTTCACGACACAACCTGATATAGTTCAGTCATTATTCTACGATACCACCTGATATAGATTTTGATCATTGCTTTTTCCACGCCACCTGATAACGACTGTTCATTGTTTAAACAAAACCAACATATGAAAATTGAAAAAGAATTTGGACACCCTCCGATGTAGTTCGGTAATTGTTTTACGACACTACTTGATATAGTTAGGCCATTGTTTTACGACACTACTTGATATAGTTAGGCCATTGTTTTACGACACTACTTGATATAGTTAGGCCATTGTTTTACGAGATCACCTGATATAGTTTGGTCATTGTTTTACGACACTACTTGATATAGTTAGGCCATTGTTTTACGACACTACTTGATATAGTTAGGCCATTTTTTACGAGATCACCTGATATAGTTTGGTCATTGTTTTACGACGCCAACACATATGGTCTGAATAATTACGACGCTTCCTGATATATTTTGAAAATGTTTTACGACATCACCTGATGTAGTTTGGTCATTGTTTTACAACGCAAACTGATATTGTTTGATCATTGTGTTAGACACCACCTGATATAGATAGGTCATTGTGTAACGACCCCACCTGATATAGATAGGTCATTGTGTAACGACACCGCCATTGTATAATAATTAATATCAATATGGAGTCGTCATTATATAAAACCAAATGAGGAATCAAAAAACTGTAAGAAACGCATACGACATTCCAAGCTCACATACAGCTTCACATTATTTCAAATAATGCAAACGTTTCTTCAGATTATAAGAAACATGATCGAATGACGTCACGACTCTATTATGGTTAGATTTTTGGATTGCATTTGTTATTGCAAAACCCTACTGATTCAGTGCGTTTTTCATGACCAAATGGCTTACATATTATGTATATTTATTGAGCAGATGTTTCTGTTGGGTGTACACACACACAATGAAGATATTGACCAACGAGTATGTGAAGGGGCAAGTGCAAATGCAACCAGCACAAATAACACAAGCACAAATGCAACTAGTGCTCATAAAACAAGTGCAAATAAAACAAGTACAATTAAAACTAATGCAAATAAAACAAGTGCAATTGAAGCTAGTGTGAATAAAACAACTACAATTGAAACTAGCGCAAATAAAACACGACACCGCCTGATATAGATAGGTCATTGATATAGATAGGTCATTGATATAGATAGGTCATTGATAAAGATAGGTCATTGTTAAACGACACCGCCATTGTGTCATAATGAAAGTCAATATGTAGTCGTCATTATATAACACCAAATGAGAAATCACAAAAACTGTAAGAAACGACATTCCAAGCTCACATTCGGCTTCACATTATTTCAAATAATGCAATATCTTGGTAGATGTATTCACTGTCTGCAGTGCTCCAGAGGTGTGGGAGGGGTGTAGGGGCAGGAGCTGGTTATCGCTTTGGATTTAAATTGCTATAAGTGTGAGGATTCTGCTCTTGTAGATTGATCTCCTCGTAAGGTTCTTCTCCACTAGATTCGTACGGTTCTCTTGGCGGATCGGGATGAGCATTATCGTCCTGTCTCCTACACGAAGTGAACACAACATCATATTCTCTCTTAGCGTGCTGCACTTGTCTACCATGCATGCTATAATGGTAGATCTCCTTCATCATCACCATTTAGAGAAACTTTCTTCTTACAGAAAGGAACTGAAAACTGACGAACCTTCTTCTGTGTTTCACCAGGAGGATGAGGCCGACGATAGCTGCCACCAGGATGCCTACTACCACCACGGCGACGGAAACGATGATTGCAAGCTCTACAACACACCAATAAAACATCGCAGTAAAAGGAAATACACCTGAAAGTAGCTGTTGATCAAAGCTAACATATACGTTGGATTATCCTTCTCATGGCAGAGCACAACAATAATATTTAAGTTTAAATTAGGCCGGCCAATAAGCACTGTATAGGAAGGGGCCCCGGGAAGCAGTGATTGCATCAATATTATGAAGGACGAGATGGATCAACTAAACTGAAATACTTTGCCTCATCAATATTTGTTGATGTAATTAAAATAGTTCCAAAGGTTACGTATGGGTGAGGTAGATTGCGATTCTAATGGCGAAATATGTCATCACATCGTTAGATAATACAAAGTTTTTATTTAACGTTGGGAGGGCTCACTCCCACTTGCAATGCCGTGAGCATTACCACGAGTGAGCAGTAAGCAAACTACCATAAAATCAACAAAAGCATATGGGAATTTGATCATTTGATTCACACCAAGACTGTATGATTCAGGCAACCTTGTTGTTCAAACCCTGCTATGTTAGAATTAGACATCCTTGGAATAATCTTGTATATATACACAATGAACATTGATTGCGTTTATTTAATACTATCATTATCATATAGCGCTCACTTTGAGAGAGTAAACAAACGTACTATTTGATTTTGCAGATAGTCGACGCACATTGAATGTTGCTGTGGCCCCGCACAAGTCAATGACTTGAATTTCTATGTCACCATCGTTACTGCTATCAGCCTCCCAAGTCAAGATGCCATCCGCCGTCACGTCAGCATTCTTACCAGAGACAAGACGAAATGTGTAATTGTGACCTTCAGCGTCCATCGCCTCAAGCTGTAGCCGCCCTGAGCCATCGGTTGGTGATATCGAGGCCGTGGTCACGACAGGGGGGGTGTTCTCTATATACACATGAAAAAATACATAAGTACATACATACAGAGACATATACACTCATACACACACATACACACATACAAATATACATACATACATACATACATACAAACATACACACACATATATATACATATATATACATCCATACATATATGCATATATATGTATGCATAAATACATATATATGTCTATATATATATGTCTATATATATGTCTATATATACATATATGTGCAGATAAATATATATATATATATATATATATATGCATATATATGCATATATATCCATATATATATACATTTATACAGATAAAATGTATGTGTATAAATATATATATATATATATATATGAATATACATAATCATGCACTGCTTCGTGCAAAGGTAGAAGTGCCCACCTTTGTATGACCAGCTTGTCATGCTGACGTCGGCACGGCATTGACGGCATATGTCGTCTTCATGTTGGTCGAGGTGTTCGAAACAGTAACGATGGATATCGCATGTGTTTGGCTTAAAGCACACGAACCGTATAAAATGGTGAAACAGGTATTCAAACGCATGTACACATATACATATACACACACACACACACACACACACACACACACACACACACCCACACATATATATATATATATATATATATATATATATATATATATATATATATATATATATATATATATATATATATATATATATATATATATATATATATATATCTATATATATATATATATATATATATATATATATATATATATATATATATATATATATATATATATATATATATACCTTTAGGTGAGTGATAAAGAGAAGGTAGAAAGTGTCTACCTTTTGGAAGCACGATGTTGAATTGTGGCAGCTTTGGCAATGCGAGTCGTACAGAGTGTAGGGGTAGGCTAGGCTGTAGAGGTCTCCGTCGTTTGTGAGAGAAAGCCACCACATATGGTGAGAGGATCCGCTGTTCTGATCGCCATCTTGTGGGGACGAGTGGAGAGGGCTCTCGGGAAGGTTACATGTTACCTCCGTAGAGCTCATATAAACCACAGAGTCCTCCCCTACAGCCACCATCCGCTTCCCCCCGGCATGCTAACATGAAGATAGCAAGCAACACAAATTCAACTCGCCGCAATTCTTCATTCATTCTATTTTGCTTATTTTCTTGGTCACCTTGCCGATTGACTGTGCTATGACTAATTTGCTTCATTAGCCCATTTTGGTTAAACATAATGGATGCCAGCCGATTCTATCAACATTAATGGAGCGCATGCGTCCACGTCGGATGGCCTACTAATTATCACAATTGTCTGGCAATCCACTAAACTTATTTTATGGGTACATAAACATAGACATTCTTTGTTAAAATTTAAACTACCTCTTTCATTAAGGAAACCCGGCATTTGAGGTCTGGATTGCTCCATATATTGGCCCCATACAAGCGCGTCTGTCTGCACGCCCGTATGGTGACGTCACACACGCCCCGCCCCTGTGAATCCACCACGGACGGGGGTTGACTTAGGTCGATTTCACAGCCGTCTCCCTTAAACCCTTCAACACACAAGCCATCCCACATGAGGTATCACCCACCAGTTGAAATCACAGGCACTCCAGTCTCAATGAAATTATCGTCTGGAGAGGTTGGACGTTTTAAGACCCGAGGGCCTGCGCCTTTAACCGCAAATTACGATACACTTAATGATAAGCAATTTTCTCCATTGAGATATCTTCTTTCGGATGACACACATGGGTAATTCCTCATTATACAATATAGTCTGAAAATGCGGAATCTAAGAGCTAATTGGCTAATAAATACTTATTCATATTTTACCGTATTAGCTAAATACTTTTCGAAATTACACATCATATATGCTAGTGATAATCGGAGGACTTAAGTCACTAGTTAAAAGATATTCATAAAGAAATTGTAATATATAAAAGTTAAAACTATATAAGTGTATCATTTAAATCATATTTAAATAATCTTGAATTGCCACGTGGGCTGAACTAGACATACCTGGATTACACATGCAGGTGCCATTGTTGCACACCCCATTCCCCGAGCATTGGTTAGGACATATCTGCAGAATGATGTTATGTAGCTGGAGCTGGACAAGCGAGTCTGTCTTATTATCGTGCACCAGCTCGTCCACACTCACATTCTGACGAGCTGTTAGCTCGTCAACGCAGGTGCGCTCCATCGACGTTGCAAGGTCGCTAGTGAAATCCATGGAGTCTGTAACCTGTACATGACACACACGCTTGTGTAAGAGTACAGCGCATGCGCGGCAGTAATATACCAACAACAACAACAATAACAACAACCGCAATATCAAACACAACTAACGTTACTGATGATATATAAGGAAAAGCAAACAGAAGCACCTGTATATCCGTGACACATCCACTCAGGACCTCATTGACAACATCACTGGCTTTCTCCTGGCAGAAGCCGGCCGCATTTGACTGCTCTATTAGGTCTTGGCATGCTGTTCTTGCTTGAACCTCAGAGATACCGCTGGGTGTCGGCCACACTGTATTTACAGGGCCCCCATTGTCAGAATCGGCACTGCTGTAAACATCCGCTGGGTCGAGCAAAAGGTCATCCATGGTATTTGTAACGTTCATTGTCGATGCATCGCGTCTACGTCGCCGCGTATTGACGCCATTGACGTCCTTCACACGGAACCGTTGCGACCCAGTCAATTTGGTGATATCTAGGCAAACAACCGTATCATTTTGACAGTCACACATGGTCGACTCAACAGTGAAGTCATCTCGTGCCGCTGGCGGTACAACAAAATAACTTTCAAGTGGGGGAATCCTGGAACATAAAGTAAATGAATATTTCCTGCTACATAAATATAGCTGTATTCTTAAAAATGTGATTGGACCTTTCTATGGCAGGAAATTCTCGCATAATAAGCTTATGAAAATAAGATCTGCACAAAGATGCCGACCTATAGCTGTTGGTGAAATTCACTGGCACAGAGCCTACTGCGATGGTCTGACTGTTACGAATCCTCAAGTCGTTTCTTCTGACGCCGTCATAGTTGCCGCACAGACCGAGCACGAATTTATTTTTGAAGCTTGAAGGTGCGTATATATACACGTTCAAATATTGGGTTCCAAACTTCAACACTTTGACTACGACTCCGCTTGTCAACTTTATCTTTAATGCAAATAAAGAAAATAGTTGCAATGGTGTGATAAATAGGCATTGCGTATTAAAGAAAAGCTACATCATGAGAAAGCGTCTGTTGTGAAGTGCAGAACATCGTTTATACCGAAGGGTTTATGAGTGCCAATCCATATGCCTGCCAGATGATAGAAGGAATGCCGCAAATTGCATGTTACTATGTTATGTGTCGTAAAGGAGCGCCAGCTTATCAGTTACTGTATCCAAAGGGGTCATAATTCAAGTGAACCATTTCAGGAAGCTGTTGGCAGGGACAGTTGACTCATCATCTGATCAGACAGTGGGCCAGGTTTACTGGAGGTTATGGCGAGGTGTCTATTTGTTTGTATAAAACATTTGAATGTTTTAAGGACCCTTTTGACCGAGAAACCAAAAGGAATGGTTCTTGACGAAAACCGTCGGACTAGAAAGAAATGAATAAGAAGGGCTAGAGGGACGACCGAGTAGGGCTCACTTCCGGAAAAGAATGCTTCAGCTTCGAGAGAGGAAAATGACCCACTTCCTATCACCTGGGAAAGGCGATTCATGTTCCTCCGATACCGTACCGGCACAAACCCTACCACACCGTGATAGAAGAGGAGGGGACTTAAGAGCTGATGACCGAAAAAGACGGAGGGAAGTAATAGCATTTAAGGGTAGCTGGTGGCTTCACAATGAAATGATGGAGGATTTAAGGGCCAACGAGAGGCTTCGCAATCAACAGGTTACTGTTGAAGACGTACAGAAGGCAGTAAAATTATGAGGATTCAAGGGGCAGGCGTACAAATGGCATTAAAAATATGAGGATTTAAGGGACAGGCAGTTAGAAGGCAGAAAATCTATGAGAATTTAAGGGGCAGGCGGACAGAAGAGAATATGATTCAGGCGATCTGTCGGTTCCATAACTGTTCTAATGGTTGAGTTAAATACATTTTAAACTTGTGAAAATAAGTTTGCAAGAGAATTGGTTTTAATATTGTTACATATTATAATCCCTGATTTACGTGAAGTTAATGACGAGAGGAAGGCTAAGCTTCATTGATATTCCCCTAATGAGTCTCTGAGGCAAGTTATGCAGGTTAACCCACCCGGATCTCGCGGCCGTTGTCATGACTGGTCGGTATGATCGCCCTGCCTGGTTTGTCATCCGTCAGATGCTCCACTATCTGTGTAAACGTCTTGTGACATCGATCCACACTGATGACGTTATTAAACTCACGCACAGCTACACCGCACACACACGCCACCGTACCGCATCTACTAAATCGTCCTTGAATCTGCAACAAAAACAGCTATAAAAACCTTAGCAGAACTTGCTTATCCACTAGGAAAAGACACTTTGAGATACGATCGAATGGTGGGCGTGTTTTGTACGCTTAACACTGGCCACTCCAAAGTAATTTTATTTTACTAGAGTTGTAAGGAAAAATAAATATTTGATTTGAGGTAAAAATAACATAGATGCTGTAACATAGATTCTGTCTGACATGTGTGTGTGTGTTTTTAATTGAGTGTTCGTCACTGTACATATGAGCGCATCACGATCTGTGTGTGATTGTCACTATGCGTGTGTGCGTATCACCAGGTGTGTCCCCGTTTATGGATTCGAAATGATGACAAAATCTTCTTCTTTCACCAACCTCTATGAATCCCGAAGCAGTGAATAGCCAGAAATCGCCGGCTTGATAGCTGTGATAATACCTGGAGCAAGTCACATCAACAAGGCTCACCCAGTTTCTCTACGCATCGTGCATATTTTGTGAGCAATGTATGAAATATGTATATTCATGGCGGAGCATTAAATACGGCCAGATTGCGTCACTCACGTCCCATCAAATGTTCTGACGTGCGGATCTCCTGTTAGTGTGCACATGCCATCCAACTCAGTGTCTTTGATCCGAATCTGTAAGTAACAAAAAATACACCAACAAACGATATTTTACTCACAATAGAGCATCCAAATGATTTAGAAATAGAACTGACACAGCAAATGCGCCCAGTGTGAGTACACGCTTTTAATAATCATTCCACGGTGTGATTAGAGGGAACACAATGGGTACGCCATAGCTCTTCCCAAAATAACTAATCCATGCCGGTATGGTAGTATCATCTCGTTATTTTGGCAGAGAGATTATTTCTCTAACAGTGACAGACAGACTTACCGGGATAGGGTCAATTGTATACAGGTCGAATGGACTGGGTTGCCTGGTGGGTAAAAACTGCAAAAAACCAATGAAAGCAATCCGACCAGCCACAGCTCCAGGTATCTGTTGTATCTGCACGATTCCAAGTGGAGATTAATGGTGCAATTAAAAGTATATATAATGCGAATTGTAACTATTCATTAAACATCGGCATTGAGGATAGCGTATAATAATAGAAGTATAAGGGAGGCGCTCGATTATAATTGCTCACCTACCTGTACATTAATGAAGCCAGATCGCTCGGATAAACGCAGCTCGCACGTCGATGTGACTCCAGTCGACTGCACAAGCGCGAAGACTGAACACGGATGTGAACAGTACCTCTTGGGCAGTATACAGGCTCTACCACACTCAGGCGCCTGACAGCCCTTCATGATCTCCAGACACCTCCAACAAGTCACTGGCACGGTCGATCGCAATTCGATAGGATGAATTTGAGGAAATGTTGCTTCATTTAGAACTATGTCATTGCTCTGCATGAAAATCAACGACCAAAGGTATTCAAAATAATCCATTCAATCAACCATATTCAATAGCCACACAAGAAAGGTCGGAATGCAGGAGGCCTAGTTAATTGTCTCACTCACCACAGGATAGACTCCTGTCTGGTAATTGTTGCTCCGAATGAGATCACTCCATGAGCTTGTCTGGTTCTCCAAATGCAGCCAATAGGAGCGGACTTGACAGAACACCTAGATCCAAAAGCAACATATATGTTTTGAAACCCACCCCGCACGGTACCCTCAAGATGGGTTGAACACGTCAGTACTCGTAAAGCGTCTCATCTCACTAATAACGACTTGGGTGTGATAAGTTTGTTCTGCACGCAAGAAATCTCTGCATCACACGTATCACAGTAGAATGAACTTTGTTTTCTAGTGGCTACTAGTTTTCGTTTGCACAATCCTCGCTGTAGTTTGTGGCTTGTTGAACAGCCATCAGACCATTAATCACGTTGGTATCTCCGACCCCGTCGTTCGTTTCAAATCGATCTTTAACTTGAGTTCGTTTGTTGTTGTAGTCATTGCAGTAATTCATCTCCCTGTTCCGAGAGCTATATAGACAGAGTAAAGACACTGCCAGGTGCTGAACAACAAGTGCAGGTGCAAAGAGGACTGATAATTGAACTATACGTTCGATTTAGGCGTCTTCATATATCGTGTACACCCGAAACGCACCAAGCGGACACACAACTCTCGGAAAAACGTCGAATTATTCAACGCGAGTTTCGATTCAAGATGATTGTACACAAACAAAATTATCATGATGAAACCAATCTGACGTAAGAGTCATTTAGCTAGTAACATATCAGCATGCATGTGAAAAATAATAATTGTGCCTGCCTTTTGAGGAAATCTGATTTCAAACCCAGTTTTATGCACGTAGACTATTCCGCAAAAACCATATGCATGACTTTCTGCGAAATGAATTGTAGGCTATTAGTATTATAAAAATGGGCCGGTCTGTCATAAGCATTCATTCGAGCAACGCTCTGGCAGAAATCGACCATGTGTCAAGTGAGCGGAAACGAAAGAGGAATGAAGTTGAAACGTGGAGCGTAAGCCGCAGACTGCCTGCACGGACGGACCAGCAACACACGTTTGCGCGTTAGGCGCTGTGCTCAACCCACTCTTGGTATATACAAACTTCTCATTAACCCCTGCGATGCACAGTGCGCATGTTAGAACCGTACACGACATAGTAGATAACATTCTATATAAAAAGAATATGAATATGAAAACATGATTTATTAGGGTTCCTTTATGACGTGTCCCGACCATCTCAGTTTTTATTAACTGGCGTAGCCAGGCTTGAAGGAATGTTACGCACAGACGAGGGAGAAATATACAGTTCCATACAGTATAGTCTAACCCCTCTTCGCTTTTGACTTTGATGCCATTTTTGACCGTATTTATTTTTTCACTTTTCAAATTAATGTTACGCACTTGCGTTAGTACGTTTCGCTGGCTAAGCCACTCGTTGTAACCATTAGTAGTGGGCGTGGTTTCAAAATAACCAGGGAACTTCAAATCTAGCTATGAGTCACCTGTACTGTCGACTTACCGTGGCGCCGAAATGCGTCGTCAGGTCGTCTTCCGTCAGTGTAGCCGTGAGGTGGGTGGAGTTAAGGGTGAGGTTTAGGAGTATGACATCGTCCGCGAACCAGGTCATTAGAAAACGAGCCCTATTGTCAGTCTGATGAAGCGTATATCCCACCGTACAGTCAAATCCGAATTGAGACACGCTTGTCAAAGGGTCATCGAAGCAAGTCTGACCGGGGAGTTGCTCCGTATTCGTTATATAAGGGTCACTCATTACCGGAGCGGTCATCTTAGGGTAGGCATCTGCACCCGTGCGCGCGCACACACACACACACACACACACACACACACACACACACACACACACACACACACACACACACACACACACACACACACACACACACACACACACACACACACACAACACACACACACACACACACACACACACACACACAAACACACACAAACACATACACACACACATACGAACAGTATAATAACACAGTATATGAATATTTTATAATGTGCAAAAAACTCATACTGATCAATATATATGCTGATGTTTAGTGTACTTACCCTCACAGGTCTGTGTGGACTCAAGCCAGGTGCCATTAATGCACCGCGCACCTTCCCCCGCGCAGTACGCCATATCTGCGATCGATGGCATCGCAAGTTGGTACACAATGAACGCTTCATCACCATTTGTACAGAAGTGCACATTAATTGTCTCGTTCCAGAAACATGTTTGTTGACCAATGTCACGGGCGCACACACGTCTTGACGAATCGCCCTCTGAGAACAGCAAGGTGATGTGAGTCAGTGTTGTTGAATGCTCTAATTAGGCATGCTTCGTTAAAGCGATAAGGTGGGGGCTTATTGATAATTACCCTCGGGGGTCGGGTGCAACCCAAGCATGAATATGGGGTACACTGTCCCACAGTGGAAGTTTTCCACGGGTCCACGGGGAATTTGTTCGCCCACATATGAGGTAAATCTGTAGTATTTACCTGACGACACAAGTACGACACCAAGACAATGGTACACATTGGTCACCTGGTCATTGGCTCTCAATGAGCCTGTCATATATTTATATACATACCTATATTTACTAAATCAAACATTCTAGACGTTTTATATATAATTGCAACCCTGAAGAGACACTCTAATGTACTGAAGCAAAAGCTCCGATGAGCGCTTTTCTACCTGTTTCTATTCGGTTGAAATCACTGAGTATTTTCTTGTCAATTGTAACCTCGTATCGTGTGCTCCTTCTATCCTCGTTGATGGCGATGTAGTCAACACAAGGTTGTTGTCCTGCAGCCAAAACTGGACAGCAAAACGGAATCAAAAAGGACACAGACAAGGCTCAACTTCTTCAATGAGTCCGCCTTCGTGTTGATGGCTGAGCAATTAGAAGTGTAACCAAGCTAACGGACGCTCGATTCAGAGGAACAATTCCACGGAGATTCTCCGCTGCGTCCAATATTATTAATATCCACATCACGAATTTATTTAATATTTAACGCGGTTTATTGCGTGTCGTAGCAAGTTTTACTCACAATACACACAGCGCCTGGTACTTCTAAAAATTGTGGCCGTCAGACAGTTTAAAACAATCATAAGCAAGGATCAAAACAATCGTATCCCCTGTACGAACACTTACCTGCCATAGAGGCAAGGAGCAGTCGAATTACCCTTGTCATGCCGTCTACCTGATATACACTGAGTGATTATAGATAGTAGTGTCACCTCAGCTGGCTGACTTCACCTCTGCCAGGGAAGTCAACCACCTTTATTGTGTTGATAAGCGCGCTTACCGCATGAGTGGAGCAGTATAATGAAATGCTCGTATCATCAATTCACGTTTTAGTGAGTCAAGTCTGCGACCTTCACTCGCTTTTCCAGGTGTGTTGCAAAACCTTCTGATCCACCGCCCGTAAGTCTAGATGAGCGAAGCTTTAAAGCCCGTCAAGCTTTGTAACGGGAGGCTATCTAATCGTTCACTGAATGTTCCGTTATATGATTTCATTTCACTCGTTATCAGAAGAACAATTGTTGATATACATATCATATACATATCCAATACTCAACTCTTTTGTCGCCGAGAAGCTTTAATATTTACCATCTTTAAAGACTCATCGATGAATTTACGAATGTCACAACGAGACAGAATAACATAAATCGCAGAAAAGAAATAGTTAATTAATTACACTTATTTTGTTAAGATGTAATCAAGCCAAAGCTAGAGATTTAGAAACGTTCGATTCAGCCGTTGTAATTTCGTGCGAACAAGAAAGTGATGTAGCGCTGGAAAAAATGTTGTTTTTACTTTTTACAAAAGTAGAACCGCAACTGCGCGCATGAAATTATACACGATCTAATTCATACCGGAATCCCAATCTCATCAAAGAAGCAAGGATTAAGGAATGCTTTGCCAAATAAATATAAATATTCACATAATACTAGATGAACCAATATGGTGACCAGCGTTAGGGGTGAGGGAGCATGAGACAAGGTCCATATATATGAAACGGATATACAGGTCAGAAAACCACACACACACGGAGCACGTGTAGCTGTATAGTACACAGAAACGGGGTGGACTGTAGACAGGTATTTAGTGGGAGGTAGTGCTGTATGTACGGGGATGATGTCAAAAATTATGATGAAATGAACAGCTGTCTAATATATACCCAATGGTACAATGATAACGGTTGGTAAAATCAAGATAGCCGACCACCCTAGCCGGCTGACTGCCAGTCTGTTTGATATACACCCTGTTATCACGGCACTTTTGTCACCGCTGTATACCCCTGTCATTCAATTCATGTGATAATTATAGACACGCTTAGAAATTGAGGTTGAATAATAGGTGTCACACGTTCAACCAAACTCTGGTAGGGTATAAACCAGGGCATAACAAGTCCTGATGTACTTATAGCCTTCCATATAAGCAGCTAGCCGTAATTCGTGAATCTTGACGATTTTAATGCGCCGTATATATTCAACAATGAATTTAGAATGTTTGGCACGTCTGGAAAAGTAGAGATATCATTGTCACTGGCGCTCGGTTCTCGATGTATGGCTTGTCATGGTTGTTTGGAGTCGATCTCCATCCAAAATCAGACTTGAAGTCACCTTTGTGGAACATTAACGAGACAGCACTATCATTATATACCTTTAACTCGTGTAAAGTATAGGGTTGATGGCGGATTGTTAAGCGCACTCAACGATCATGTGCTCATGACATACTGCTTTCTATAGAATTGAACGAGTTCGAGAGAAAGCTGACGTCGACCTGTTGACACAAGCCGTGATTACACCAACGAGGAATGCAGCGGTGACAAAACTGGAAGCAAATAAGCCATAAATCCACAAACGTTTCACACAACATCACATTAAAAAACCTTTAACTTATGTGGAGGTTTGAGTGGAGCGAGTCGACAACTAACTGCCGACAACCCTTGTAACATGTTGCCTAATTTCAAGATCGGTATTATCTGTGGTGATACATGAGCTCTTAGATCAGGTGACGAAAAGTGAGCTTGTCACTTTATTTCCAGTATTATCTTTGGTGATGCATTACTTAATAAATCCCATGACAAAAAGTCAGCTTGCCACCTTACTCCCAGTATTATCTGTAGTGGTACATTAATTCAATGATCCTTTGACGCAAAGAGAACATTAGCCGCCATCTTCTATGTATATATAAACCCATGGGGTCAACTATTTGTCCAAAACTCTCGCCTTAACAATCTTTAGTCCCGTTTACGAGCCTGGCGCGCCCCATAGCCAGTGAGAACATGTTCTTCTACCTAATAAAAACATCCGCCCCGACATTTGCCACCCAAAATGTCATTTTTTTCGAGTTCAAATGCTATTTAGCCGTTTAGCAAGTTTACTGTACCAGGAAGTTCATTGATCGTCTGCCCTTCGTTCGGGGCAAAGAAATCACGAACTCGGATTGGAGAATCTAAATGAGAGCTCCAAGAGCACTGGCTAACCGGGACGATTGAGGGTTATTGGTGACCTTTCAGTCACTGGCTGTTGTGGACGATTAATGGCTTTTGGTGACGATTCAGTCACTGGTTGTTGGTGATGATTCAGTCACTGGTTGTTGGTGATGATTCTGTCACTGGTTGTTGGTGATGATTCAGTCACTTGTTAATGGGGCGATTTAGGTTAATTGGGGACGATTCAGATACTGGTTGTTGGGGACGATTCAGTCACTGGTATTTGGGGACGATTCAGTCACTGGTTATTAGTAGACGATTAAGGGTTATTTGGGACGACTCAGTCACTGGTTGTTACGGACGATTCAGTCACTGGCTATTGGGGATGATTCAGTCATTGGTAATTAGGAACAATTCAGTCACTGGTTGCTGGAGAAGATCAAGATTTATTCGCGACCATACAGTCACTGGTTGTTGTGGACGATTCAGTTACTGTTTGCTGGAACAATTCAATCACTGATTATTTGGGACGATTCAGTCACTGGTTGTTTGGGATGGTTAAGGATTATTTGGGACGATTCAGTTGCTGGTTGTAGGGGACGATTCAGTCACTGGTTGTTGGGGACGATTCAGTCTCTGGTTTTGGGGGACTATTCGGTCACTGGTTGTTGGGGACGATCAAGAATTATTTGGGACGATTCAGTCACTGGTTATTGGGGACGATTCTGTCACTGGTTTTTGGTGTGATTCATCAATGTTTCTTCTCAATTTCTTTTCTAGGTTCTCAAGTGTTGTTAACCACATAAAACAGGTGGTGTTTACTTGACTTTCAACAGTTGATTTATTTGCGACCTCATTAACACCAAGCAGTTTGCTGTTGCAGATTCATTGTCTCCAGTATCATTGTAGAGCAATGAACTTCGATTATTTCCATCTGTTAGTTGTCAATTCCATCTGAGTGATTTCCATCTTTATATCCCCCTAAGCACACGGCAACAATTTGAAAGCCAAAGGCTCAATTCGACCGTTATGATTGAACGTTCATGTTCACGTTTAAGCGTTATGACCACTACCGAACAGTGGACTTCATAACGGTGAACATCTCTGTTGAATCAAACCAGCTCAAATGAGATTGACGAGTCAGATAAAGCTCTATATCGTGGTTTTTCTAAGATAAGTGCATAGTTAGGTCATAGTTGCGGTGCAGTAGATCATGTTCATTATTTAAGTTGAAATTTATTGTGCGCGCTCATGTGATCATTTCAAACGCAACGAATTCAATGGCTTGAGTATAGAAAAGAACTACATCAACTGTTATTGTTATCAAAAATATTAGTGAACTGCATTGTTCACTTGACTGGTGACTGATAAATAATGACACCCGTTTCCCATTCCTCATTTGCTATTCAGATGTCCGTTTCTCATACCTATACGCAGCAATAATTGAGGTAAGAACAGACTCCAATAACGGCGGTAGAGGATGAGTCAATTTGTCCCGTCTAGCGGCTCTGAAGGAGGTACCAGGTTGGCAATTTGGCAGTTCTATAATGACAATATGGATTGCATTTGTTATCCTGTCAGCAGCCATACAATGCATGCTCGAGGAAGTCCCCAAGAAACTGCTTTATTAAACATAACATAATTCAATAAATCTTTGTGACCAGGTCAGTTGGAAAAGGTTGACCTTACTCTGTAAGTAGTTTTTTCATTCCTTGTTCGAAAAATAAATCATGTAAGTCCTACCATATTTATCCTAGTAGAGGGTTTCACTCGCCGAAGGTCTTTTCTCACGATCATTCAAAAGATAATCATGGTATATTGATATAAATATATGGAGAAGTTTAACGGCATCACGAGATAACTAAAATCATAGCTTACGTACATTTACGGAGATATGGCATGATATCATCTGTTTCAACGCGGTCTATCGGCTGTGGTCTGATTCAGAGGTGCACCTGGTTGATCCAGGGTCGCGGTTCCATGGCTACTTGACGGTTTTCTACCATAGGTTTAATGGTGCTGTAAATTATTGATGAATGCTGGGCAACAAATACCCTAACCTCGAAGCAAGACATATTATCCTAAGTCGAATTTAGCGGACAGCATGCACAGCAGAGTGAGAAACCAGTACAACTCGGTATTGAAGGACCTCGAGGAGCAGTCTCGCTGGGAGGTGGTCTCTCACACCAAGGCCGTGACTCCTTTGAAGATGCCCTGCGTGATAATGCTGTTATCGAGGAAGAAACCAAGCACACAAAAGTGATCAACCTACCGCATAGCCCGTTTTCCGCAACTGAAACTATCTTGCACATGACCAGTTTGACAGCAGCTGTGTCATCCGTTGTCGGGTTAGGCATTGTTAACTGAGTAATAATCGTCATGAAGGCACAACATATTGAACTTAGGCAGTATATATATATATTAGAAACAGCACGCAATATGGAACGTGGTAGCATCATTGATCAACTCCTTGCAGGGTGTCTTTTGGACACTGAGTCTCGGCGCCCTGCAGCTGCTGCCCCAGCCGACGAACCAAGTGCAGCCTTAAAAACTACTTATAAGAGAGATAGGCTTGCTGCAGTCATAGCGGAGGGTTAGGTCCGTAAGCTCTTGGGTGCGCAGTCAAGAGGACGTCTGACAATTTACCAGGCTGAAGATACGAGGCTCGGCTAGGTGCTAGCATGACGCACTCTAGGTCAGGCAGTTCATCAACTATACTCAGGTGTTGCTTGTATGATTCTCCAGATCCTACTAGAACACCAACCAAATTTAATTACAGACCCCGAGGCGACCCGTTTGTTAAGCACGGGCTAAGAAGTGCTGCTTACAAGCTATATCACCGCTAACAGCGGCCTTAACAACAGCAAAGCACGGTCAATTTAGTTTATTAAGCAAACGTGCAATCAGAAACAACGAACGTTCCACTTGCAACAGGGAACACAGACCTCCCACAGAAGTTGGATGAGGCAACGTCAATAGAGAGGGTGTCTAGTGAACACACAAGAAACGCTAAAATCGTTGCTGCAGGGCGGACGGAAGCTGGAGCTCGAATAGCCAATCAGAATGAGCTTCTGAAAAAGCTTTGGGAGGCCAAGGCCACGCTTGAGATGAAGAAATCGCTATGGCAAAAAAGCCTCATCCCACGGTCATGGAAAGGCCTCATAATTTTTGGCTGACAGCACCACGGTGCAGTTGTTTCTGGTATATCTATAGGTTGTGCCAAGCCTGGCAAGATGGCGCTGTTGTACAGAGATATACTGTTGCCCTTGGCAATATCCATTTATATACAATTCTTTCCCTGTTTGTTACAGGCCAAAAAAGTACAATATGATTTTAATTAGAGAGATATTATTATCTTGCACATTTGTACGTTTTTTTGTACCATTAATGCATATCTACCAAAGCAATATCATTATAAAACACGAAATCAATTTATATTGCAGTGCTCTTTTTATGGATGTGCTCGTATATCTGCAAGAGTCTGGGCGCATCACTTTTGTGAGGGTTAGTCTTTCCTATAAATTGTGTGCTCTACTTGCTCCAGAGTTCAAATCGTTGTTGTATACTACAGGCGTTATATAATCTTTGTTTCAGAATGCATTTACAGATAATGACTGCAATTCTTAGTGGTTTATAACGCTGGCCAGCCCTACCTGCTGTTTGACATGGCGTACACAGTAATTATGCATGTGCCTGAGTACCAAACCACTGAACATGCGCTCTACTTATGCGTGTTTCGGGGACATGCAACATTTGTCATTTTCTCTATAATCAAATAGCGCAAATGGGATAATGATAGTGATTTGTAAGACTTGTAATCATGGCAAAAAACATCAAACAACAGATTATGGATTATTGAACGATTTAGTACAATGACCATGTGTTATGAATAAATTTTTACATGAGAACAGCCTAACGCAAAACGGGTATGCAACTTATACTTTCGCAACGCAAATATTTTGCTAGTAATACATATCAGGCCATACATGTTACGGTGCTGCATAACAGTGTCCGTCACTGGGCAGATTTGATATCATTGTTGACAAAAGGATCATTCGAACCTATATGGGCGCACCCCGAACCAATTATTCTCGATAGTTTTACGCATTAAGCTATTCTCGTCTTATTCGATTATGGGCTAAAGACAAACATGACTGAAAAACCTAGGCAAATCTAATCATGAACCAGCAAGAGATAATGGTATACCTTTTATTTGGTATCTTTATCAGTCAAACGCTTAACTAGAGTTATTCCACATATGTAGATATGTTTAGGCTTGTATAAATAGCAAAAAATACGTCGATTGGTGCTCCACCGAATTCATTACAGCCAGCCAGCCTATTATTCATATTATTGGTTGATTAAGGGTTTTGGGGACGATTCAGTCACTGGTTGTCGGAGGCGACTCAGTCACTGCTTACTGGGGACGATTCAGTAACTGGATGTTGGGGACGATTTAGTCATTTGTTGTTGGGGACGAGAAAGGTTTATTGGGGCCGATTCAGTGACTGGTTATTGGGGACGATTCAGTCACTGGTTATTTGGGTCGATCTAATTACTGGTTGTTAGATGACGATTTAGTCACTGGGTATTAGCATGATTCATCAATGTATCTAATCAACATTTTTTCTAGGACTAACAGGATCTCAAGTGCTGCTAACCACATAAAGCCGGTGGTGTTTAATTAACCTTCGTTTATTGTCGACCTGATTAACACCACGCAGTTTGCTGTTGTCTCCAAGCATCATTGTTGAGCATTAAACTTCCATCATTTCCAAATGCCTGTTAGTGTTCAGTTCCATCCGAGTGATTTCCATCTTTATACTCCCTAAAGCACACGGCAACAATTTGTACGCCAACATTTCAATTCGACCGTTATGACTTAACGTTCACGTTTAAGCGTTATGACCACTACCGAGCTGCGGACTTCATAACGTTGAACGTCTCTGTTGAATCGAATCAGCTCAAATGAGGTATAAGATTCAGATAAAGCTCTAATTTGTGTTTTTGTCGAAGATAAGTGCATAGTTAGGTCATAGTTGCAGTGTAGTTGTTCATATCCATTGTTTACCCCATGTCGCAGCTGAGCAGCTCACACATCTCCACATCCAGGTCCATACGAAGGACAGTACAGGGGCGTTCTCCAACTTGCTTGAAATTTATGGGATGCCAAACATAAGCGAAGATAAACCATTGTCTGGGGAACCAACCATATACTATACTGGCAGTACCAGGCAAATTTTGTTGCATGGTGCGGACCCTCTGACTGTGGTGTTTCCGCGTTGGACCACCTTAAATCTGGTGTTTCACCAATAAGGGATATTTAAAGGCTTCACGTTTACTACACTATTTGGAGATTATTGAACGAAGTGATGGCAGAACTACCGGAAGACGCTACATGGTCAGCCAGTGATAATGCCTTTGACAACAGAATGTACCATAAACCTCGTCATCAGCTCGGTGTTTCCGGATATACCGATTGAAGGATCAAAAGTGGTAATCAAGGTCTCGAACGAATTTACTTCAACTTAACTGATCCTGAAACCAGTGAAGTACGGCCAATCATTCCTTATGGAGATCCCAACAAGTACAAACCAGGTAGACATGTGATGACGGAACCAAATAACTGGTCAGCCAGTGATAATGCCTTTGACAACAGAATGTACCATAAACCTCGTTAACTGCTCGGTGTTGCCGGAAATACTGATAGAAGGATCAAAAGTGATAATTAAGGTCTCGGTCTAATTAACTTCAACTTAACTGATCCTCAAACCAGTGAAGTACGGCCAATCATTCCTTATGGAGATCCCAAGTACGAACCAGGAAGACATATGATAACGGAATCAACGAATGGCTGATAACATAAAGTAAGATACTGCAGAGTACTAGCATATTGACACAATCTGAGGGGTACCTAGCTCACGGCTTAACAACAGTGTTCGTACTGTTATTCTGGGTTATTCTTGGTGCTCAGGCACATCCCCGCTCGGGAACGCCATGTACAGGAACGTAGTTTGCTGGCTAGAAGCAGTTTTAAACTAAATATTGAGGATGGTATCAACTCACAAGTTGACATTCCCTCGGCAATCTGTAGGTATCCAAACCTACTTCAGTACGCTTTGTCAAAGGTTGATTATGAGTTTGGAATTAGCAATTACTTGGCTCTGTAAGAAGCTGGGTGTAACAATTTTATCACTATCGCGAATAAGCTAGAGCAGATCAGCATGAGCACTCATGTAAACCTGCCTGCTGCATCTTGAAATGGAGGAAGCTTTGACACACAGGACCCGCTAGATGACATAGGCACCGACAACCAGGCTACCGCAGCATCTGTTGCACCCACGGCCCAGGGCTACTTACACGAGGATGAAAAATCAGCTTGTGTTGTTGGCACACTCAGTGAACTCAAAACAATCACGGACGGGATTCATCTTACAACTCTGACCTATCATTGTTAGCGCAAGCCATCTTCTGGCATGATAATTTACAATCCTTACATTAGGTTAAAAGTTACTGCCCTCCAACAAGGTTGAAGCTTTTATAATCGTTGAGGGTTGGTGTGTAGCCACCTCCTCTGTGACGTCATTGTCAAATATGACTGTGCTAAAAAATATACTGTAATATATTGAAATAGTTCAACGGTCAACATGACGTGTACTTACGGTCACAATTTGAACTCATGCCGCAGAATACGCGAGCCCCTTGTGGTAAGGGCCCAATGTGGCCATAGCTGTGAAAGACCTGGCATTTGTGGACGTGTTCCTAGGAGAGTACCTAACCAGCAAGTACGCCCTGTGGCTCGACTTGAGGACGAGTGACGATGACCAGCTCCATTGTAGTGGCAGGCGTGTGGAGAATGCTCGGCAACAAAGACCCTAATCAAGAAGCACGACATGTTACCCCAAGTAGCATCTAGCAGATGGTATGTGCCGCAAAGTGTCTGGGTCCTCACCCACAAGTACAACTCTGTACTGAAGGACCTCCCGGAGCAGTCTCGCTGTGTGGCGCTATTGCAAGCCAAGGGACCTGCGTGAGAAAGATGTTATCAAGAATCGTGTCGCATTACACCAGTTACCAGCAGAGATTAAGCACTGGAAATGGCTCACCATAAGCAAGCACGTACATCCCAAGGCAATTACATTGCAGCTTATTGGGTTTAACCGCCCTATCCAAACTCCAAGTCTGCACTACAAGCTCTTAAAGAGCGCCTTGCCTTTGACCGCGTGTACAAAGATATATTTTCTAGACATACTGCAGCAACGGCAGGGCCTGTGCGTGCGCCACGCATGCCAGTACCCGTACCATGCAAACCAGTTACAGCGCCTTGCAAACCAGTACCCACGTCACGCTGAAGTTTAAGAAGACCAAGTGGGCTGTATTATCTGCGTGGATAGGTGATGAACGTTTTTGAGGGTCACCCCCTTGGCAGGGCCACACTGATATACTAAAGAGGCCCACTTAGACAGATGCGTAAAGTGCTGACCACTGAGCCTAAGGAGCTGAACAAGATCAAGTGTCAGTTTGTCTTGCAGGTGGGTCTCATGAAGTGACACAGAACATTTGAGCCTGCACTGCGTAATTAGCAGGAGGTGGTGCTCCCTGCAGAAGATATTGGTGATATCCTGTACAGGAGCAATGCAGTTATCCAAGAACGGATGGAGATGTAGGTTAACAAAGGTCTCACTGGGAGTCAATCGCAACCCCTGTGGGTCAAACATTACCCGTTACCACTCAATAAAATGTGGCTTCTACCTTTCACTACCAATTGTGCTTACGTGAAGAACCAGGACGAATAATGCCTTCTGTAGTCAATTGAATCGGCTATGCACTCGGTCGCTAACAACCCATGTGGACCAGCTAAGTATACCATTCGGAGGCTGTTAGACCTGCTGGATGGTGAAGGCGTAGAGTTTACATCACCAGTGTCGCTTTTGAGAAGGTAGAGAAGCATGTGCCTACCCTAGCATTGAACGTCTTTGGTTGGGAAGGAGGCGCTACTATCACACACCATATCGGTAAACAGTCTACTGATATTCCACGTATAAACCTCATGGTGATTAAGAATGATGGCAAGTGCCACTGTTTTCTGATCAAAGATCAGAACAGCCATGCTGTATGATCAGAGTAAGTCCCAACACCGCAAGTTTGTCTGTAAGCAATGCCTACATGGTAATACCACTGAGAAACGGTTCACGGTGCACAGGCCTGAGTGCCCTGGGAAAGGCCAGACTGCTATGCGAGATGACATGCCGAACGAAGGGAAGAATATTATATAATTCCAAAACTGGCACAAGCAGCTGGCATCGCCGTGTGTTATCTACACTGACTTTGAGGCGCTCAATGTGAAGCTTCCAGGCTCTGCACCTTATCCTTATAAGAGCAACACGCAAAACACAGAGGAACATGAGCCATGTTGTTACAGTTATGTACTTATCCGTTGCGTCGGTGGCAACCCACTTTCATGTGTGTAAAAAGGAACTGGGCAGCAACTATGATCGCTAAAACCGACATATAACTGGTAAGTACCATGGCGCAGCCCATTATGCCTGCATCTTGAAGACAACAGCCGTGCCAGTTGTCTTCCACAACCCACGGGGCTATGACTCCCACCTCTTAATGGACGCTATCAGTTAAGTGGAAGGGCTGATTAACTGCATCCCAATATGTAGAAGTACAAATGCCTTTTGATCAAACAGTTGCGCTTCATCGACATCGCACAGTTCCTTCTAGCCTTGCTTGACAAGCTGGTTTCTGCAAATTACCCAGAAGCCTTTGCTGCATTCGCTACTAAGGCATTCTCTTACTGCTTAGAGTTTGACGAATCGGAATACAACAACGTGTTTCCTCCAGCTGCTTCCCGCTTACCAACAGCTGCTTCTCGCTCATCAACAGCTGCTTCTTGCTCACTTACAACTGCATCCGGCGAATCCGCAGCTTCTTCCCGCTCACTAACAGCTGCTTCCCGCTCACCAACAGCTTCTTCGTGCTCACTAACAGCTGCCTTCTTTCTGCTCATCAACTGCTGCTTCCTTTCAATATTTATAACATGGATAATTAAAACCTATTCACCAATCGAATAACAACAGATGATCCCACAAATTTTGATACTGCTTTAATCGGGGCTCAATTAATAATACCTAAAAGAGTACCATTATATTAAGCTGTAGATTATCATGTGCGAAGCACCTCAATAATATAAGGTGAAGTGAACTAATAATGCCTAGGTAGTTGCACATATCGAATATAAAACACTGTCCATTGAATTCGTTGCAGTATGGCTAATACCGAATCATTAAGTCATCTTTGTTTTTCATGTTTTAATGTCCATCTAATGGCAGAAGCATGGCCAGTAGGGAATGTGCTCACCATTTATACAGTAAAGATACACACCAATGCCAAGAAATGCATAGTGTGGCTATAAGAGAATGCAATTACAATCAGTATTAGTTGTAATCTGTTTGCGAACCACGTCAGTAGCTGACATACAATATAACCTTTTATCGACTGATTGGACTGTCTGGTCTTGATCCATATCTACTGAAAATGTTATTATATATTTGGAGAAAATGCCCCTCCGCTGTTACCAATGGCATTCAACAGTATTCCAATGTTTTTGTGGTGAACTGGATTCATGCAGATCTTGGTTAATTGACTCATTGCGTTTGTCGCTAGAGGGCATCAGATAACGCAACAACCAAAAAATGAAACACGACCGATAAGCCAGTAATGAATCGACTTTCAAGCCATTTATACGAGATATGCTCAGTACGGCTGACGTGAGAAGAGCCGTCATAGCGTGTCATACATTAAATTGTAATGGCCTGTGACCAAGTATCATCCTCGCTCTATCACATCCGCGTAAGGTACGAAGCCTTTCATTTAAAGCGTATTGCATCTCGTCATGTACATATTATTCCGCGATGGTCGTATCGAAATACCCCGTACGAGTGAAATCATTCAATATAACACCCACTCAACAGACTCGCTCTACTCGTTGCAAATTCGATGACCCACACTACCTCTCCTTAATGCTTCCAATACCGATCAATAAATGAGTGTTTTGGTCGCCATGATTTGTATTAACTAGACCAGTTGATATGAAAATACTTAACTGCTCATTTCTTGCATACCTGGCTCCGCCCCCCTTACGTTATCATTGGTGCATTCTCTCTTTGACGTGGAGAGGAGCAATGTGTATCACTTTCATATGCTCGCAGGTTTAATTTGGTTTACGTGATCATGTGTGATGCCAGCAATACAGCTCGCATTGTCAGATGATTTATATTGACGAATGATGATATTGTACGCATGGAATACTCTCGATAAATGCACACCCGTTATTGCTAATGTGGTTTCAGCTTGATGCAGCTTCTCTGCGCAAATGACAACAGAAATTCGTGAACAACGCCAGTCTTTAAACATTACATAACTTATTGTGAGACTATCGCCACATTTCCTATCAGCATTGTTGACCAACTAGAAATGAGCTGCGCAAGTGCTATGTTTGCCTTATTGCGTGTATGACTCACTGAACACAGTAAGCATTTGATAACACTGGCTGGGGCAGCACCAACCTTCCAAGCGCTAGCGATAAATTGGCTTTCCGACGGAGATAAAATTGAATGTCGGAAGCGTCAGTCAATTTGGCTATGACTCGACACGGGTAACTGTAATGAATTACCGTCATGTAATTTTTATACATGTGGCAAAAGACAGCAAAAGTCGTTGTTTGTTTCGGGCGGCAATAACAAACAAATTTACTGCCCATGAGACGACCTGTGCTTAGTCGTGTAATTAGACCTGGCCTGAACAACAACCTGCAAATACTCGGGATAAATTGGCCTTTTGTGGAGCATTAGCACTGATCGAGTATCAGAAAATACACTGTCCCTCCAAAACTACGTCCACGCGAGAGCAATAAAGGGTTGGTTGATTTGTTTTGCGACTTTAAACATACAATGTATTTGTGTATTCATCCTTTGCAGACACAGAATTTATGCACCACCTCAATCTTTGTATGTTCATTCAATATAAGTATACTTGCATTCACACAAACACATGCATCTAAAACAGTTAAAGAAAGAACGTCAGTAATAGTATATATTTCTCAATATAGCGAATTTCGAATTACCAACCTGTAATAAACCTTATCTCCAGCGGATTACATGAACAAGTAAGATGACGTTATGATGATAAAGTACTTTCTGCTCCAAATGAAGCAAATGCTGCATCATCTATTAACCCGTCTCGCAATTTATCAGTAAGCCATTGTCAAGTTTACGATACTTTGACAAATTCAATTTATAAACTGTATATCGATTTCCGGTAGCATGACATTGATATGTTGTAGTCTTAAAATAATACGCTACAGGTATTCGAAAGCAGACAGCGTTCATCCATTGCTTTTGTGCACTTTTGTAACCACAGGCTGTATTTTAGGATGAATGACGGGATCAGAGAAAATAGTACATATATAATAGTTTACCATCCTCATCCTGTATAGGTGCAATATTATGTACAGTCACGTACAAAACACAATATCAGTATATCTATCGCCGTAATGTAGAACACTGCTAAAGCGGGTATTGGACTGCTAATTGGGCAATAATGTATCAGGACTAACTAATTGGGCAATAATGTATCAGGACTAACTAATTGGGCAATAATGTATCAGGACTAACTAATTGGGCAATAATGTATCAGGAATAACCTTGCAGATGTGCTGAGCTAATGTGAGTTATGGTGTGGAAGCGTCTGTTGCTCAGCATGGGTAAGTAATCATGTGGCACATAAATGCGCCGTTAAGTCACTGCAAACTCGTGATTTAGCACTGCATGATTCATATCACGAACATTGTAACTTAATGTGCTTTTCTTACATGTAACTTTCAGATTACGTGTTTTGCTTGTGACTCCTTATATAATGTCAACCGTTTAATCAATTATGTGTCCAATTGGGATCAGGGCCACCCAACCAACGTTCCGACATGAGGGAGAGGTGATATGTGGATATCTCGCGGACTCTACAGCCAAAGGGGCAAGGATTCGTCACAATGAATGGACAAAGACACTTTATCTGCAAATCACCCTCAACAGAGGATTATTCATTTGCTGTGTAAGCCAAAAATAAAACCAAGCAATTATATTTGGACGTTCATTTCGAAAATGTTTCACTTGTCATATAAGCCAGGCCAGACATCATACTGTGCAACACAACAATATCAGTTACAAGTCCGATTTGAGATCATTTGTGACAAAAGGATTATTCGAATCGATATGGATGCATACCAAACCAATTATTCTTGATACTTTTACCTTTTCAACTGGCAAGCGTTAAGGTTTTCGCGTCTTATTCCATTATGGGCTTATTGGTTGAGATTACTGGAAAACCTCGGCAAATATCATCATCAATGCGATACCTTTATCGGGTAGTGGTCGGTCAAGGGCTTATTCAAGTAATGTTAGTTGTACCACATAAGTAGTTTTTGGACTTAAATAACAATAAACTCGAATTCATTACGGCCAGCCATTCATTCCGTCTTTGCGCTGCAATCTGTGCATTAAGTCAAAGCTCTTTGACAATATCTTTTGTTAGCATGTTAGCCCGCTTTTGGTGTCAAAGCCATCATTAACTATTAATATCTTTTATTGTGCAGTACTGTTTACTTTTCAATGTAAAAACCTTTTTGGAGTTAATTTGATTTAGTGTTGATATCGCTATAATCGGACATTTAGACATCTCCGGGAGCATCAGGTAAATTAAAAATCAAGTACAATGTTGTTGATGTCAATACTCGAAGTCCGACGGAAGTCAGTTACGGATCTGCACTTCACGCATAAGTCAACCATGAGTAAATGATTTTGACCTTTCGAAAAACTTGTCTAAGGGCAAGCATCAACTCGATCCCGTCACTTTCAAAGTTTCACCATTTAATTCCACCGCATGCAAAATGTTGTCTTCGATTTGTTGAGGTATTAATCAAATGAAATAATTTTAGCACGAGCATCTTCTGCAGAAAATGCTCTATAATGAAACTCCATATACCGAATAAGCCTTGCCCGATATTCATTTGAAATGACTGATACGTTTCACTTACTCGGTATGCATTACCGGCGCTCAGTAAGACTGCTGTGATCCTGGCCACAATTGCCAAAAGCTTTTAAGTCACGCAGATATGGATAAGTGAAGAAGCTAGAGGCTTAGGAAATTATTTGCTTCCAATGAGCAGCTTATACCCTTTAATGTTCTGTTGATATATTTGCTTCACATTAATTAACAGGTAGGCCCCTAAAGTTATTCATGATAGGCGTATAACGCCTTCGGAATATAATCATATGAACAATGTTGATTTTTATAGCTCTTCGTCTTGCATCAATGTAATTACATTGTCCGAGTCTTTAAGGACAAACCGTTAAATTAACTCATTAATATACCTAATCTGGACAAGATTGGTCGCGATACTAAACGTACCGTAAAGTAGTCTTTCATCTGCGAGTTTTATGTAATTAGAAATTAATGACACAACCCTGGGGAAAGCGACCGATGAATGTTGCATGTTGCCTGAGAATTCTCATATATAGCTTTTGCGTATCGGACTGCACGGTTGAATATTCATTAAGAGACAATTGACGGATAATGAGAATCTATTCCATATTTGATATGATGATTCCTGAATAGGAATTTATGTTCTAATCAAGTTGGACACAACTCAACAACAGGTGCCTAGAGACTTGTAAATGTTTTTCATGAGCCAGGAACCTCCCCATTCCCCAGCAAATGGACATGATACTCCCATTGTCAATAAATACCAATCGAAAAAATTCCCTCTTATGGCATATAAGCTTTCCTCGATGAATCAGTTCCAGCCAACACATCCATAACCAATGACAGATTGAAACAAACATTGAATAGAGCCTCGTTATATATTCCAAGTAATAGTCGTGTTTGGTGTAACTCATCGCGTAGGAATGATACATTGATTAATAGTACTTACCTATGTGAGATGCAGACAGGTAACGTGTGTTATACATCGCTTCAGACAAGTGGAGGCCGAACTAAAGTATCTTTTGTATTACTCTTGGTAAACGCCTGATGGTTGTGATACATGTGAGCACATTGCATATCATTATGGTCTTGACCTTGCTCTGTTGTCCAAATAATTTATGTATCGTTTTAAAATTATTTACATTCGCGATTTGCAATTATAGGCTTTCATCAAGTCAATGCAATGCAATGCTTCACGAGCTTAACACGCTTGAAATCAGAACAGATATGACAAATATGTACATAGCATTCAGTGTGAATTAACTTGGAGACAATATTGGGGACAAAGGTGCAAATCGTGCTCAATGTGGAATAATTAGGAATTATAGTATCATTATGGATTCTACATCTACTATTCATCTCTCTAAATGGTAGTCATGGTTGTGGCGACAGATTAAACTTTCGGCACGGCCTTTTGTTTATTTGCATTTATTGTATATGCATGATCATGCAGCAAAAAGCACAGATTTCAGTGATATTTAGGGAACAGTCCGAATTGCTATGTTATGCTTTGGTGCGGATGCGGACTTGCATGCGTTGTGTTAGGGTCGCACATATAACTATATCAAATTACGGCTTTCTGGCAGTGTATACTCGCCAAGAGTCAGGGCTGGAAGACGTATCATCGCATAGCAATGGTTGTTTTAGGCGTGAGTCAATGGTAAACTATACGAATGAAAAAACGGTGTTTTTATCAGGGTGATGGTATATATAATTTAGTAAGCTGTCGTATAGATATTACCTGATTTGATGAATGTCAAATGGTTTTTATATTGGGCATTATATTACAAATGATCAATGTTTCCTACGTTGATGGGCATCTTTAGACGCAGACGGTGATATATCGTTACGTTGCACGAATGACGCGTGAAAGTACAGATTCCGCAAAAAACGCCCATGAAGGTGTACAGTACAACAGCATGTACTTCATAAAGTAAATTAGCACAAAATAGCTCTTCCCTTCACAAATTGTTGGAAATATCAAGCAGACCAGAGATAGCTGTGGTTCTTTTGTCACATATCTAGCAAGCATTGTCACCAGCACGCGGAAATAATTGGTGGCAGTCTTACTTGTTTATTGCAATTCTGATTATAGTCGTCGAAATGTAACGCACAAAAATGGCCAGACAGCAATATCGGTGTTCCAACAATGCATGGCTTCATCAGCATGTTTATCAACGCAATATAGATGTCATCTTCATGATTGCCTTTAACTTTGTGATACGATAATAATTATGTACTCACGCCTAATTATATTACCGGCTTATGTTGGGTTGACTTTATGATTTCTGTGCACGCATATGACAGAAATGAATGATACTGGAACCTTACATTCATACCAAGGAGCGCTAAACAGCCTCGCTTCACCACTTCATCTGTTGCAGCATGCGGTTTATTGGGTTTTGTTCCTGCTAAATTCCCCAGAGGGTGCAAATTAATCCTAACCGATTTTTAACATTGCAATATGGATATTACCTCCAGAAAGCTAAACTCATTGTATTGTGATTGGTAAATTAGCAAATTAGCTGTGAGATAACAGTTCGGTATTACCAATGCAATAGTCATTGTCATTCGTCATTCGTTAACATGTGATATTCAAGGAAACGGACAAAGCATTTCATTAATATGTTCTTCAGACAGTGCAATAAATGTAATTCGTTGAAAACGGACATCGCATTTCGTTAATATCATTAGGCACCTATTGACCGCTGCCAGGATAATATATGAATCGTTAAGCAACTCATGATGCAGACTAGTTATTTGTAATGAAGAGGTTTTGTTTCAACTGGGTTCGGCCTATGCTGCCATAGACTTTTCTGATCCTTTTCACAGCGTGCCTTGCATTACTTAAATCCTGGTCATACACTGAGATCTCTGTACACATCTCTGACTATCCCTATTCCCTGTTGATTGTAGATACTCTCGGCTCTATTTGTCAGCCCTAGAGATCACACTTATTTTGTGTGTGGAAATACAGCTAGGCTTGCTATGGAGTGTGACAGTAAAACTGTCACCTGACTGTCATCATATGATATGAGTCAATAGTTCCGTATGTCTGTCAGGAGGATTTCGTACTTGTGCAGTTACAATGGACTTAAATCATGAACCTTATTTGGCAAGGTACGAATTCAGATGTAAATGTTGATACGTCTGCATCGACGCTTACGATCTTGAGTTGCCATGCGGTTGGTATTTGGTACGGTTTCGGTTTCCTAATTTTAGTTCTCGCCTCTGGAATAAATGTTTTCAGATGCAATGTTTGAATATTTGAAATGAAGTAAAGTTTAATGTTAGGTATTGAAGCTTAATGTGTGTTAATAACAGTCCTGTTGTTACACGTGATTAATTCACGTTATGTACATTAAATTGTGTTTATCTAAGGATCAGCCCATTGAAAATTACAAGCGATAATCTAGTCAAACCCTGAATTTAGAAACGATTTAGTATTTTCAAAAACAAAACGAAATCCACCTGACATTAATTGTTTTCCCGTTCGGTAAATTATTAATCGGTGGATAAAAGAAACCAACAGTCTATGCATAATGAAAATATCCTCTCTGTTGATCTTGAAGTTGAAGTTAAACTTTTCAGCAACGAAAGTAGTTCTTTGGACAAAGGTGTCCCTTGTTGCGTCCTTAAAGCTATTTAATGAAGTATCTCCTTTTCACGACTTACTTATATGACAAAGCCATGTATACCTTTGAAACTCTACTCTGTCTTATGGTTTTATAGCGCCCTCGGTGTTTAAGACAACGGTGGTAATGAGTTTTATGACCCCATCCAGTTCCAGTCCAGACAATTCCGTCATCGCTTCATTTGAATCGCTAATTTGACAGGACTATGTAGACATCATTTGACTACAACACCTTTGAATCCATGTGATTTTATGTCTCACAGTGATCTCGTTAATTCATCTAATATCACGGAATTACACAGGGAAAATGATCCCGAAATCAGCGACTGATCCAACGATAATTTGATTTCTTTTCTTTTCTGTTATTAGGTCTGAATAACAAAGAATTATGCCTTTTATGGTTTTGATTCGTTACACGACTGTCAATGTAAGCATCTTCCATCCCTACTTCCTGTACGACATGCCCTTGCATTTGCATGCTAATTTTGTATTGGTTTTCGTTCCTCTCTTACAAGTGTTCCTCTTAGAAAGCTTCAAAATACAGTTCAATTTACTAATCAGAAAAATTAACATCTGTCGTTAAATAGATCATCTGCTGTAAAGCGTTTGCGGGGGCTGCATTATTATTACTGAGCGAGAAGCAGAGAAAAAACAAACGTGACAAGTGAATTAATCACACAGAATGCATTAAGTGATGTGATGCACTACAGGTTGACAGCATGTTGGCCGCACTCGTCAACCGTAAATAATATGTGTCTGTTGATGCAGTTTAATGGGATGCGCGATGGTTGTGCGCGCTACGGAATACCGATGCCCAATTATTTCATTCTCCCATTCACTAGGCTCCATGAGCTGCCGTGCGAGGGTGCCTTACATAGTATCGGGCCATTAGCTGAAAATGCAATTAACTGAGAAGACGCGGCAAACAATCTCAGTTATGTAAAGCAATGGACCTGCAAAATGTCCCGATTCCTCTTACGCTCGACCATCTTTGCCACATAAACCGCTACCCATACTTCAGCGAAACTAAGGGCTGCTGCATGTGCAGCTGCATGCTGTGATCTGACTCATTAACGCCCACGCCGACGCTGGCACGCTCATCAATGGTGTATGGCACGGTTTTGATTGACAACGACAACGACATGCTGGGATATATGTTGAGAGATTTGACGTTATTGCAACTCTTCTTGACTGCGTAATGGCAATACATATTCGACACACATCGCGTGCTTTAGACACGTTAAATGAGGAGAGGATATTGGAAGAGCGAGAGGCTGGATCGTGTCTCATCCATTTTTTCGCGCTAGTGTGGGGTACGCCAGGAGATATTAATCGTTGGTCTGAAAGTTTCAGCAAGAAATGTAATTGATTGAGCTGGCTTTATCTGAAAGATCTACTTCCTCAACACAGCAAGCTTAATCAAGCATCTAAGTCTCACTTAGAGAGTTGGTAATGCTACGAATGACTTATAGGATAAGCAACTCAAGAGTTAATCTCTGAAAAGCTTTGCCAAAAGCTCATTCCCATCAATTGATCCGTTTTAAAATATTATCTAACCGCAGTTTTAAACCACCACGATCTCAATCGATCTTGCTACAAAAGCAGACAGCATTTGTGTGGCTATAACTTTCCTGATTAGGTCGAATTCACATCAACTCCAGTCTGTGGGCCAGGAAGATTTGACTTTGACTAGTGACTCCCATGTAAAACAGCTCATTGAAATAATGAACTATGTTCATCAAGGGAATAAAGTTGGCAAAGGATGAGGGTCATAACTGCAGCTCACTAGCTCTGATATCATCTACATTTGACATTATATTGGTTGATACATATTTTAGGGAAGTAACTGTTAACATTTCACGCTGTTACCTCTCGACATAATTCCTCAACAAGAGAGAAAATTAATGTTATGAGTGCTTCGATCGAAAGCAGTTTCTTACAAAGAACGTCTCTGTTGTCAACCACATCAATAATGAAATGCTAGAAGTCGGGGAGGACCTTTTGAAACGAGAGTCTTACATGTCTGAATGATATCCCCCCACCAACCCAACCCCAATCTGCTTCACAAACACATCTCTTGTCTCCATTTGCACAAATTACATGCCCCTCCAATCACCAACGTTATCGACATTTTCACAGTTTGGGTTTTGAAATATTATCCAGCTGAATGACATTAAAATTATGAGAGGCCTTGGATACATCTGAAAAAATCTGAGGATCACAGAATTAATAAATTATTGTAGGCGATACAATCAAATTTTATTTTCTTTTGTGTTAGTGACAGGACACTGTGTAAATACTTTGTTCGGGTAATAAATAGTGCAAGCGAAGCTAATGCAAATGTGTGATTGTCCAGTTTTTGAAGTTCACAATGCGTGTCAAAATGTGTCGAAGCCATGCAGTAGGGAACACAAATAATCCAACCAATCATGTAGTTGTAAATATGGGTGCTCTTCCTTATAAGGGAGAGGATACACAACCCGCCTCACAAGAAGTGAATGCAAGGACAACCAATCCGACTGTGCCAATCAGTTCAACAGCAACTTACTATCCATTCGTGAATGTGGCAGCGTCGTTGTGAGCCTGATTGAATGACAGAAAGCAAAAAAACAACCGGTCATGTAAAGGTCATAAGTTTGCATCAGCATGAATTACAAGACGGTTGCTTGAGGGAAGAAGTGTTCAGGCATATGAGAATTTAAGATCCCCTTGCCTCACGTAATAGAATAATTTGGCCACGTCTTCTTAGGTGATTGCATCATCTGATAATAGTTCAATATCACAACCTACCCGCTATTTAAGAGAGCCAGGTGGATGTGAGAGGGAAATGAACTGATATTGGTATTCCTGGTCACGCACCAACGTAGCACACCCAACCTAACTGTGTCAATAGAAGCATTCATCTTTACATGGTGTTTGTTGTCATGAAGTGGTATGTTTCACACAACGAGATGTGCTTGGTTTTATTAATACAATGATCCCGTCTATTAGCTCTCTGCTTCTTCCTAAGTAGAACAGTGACAGTCAAACGAAAGTTTTGCAAATGATAATCAATTTAATGTCAGCTGTGTAATTCGTTGGATAGCACAAGTACGAAACCGCTTTCTTAAGATTCATACAAGTAAACAGTCGAGCACAAATAGCTTGAGAGGATTGATGAAAGATATTGCCATTGTTAGCAGTGGAATAAATCGAATCTTTATAGGCCGTTGTTTCTTGAATTGTAGGCTCAATGACATATCCGAACATAAGCGCAGGATCTGCTGCGGACCTTGATTACATTTCCCTGGTTTAACTTCACGGATATTGGATGTATTAAGGGGATGGCCGGGATAAATGGAAGCACTAGTTAGGTTGTTTCCAGTTCTGTCTTATGTGTAGTTCTGATGCAAAACGCTCTTGATGCCCGGCATGGGAAATATAAAGCGTGAGCCTTACATTCATTATGCCGGTTTTTATGACTCAAAGTCAGCAGAGAGTTATTAGGTCGTTACATAGATACAAATGGATGAGTGCGTTGTCGTACAAACAGCTCACGTAAAGCAAATGAAGGGCTAAACTTATAGTGCAATAGGCCATACAAAGAAAACAAAAGCAATGTGCTCGTCATTAACTGACGTCAATGATGAATGCGGGGAGCGTTAATGTGACATTTGTTTTCAACGGCTGACATGTCAATAGAGTGTTGTTCTGCCTCCAGATCATACTCTAGTAATGCATTAACTCATGGTTTTGGATATCGACAGACTATGCAAAGTGAATTACCACTGAGTGGCTTGACCTCTGTCCTACCCCCAACCTGCCGCTTGCTCAGATAACCTGCTCAGAAGCATTTCCACCTCTCACCCCATCTCCCTATCTCACATTTATACGAGTACACGCACACGAGATCAATTGAGCGTCCAAATGTTTGTGAAACATATCATAGCACTCACGCATTTGGCTAGTATTTACAATGTAATATTACTGCTGAATAATAGATATGTTTTAAACGATGTCAATGTTTACTGCTATTAGGTTCTGTAAAAAGTTCTTTTTATTTATGGGTGATTAATGTTGCTTTGCTGAGTCAAATTACGCCATCTGTAAATGTAATGAATTTCTACACATAAAGACACCATCAGTTCCTTCTGCCGTTATTATGTTGTCAAATCCAGGACCACTCATTGGTAGAATATTAGTTGGGAAACAATTGCCGGGAGCAATAACAAAAAAACAAATGATCTGCCGTTGTATTAGGTCAAATCAGTGTCATGCATTCCCCATACCCCCCTTCAATCAAAACTGACGTTCCACAAATGTTACTCATATTATATGATGCGATGAATATGGATCGTTCTCGACATGATGACATTCCATGGTAAGACCCGCTTTGTACAAACTATTCTGCTCGTGCAACATGAGAGTTTTATTAGCAAGGAGTACCATTGCGAAATGACTGCGTCAACATTTCGCGTGAAATGGTAATGTTCAGAGATATGTTAAGGGCAATTAAAACAGAGTTGTAAAAAGCTATAAAAAAATGACATTCTTGTGTCATATAACACAAACAAAAGCCGGTATAAGTGAAATAAAAATCGAATAACCCTCAGTTATTAATTAGTGACCTGGCTGTGTGGTACAGCAGATATTAATGTGATACATAAATGGTTGTGTCTGATCCTGGTCACAGCTTGACTTGCACTACTTAAATACTGGTCATGCTCTAACAGCTCTGTACACTTCCCTGAACATCAAAATTTCCTTGGGACTGTAGATTTTGTCAGTTCTTTTTACAGCCATGGAGAGCGAACTTATGTTGTGTGTATGCAGTATAAAATATGGTTAGGCTTGCCATGGAGTGTTATCATTTCATTATCTATCAGTCCACCTGTCACCAGACTCTCATTATATGATATGAGTCAGTGATTTTGTCTTTCATGGGTATTTCGTACTGTTGCATATATAGCGCCCATTACGCTTAATTATTCGATATTTGTAACACGGAGCTGTTCATTAATGATAACGGAGAATTAAAAGTGATGATAATAGAGTTATACTCAATAACATTCAAGCAATACCATGAAAATGTGAACAACATTGATGATATATAGCGCCCAGAACGCTTGTAACATAGAGCGGTTCATTAATAATAATGGAGAATTGAAACCTATCAAGCAATCGAAGAGCATCAGGTGATATTTTTTTTTATTGACTGCTTTAATCAGGGTTCAACAGCTAGTACCTAGTAGAGTGCCATTATATTAAGCTGTAGATTATCACGTGGGCAGCACCTCAACAATATAATTTTATATGCCCTGACTTCATGATGCCTCGTTAGTCGCACAAATCGAATCAAAAACAATTGGATCATTGGTAACCTGTCCATTGAATTCGTTGCATTATGACTAATACCAAATCATTAAGTAATCGTTGTGTTCCAGCCGTTAATATTAACAACACCATGTCCAATTAGAAATGCAATTATATCATGCGAGAAGTTTTCCCTCCGCTGCATGTGTAACCAATAGTATTAAACCGTGTTCTGTTGTTTTGTTCGGTGAGCTTGATTCATGCAGATCTTGGTTAATCTTCTCGGCGTCTCATTGTGTTTGTCGCTAGAGGTTATTCGGGTATCAGATAACACGACCAAAGAAATGAAACACGATAGATAAGTCTAAAATGAATCGACTTTCTTGGCCATTTATACAAGGTGTAGAGGAATAACTCAGTTCGGCTGACGTAAGGTGAAAATACGTAACTGTTCATTTGTTGCACCCCTAACGTGATATCGCTGCATTCTCTCTTTGACATGGACGGAAACAATGTGTATCACTTGTATACGTTTGAAGGTTTACATGATTATATGTGAGGCCAGCAACACAGCACTCGTTCTCTCATGATTGACATTGACGAATGATGATGCTATTCGCGATAGCAATATCGTGTTAGTTGATATGTTTAGCTGCTTTAAACATACAAAGTATTTGTGCATTCCCCCTTTGCGATCACAGGATTTATTCACCGCCTGATTCTTTGTATGCTCATCAAATATAAATATACTTGGATTCGCACAATCACATGCACTCAGAAAACAGTTTAACAAGTAACGTCGGCAATCGTCTATATTTCGCAGTATAACGAATATCGTGGATTATTACCAACCTGTGATAAACCTTATCGCTGGCGGATTACCCGAACAAATAAGATGACGTTGTGAAAATAAAGTTGATAACACTTTCTGCTTCAAATAAAGTGCTGCACTATCTATTATCTGATTTCGCAATATATATCGGTAAGCCATGGTCAAGTATACGATATTTGATATAACCAATCTATACCACTATAAATCGGATACTGGTCCTATGAGATAGACTGTACATTTATATTTAATAGACTTGAAACAATACGCTTCAGGTATTCGAAAGCAGACAGCGTTCATAAAATGCTTTACAATTGCTGTTTTGAAACCAGAAGTTGTATTTTAGAATGAATGATGGGATTAGAGAAAATCGACTCAACATTTACAACGGTGAAGCATCATCCTCGTCCTGTGTAGGTGTAATATTATGTCAAGTAAAAACACAAAACACTTTCAAAGTGGTACCTAATGGGGTAATAATGTGTAAGGACTAACCTTGCTTAAATACTGAGATGATCTGAGTTATGGTGTAGCAGCTTCTGTCACTCTGCATTGGTTTAGTTTACATCTTCTTGTAAGATGTTTTTTAGCACTGCATAATTAAATCCCCGTTCACTGCAACTTAATGTGATTTTCTTTTATGTTCGGTTTAGATTACGTGGTTTGTGTTTTTTTCAATTAATGATGCAATCCGTTTAATTGATTGGGTGCCCATTTGGGATCAATGGCAGTAATTACAGCGCAGCCCAACCAACGTTCCGACTTAATGGAGAGGTGATACATGGATATCTCGCAGACTCTACAGCTTAAAAGGCAAGGATTCATATGAATGAATGGACAAAGACACTTTGTCTGCCAATCACCCTCAAAAGACCCAATCCGTGACAAAACCGCATTTACCCTGGCAGTGATGAGTGGGAGTAGGTGCGCTGCTGCTATATTTTTAGACGGCGTTGGCGTAGTACATTTTTTGAAGGGGCATACAGTTTATGAGTCGCAGCACATCAGCATCAGAGTAACTGATAGTTGCTTGTTATGGAAATGCTGTTGCCCTTGACGGTATACCTGGATTACTACTCGCCAAAGAAGTACACTATGAATTTAATGAGGGAGGCAGTTTTTTCTATCAAATTTGTTCACTTAAACAGTTAATGTATATCTACCATAGCAATGTCTTAACAAACGGCGAAATAAAGATAATTCACAGCACACATCAACGTTACAGATACTCTTGTAACTTATCTGTTGCATTTGTTCAAGAGTTCTAATCGTCGTTGCGTACTACATGCGTGATATGATTTTTGTTTCAGAGAGCATTTACAGAGAAGGACTGCGATTCTTAGTGAATTGTCAGCTGTCTAGCAATGTTCTCCGTGGTCTATTATAATGGCCTACTGATTGACGTGGCGAACACAGTAATTATACATGTAACCTGAGTACCAAACCACTAAATATGCGCTCTACTACTGTGTGCTTCCGTCGTGCAATATTTGTCACTTTCTCTATAATCCAATAGCGCAAATTGGGAAATGATAATGATTGGTAAGACTTGTAGCCATGGCAAAAACAATTTAATCTGTACGAACGTCAAAAAACAGATAATGGGCAACTGAACGATTAAGTGCAATAATCATGTGTTATGATTAAATTGTTGTATAACAACAGCCTAAAGCAAAACCGGGTATGCCACTAGAACTTTCGGATCAAACATGTTTTGCTAGTAATACATTCCAGGCCATAAATGATAAGTTGCAACACAACAGTGTCCGTTACGAGGTAGATTTGATATCGTTTGTGACAAAAGGATCATTCGAACCTATATAGGTGCACACTGAACCAGTTATTCTCAATAGTTTCACGCATTCAACTAAGACAAGCGTTGAGGTTTTCGGGTCTTATTCGATTATGGGCTATTGGCCAACATGACTGAAAAACCTCGGCAAATCTAATCATGAACCAGCAAGATATAATGCGATACCTTTATCTGGTAGTTATCAGTCAATGTTAGTTGTACCACATATGTAGATATTTTAGACTATGAGTAACAATAAACACGTCAATCGATAAAGATATCTCTGAGAGCATTAAGTTAATTCGAAATCAGTACAATGTAGTTAACGTCAATAAGCTAAGTCCGGCGGAAATAATTCAACAATGATTTATAGGTTTTGATTTCTCACCAAACTAATAACAGGGCAATCATCAACTTCTTCCTGCCAATTTCAAAGCCTCGACAATGAAAGTCCACTGCAATGTGTCCGAATGCAAAATGTTGACCTCAATTTTATAAGATATTGATTGAATAAAAAGATTTTAGCACGAGCATATTTTACAGAAGACGCTCGGATAAAGAAAAACGATATATCGAATAAGCCTCGCCCCATATTGAATTTAAATGACTGATACGTTTCACATACTTTGTATACATTACCTGCGCTCAATAAGACGATGCTGCGATCCAGATATTTCATGGCCACATTTCCCAAAAGCTTTTTAGTTACGCAGATTCCATGTGGATTAGTGAAGAAGCTAGAGACTATGGAAACTATATGCTTGCAATGAGCAGCTAATACCGTTGAATGTTCTGTTGATATATGTGCTTCATATCAATCAACAGGTCATTCATGATAGGCGTATAACGCCTTCGAAATGCAATCATATGTCAGCGTTGATGAAGTTCGTTCGCTTTTCGTCTTGTATTAAAGTGGTTGCATTTTCCGAGTCTATAGGGACGAACATTTAATTAACACACCAATATCCCTTGTCTGAACAAGATGGGTCGCCATATGAAATGTACCTTTATGTAGTCTATCATCTGCATGTTGTATGCAGTAGCAAATCAATGACACAACTCTGGATAAAGCGACCGGTGAATGTTGCATATTGACTGAGAATTCTCATATTCAGTTTTTGCGTATTTAGACCGCACGGTTGTATTCGTTTAGAGACACGAGACAGATTATGAGAATCTATTCCATATTTGATGTGATGATTCCATAATAAATCTTGGTTGATAACAAGTATCGAATGAGAGTTATCATGTTATCCAGGCCCAAGCTAAACTGGAGACCAATACATGAGCAGCTTGCTGTTTTCTGTCGCTACATCAGTCCCAGTGTGGTACTGGCATACGCTGCTTGTGTTTTAGGTTGTGTATCCTTTCCCCAACACTAAATGACGGACTGGATTACTTGACAACGTTTGAATTTCTTACTTTATGGCTTCGAGACATTTGTTTGGACCATCATTCTCTCGCATTTTTGAGATATACCTAAGGGTAAATTATCTTGATGCCATCACAAGATTTACTTAAATAGAATGACCATTTTGATGACATTGGACTATACGTTAAATAGTTGTGCGACTTGGAACCAGTCGAATTTAAATCTATCTAAGCAAGAGAATCCGGTCTGGAGATGCTTTTCGATTTTCCCTCCATAAAACCTGAGACCAACAGCAACGCAATATTGGACCACCGTTATGATTGTGAGGCACCGCCTCTGGCGATGATTGACTATTCCATTACAAATGGCTTACGTTTCCCGCTCTCTCACATATTAAATCAACGTTTTATCTAACATGGTTCATGGGTTCATTCATTAACCAAAGATCCGATAATTGCAATGACATAATGTTTCATTTCTGACGCTACACAACGGAATATGCTGTTAGTGATGCAGAGTAACAAACATGCTTTAATTCTACATTCTGAGAAATCAAACAGCATATCATTGCTCATTCAGGGTATATCACAATAGTATTTACAATGTAATATTACTGCTGAATAATAGATATGTTTTAAACGATATCAATGTTTACTGCTATTAGGTTCTGTAAAAAGTTCTTTTTATTTATGGGTGATTAATGTTGCTTTGCTGAGTCAAATTACGCCATCTGTAAATGTAATGAATTTCTACACATAAAGACACCATCAGTTCTTTCTGCCGTTATTATGTTGTCAAATCCAGGACCACTCATTGGTAGAATATTAGTTGGGAAACAATTGCCGGGAGCAATAACAAAAAAACAAATGATCTGCCGTTGTATTAGGTCAAATCAGTGTCATGCATTCCCCATACCCCCCTTCAATCAAAACTGACATTCCACAAATGTTACTCATATTATATGATGCGATGAATATGGATCGTTCTCGACATGGTGACATTCCATGGTAAGACCCGCTTTGTACAAACTATTCTGCTCGTGCAACTCGAGAGTTTTATCAGCAAGGAGTACAATTACGAAATGACTGCGTCAACATTTCGCGTGAAATGGTAATGTTCAGAGATATGTTAAGGGCAATTAAAACAGAGTTGTAAAAAGCTATAAAAAAATGACATTCTTGTGTCATATAACACAAACAAAAGCCGGTATAAGTGAAATAAAAATCGAATAACCCTCAGTTATTAATTAGTGACCTGGCTGTGTGGTACAGCAGATATTGATGTGATACATAAATGGTTGTGTCTGATCCTGGTCACAGCTTGACTTGCACTACTTAAATACTGGTCATGCTCTAACAGCTCTGTACACTTCCCTGAACATCAAAATTTCCTATGGACTGTAGATTTTGTCAGTTCTTTTTACAGCCATGGAGAGCTAACTTATGTTGTGTGTATGCAGTATAAAATAAGGTTAGGCTTGCCATGGAGTGTTATCATTTCATTATCTATCAGTCCACCTGTCACCAGACTCTCATTATATGATATGAGTCAGTGGTTTTGTCTTTGAGGGGTATTTCGTACTGTTGCATTTAGAGTGGACTAACATCATGGAAGTTATTTACGAAGATACGAAGTTAGATGTGAAATTTGTTAACGTGGTGATAACGACATTATCTGTACAAAGATTACTACTAAACCAGTGCTACGTCAAATATAGCCATTTCCAGATAATTCACTGCTGCTTGTATTCAATGTGGGACACTAAAAGTAGACATTTTATAATTATACAATAACAGCGTTTTGTAAGTTTGATTTTCTGCTACCATGCGCACAGTATATAAAGTCACTGAATATTAGTAAACTTGGCTTACCTTGCTTCGTATTGTCATCGTTGACAACGGATGAGCGTCAATTACTTATTTAAACGCGCCTATGGAACTTTGGCGATTATTTGATAAAAGCAGTGCTGATAATAGAGTCACACTCAATAACTTCCAAGGAATACCATGAAAACGTGAACAAAATTGATGGAATATATAGTGCCCAATACGCTTAATTATTCGATATTTGTAACACGGAGCTGTTTATTAATGATAACGGAGAATTAAAAGTGATGATAATAGAGTCATACTCAATAACATTCAAGCAATACCATGAAAATGTGAACAACATTGATGGAATATATAGCGCCCAGAACGCTTGTAACATAGAGCGGTTCATTAATAATAATGGAGAATTGAAACCTATCAAGCAATCGAAGAGCATCAGGTGATATTTTTTTTTATTGACTGCTTTAATCAGGGTTCAACAACTAGTACCTAGTAGAGTACCATTATATTTAGCTGTAGATTATCACGTGGGCAGCACCTGAACAATATAATTTTATATGCCCTGACTTCATGATGCCTCGTTAGTCGCACAAATCGAATCAAAAACAATTGGATCTTTGGTAACCTGTCCATTGAATTTGTTGCAGTGTGACTAATACCGAATCATTAAGTAATCGTTGTGTTCCAGCCGTTAATATTAACAACACCATGTCCAATTAGAAATGCAATTATATCATATGAGAAATTTTCCCTCCGCTGCATGTGTAACCATTGGTATTAAACCGTGTTCGGTTGTTTTGTTCGGTGAGCTTGATTCATGCAGATCTTTGTTAATTTTCTCGGCGTCTCATTGTGTTTGTCGCTAGAGGTTATTCGGGTATCAGATAACACGACCAAAGAAATGAATCACGACAGATAAGCTTAAAATAAATCTACTTTCTTGGCCATTTATACAAGATGTAGAGGACTAACTCAGTCCGGCTGACGTAAGGTGAAAATACGTAACTGTTCATTTGTTGCACCCTTAACGTGATATCGCTGCATTCTCTCTTTGACATGGACAGAAACAATGTGTATCACTTGTATACGTTGGAAGGTTTACATGATTATATGTGAGGCCAGCAACACAGCACACATTCTCTCATGATTGACATTGACGAATGATGATGCTATTCGCGATAGCAATATCGTGTTAGTTGACATGTTTAGCTGCTTTAAACATACATAGTATTTGTGCATTCCCCCTTTGCGATCACAGGATTTATTCACCGCCTCATTCTTTGTATGCTCATCAAATATAAATATACTTGCATTCGCACAATCACATGCATTTAGAAAACAGTTTAACAAGTAACGTCGGCAATCGTCTATATTTCTCAATATAACGAATATCGTGGATTATTACCAAACTGGGATAAACCTTATCGCTGGCGGATTAAGCGAACAAATAAGATGACGCTGTGAAAATAAAGTTGATAACACTTTCTGCTTCAAATGAAGTGCTGCACTATCTATTATCTGATTTCGCAATATATATCGGTAAGCCATGGTCAAGTATACGATATTTGATATAACCAATCTATACCGCTATAAATCGATACAGGTTAAACAATACGCTACTGGTGCTGTGACATAGACTGTACATTTATATTTAATAGACTTTAAACAATACGCTTCAGGTATTCGAAAGCAGACAGCGTTCATAAAATGCTTTACAATTGCTGTTTTGAAACCAGAAGTTGTATTTTAGAATGAATGATGGGATTAGAGAAAATCGACTCAACATTTACAACGGTGAAGCATCCTCGTCCTGTGTAGGTGTAATATTATGTAAAAAACACAAAACACTTTCAAAGTGGTAGCTAATTGGGCGATAATGTGTAATGACTAACCTTGCTTAAATACTGAGATGATCTGAGTTATGGTGTAGCAGCTTCTGTCACTCTGCATTGGTTTAGTTTACATCTTCTTGTAAGATACCGCAAAATGTTTTTTAGCACTGCATGATTAACTCCCCGTTCACTGCAACTTAATGTGATTTTCTTTTATGTTCGGTTTAGATTACGTGGTTTGTGTTTTTTTCAATTAATGATGCAATACGTTTAATTGATTGGGTGCCCAATTGGGATCAATGGCAGTAATTACAGCGCAACCCAACCAACGTTCCGACTTAATGGAGAGGTGATACATGGATATCTCGCAGACTCTACAGCTTAAAGGGCAAGGATTCATATGAATGAATGGACAAAGACACTTTGTCTGCCAATCACCCTCAAAAGACCCAATCCGTGACAAAACCGCATTTACCCTGGCAGTGATGAGTGGGAGTAGGTGCGCTGCTGCTATATTTTTAGACGGCGTTGGCGTAGTACATTTTTTGAAGGTGCATACAGTTTATGAGTCGCAGCACATCAGCATCAGAGTAACTGATGGTTGCGTGTTAGGGAAATGATGTTTCCCGTGACAGTATAACTGGATTGTTACTCGCCAAAGAAGATTTTAATGAGAGAGGCAGTTTTTTCTATCATATTTGTTCACTTAAACAGTTAATGTATATCTACCATAGCAATGTCTTAACAAACGGCGAAATAAATATAATTCACCACACACATCAACGTTACAGATACTCCTGTAACTTATCTGTTGCATTTGTTCCAGAGTTCTTATCGTCGTTGTGTACTACATGCGTGATATGATTTTTGTTTCAGAGAGCATTTACAGAGAAGGACTGCGATTCTTAGTGAATTGTCAGCTGTCTAGCAATGTTCTTCGTGGTTTATTATGCTGGCCTACTGATTGACGTGGCGAACACAGTAATTATACATGTAACCTGAGCACCAAACCACTAAACATGCGCTCTACTACTGTGTGCTTCCGTCGTGCAATATTTGTCACTTTCTCTATAATCCAATAGCGCAAATTGGGAAATGATAATGATTGGTAAGACTTGTAGCCATGACAAAAATAATTTAATCTGTACGAACGTCAAAGAACAGATAATTGGCAACTGAACGATTAAGTATAATAATCATGTGTTATGATTAAATTGTTGTATAACAACAGCCTAAAGCAAAACCGGGTATGCCACTAGAACTTTCGGATCAAACATGTTTTGCTAGTAATACATTCCAGGCCATAAATGTTAAGGTGCAACACAACATTGTCCGTTACGAGATAGATATCATGAACCAACAAGATATAATGCGATACCTTTATCCGGTAGTTATCAGTCAAGCAATGTTAGTTGTACCGCATTTGTAGATATTGTATGAGTAACAATAAACACGTCAATTTAAGTCCCTCCAAATTCATTACAGCCAGCCATTCATTCCGTCTCCTCGGTACTATCAGTCCATTAAGTCAAAGCTCTTTTGTAATATGCTTTGTTTGGTGTCACACCCGTCATCAGTGCAGTGTCGTTTGTCTTTGCAATTGAGAAAGCTTGCAGGAAAAAAACTAATTTGATTTAGTGTTTACATCGCTATGATAAGACATTGATAAAGATATCTCTGAGAGCATTAAGTTAATTCGAAATCAATACAATATAGTTAACGTCTATAAGCTAAGTCCGACGGAAATAATTCATCAATGATTTCTAGGTTTTGATTTCTCACCAAACTAATAACAGGGCAATCATCAACTTCTTCCTGCCAATTTCAAAGCCTCGACAACGAAAGTCCACTGCAATGTGCCCGAATGCAAAATGTTGACCTCAATTTTATCAGATATTGATTGAATAAAATGATTTTAGCACGAGCATCTTTTACCGAAGACGCTCGGATAAAGAAAAACGATATTGCGAATAAGCCTCGCCCCATATTGAATTTAAATGACTGATGCGTTTCACATACTTGGTATGCATTACTTGCGCTCAGTAAGACGATGCTGCGATCCAGATATTTCCTGGCCACATTTCCCAAAAGCTTTTTAGTTACACAGATTCCATGTGGAGTAGTGAAGAGCTAGAGACTTTGGAAAATATTTGCTTGCAATGAGCAGCTAATACCGTTGAATGTTCTGTTGATATATGTGCTTCATATCAATCAACAGGTCATTCATGATAGGCGTATAACGCCTTCGAAATATAATCATATGTCAGCGTTGATGAAGTTCGTTCGCTTTTCGTCTTGTATTAAAGTGGTTGCATTTTCCGAGTCCATAGGGACGAACGTTTAATCAACACACCAATATCCCTTGTCTGAACAAGATGGGTCGCCATATAAAATGTACCTTTATGTAGTCTATCATCTGCATGTTGTAAGCAGTTACAAATCAATGACACAACTCTGGATAAAGCGACCGGTGAATGTTGCATATTGACTGAGAATTCTCATATTCAGTTTTTGCGTATCAGACCGCACGGTTGTATTCGTTTAAAGACACGAGACAGATTATGAGAATCTATTCCATATTTGATGTGATGATTCCAAAATAAATCTTGGTTGATAGCAAGTATCGAATGAGAGTTATCATGTTATCCAGGCCCAAGCCAAACTGGAGACCAATACATGAGCAGCTTGCTGTTTTCTGTCGTTACATCAGTCCCAGTGTGGTACTGGCATTCGCTGCCTGTGTTTTGGGTTGTGTATCCTTTCCCCAACACTAAATGACGGGCTGGATTACTTGACAACGTTTGAATTTCTTACTGTATGGCTTCGACACATTTATTGGACCATCATTCCCTCGAGTTTTCGAGATATACCTAAGGGTCAATTATCTTGATGCCATCAAACGATTTACAAAAATTGAATGAGTTGTATTGTGATACGTTAAATAGTTGTGCGACTTGGAACCAGTCGAATTTAAATCTATCTAAGCAAGAGAAGCCGGTCTGCAGATGCTTTTCGATTTACCCTCCACAAAACCAGAGACCAACAGCAACGCAATATTCGACCATCGTTATAATTGAGCGGCACCGCCTCTGGCGATGATTGAATATTCCATTACAACCGGCTTGCGTTTCCCGCTCTCTCACATATTAAATCAACTTTTTATCTAACATGGTTCATGGGTTCATTCATTAACCAAAGATTCGATAATTGCAATGACATAATGTTTCATTTCTGACACTTATGAACGCTACGCAACGGAATATGCTGTTAGTGATGCAGAGTAACAAACAGGCTTTAATTTTACCTCCTGGGAAATCAAACCGCATATCATTGCTCATTCGGGGTATATCACACTAATAAGAATAAACGGTAAAGCGAAATTACTATGCAGCATTTGCTCAAACCCCGGTGCTCCTTGTTAAGAAGGCAGGTTCGCAGAATCTTCATCTTTGCGATACCTGTTTTAGCACTGCAACCTGATTATCTACCACCATGGGAACCAGCGTACAAATGCATCCTTTGGAAATTTCAAGGCGACACGCAGTCACTAATATAACATCACATTTTCACAGGTAAAAGTAGTATTTTACTTTGGGTTTATTACAAATGAATGTGAATATTGAAATACACGCTTCGCCGTCGATAGATAGCCCAACATTTAGCCTCTATGCGTAGTCTGAGAAGCATAAATTTTAAGCTGTCATGAACGATGATTTGGTAAACTTTAAGCGAAGGAATGTTCTGAGCGCCGTGCAGCAGGATATTAATGACGGTCACTGCTGTCGCCTTGTCATGTACTGAACATTTTATGACCGTATCTGTTTTATTGATGCAAATGCACATTATGGCGGATGGAGGTACGGCAGTTAAGTAGGTATTCTCAGCCGCTACCACGTTTATTCTAATACACGTTTTACGTCGAACTTATATTAATGCCTATTTAACAAACATTAATGGAAATAATTAGTCAATCGCGTGCAATATCTAGCATTGTTAAGCGCTATCCATTAATATATTACACCGATGAATTTCGCCCTCCCAAAAAGATGAGTGCTGTGAGATACATAATGAATGAGACAAAACCTGTTTCGAAAGTTTCAATCAGTCATTGCCCGCGAATTGCGATTGTTGTTGCATGATGTGATTCAGCAGGGGAGATAGGCATTAAAGTGCATGACCGTGAGGAATGTCTTAATTGCACTTCAGCTTCACTCAACGATAATGAGTGTAGTGGGTACGGTTATAAAGAGGATGGTCCACGAGCAATCCTCCGCTGCAAGATTTGTGTATTCAAATTGCAAAGCAATAAAGGCAAGGTTATTATTATGGGATATCATCTCGTTCTCAGTCCAATGTCCCACATTTGATTAAACTATAAAGCAATATATTTAATAATTTCGAAGGCTCACATTTGGAGTAGTAAGCCAATATACGCTATTCATCCGTCGTATCTGTCATTAGAGGTGTTATTTTTATACAGAAAAGAACCACGGTTGATTCAGTGGGTAACGCCGTATACCACGATCAGTCTTTAAAGTACTTCAAAAGAAACAAAGCCCCCATAGATGGTTCGAGGCTATGCTAGATAAAGTTACCATTTCGTGACGGCAATAATATCGAATATTCAAAAGGAATATTGCCTCATTGACAACAGTTATGTCTTGCGTAGCTTTAATGAAATTCAGGTCATCAATACTGACTGTTTATGGAACTTGTGGGCCATGTGAGCTACTCCTAGTCAAGTTATATGATAGCGTTAGTAATCTGTAACATTTTCGCTGGACTGAGGCTAATGATGCGATTGTCAATAGTCGAACCATTTATTTGGCACTGATTAAACAATCGTTTCCGACTTTTTGCACGAGGTTAAACTAAGTGGACCGACTTTGCCTCTGACGTCGATGATGGTGCACATACAGGTGCAAAAGATGGTCAGTTTCAATATATAACTTCGGCCTGGTGGTACATACATAACTTTTATTTCAGGTGCCAATCCTCCTTGCACAATGAAAGACATTAGTAGCTCGATGATTCACATTTCGTGATATCCTGATTGTCAGTGTGATTGTGTGACAACAGACCATGACCGACTTGATCAAGGTCACTGGTGATAATACTAACAACCTAATGCATGCGATATCCGTAGGCGATAGAGTTAACCCTGTAGTCTATATTATTAGCTGCGCCACCATTAACTGTGTTGCTCGTATAGAGCGAGACAATCCTATGACTAACGGGGTAGCATTTTTAAACTGGACGATTGGATGGCAGCATGTAATCTACACAACAACCAATGCATTGGTTTTATGGACAACAGTAAGTAAAACTCAAGATGAGGATAAATTGTACGTTATTAGGTGAGTTTGCAGTTCCACTCAAAGGCGTGCGTTAGAAAATAATACTAATCAATCACTTTTTCCAAGATATTAATAAGCACGTGTCCGATTGTTTTGCTGTTGTAGTACGCTACATATTTTTCATATAGGAATAGCGCGGCCAATGCATATAGTTTGCGTTACAAATGCTATACTATTATCATCATGTAGTCATTCAGTGTTAACCAATCATTGCTCCTGTGCGGATAGCACTGAAATTTTCACAATTTTTATTAACAACACCGTTGTCGTTTTATGTTCGATGATATATGTTACCTCCCACAAACGCATACATATACGTACACACACACACAATCTCTTGTAGTCAAACTTTTTTGCACTCCCTCCGCAGGTTCAAAACGATTTACAACTTTTCTGTTACTCAAGACATGACAATTAAACGGAAGTAGGCAAATGAAATTCACCCCTTTTCACGCGTACCAAATTAATTGCCGTCCACAGTATATGAACTTCGGTCTCAAGTAGAACTCTTTAAAGTAGATGTTTCGAACGGGTCAGTTTCCAAAATATACAGTACTTCGAAGTAAATATTGCCAAATCATCACTTTCCAGGATAATTAACATTGGCCCGTTTGACTATAATCAAAGCCCCTTGAATTGAAGCGTTCGCTATTATGACCCAAAACTTTCTACAGCCAATCACAACTATCCCACTGATACATACCCACTAATTCACTACAAATACAACTGTATCACAAACAGAACATAACAGCATTCATTAACATTCAAGCAAACGTATTTCAATGTCACTCCTTCGAGCTGACATACACTTCAGCGAAAACCTTTTATCTACACTCCAGGAAATACATTTATTGACACTCAATAGAACGCATTCGTCACTCCAGCGAATGCATTCATAGAAACTCAAGCAAACGCATTCATGCATATATACTCCAGAGAACCCATTCTTACACACCAAAGCGAATTTACGCTATCACTGACACTTCAACTGACGCATTCATAGACACTCCAACGAACGCATTCATAGACACTCCAGCGAACGCATTTTATACACACTTTTAAAACGCTTTTCGTATACACTACAGCAAATGCATTCATACACACTCCAGCGAGCGCATTAATAGATTCTCAAGCGAATTCACGTCAAGGAATGTCCAGCGAACGTATTCATACACACTCAAGCCAACGCATTTATATCCACTCAAGCGAGCACATTCAATGAAACTCCAGCGAACGCATTTCATATACACTCCAGTAAGCGCATTTCATATGCAATACAGCGAATGCATTCATACACACTCCAGCGAATGCATTCATACACACTCCGGCAAACGCGTTCATAGACCCAACGAACGCATTCATTGACACTCAAGCGAATTCATTTCATACACGCTCCCAGAATTCGCTCCTGATATATACTCCTGATATATTCACTCCAGCTATCTTAACTCCGTAATCTACACGTCCCAGACCCGGACTTACTTCGCCAACGAAGCAACCACTAAAGAGCGTGCCAGTCAACAGAGCTACAAATAAAGCTCACATTGAACGTCATCACGTCTTGAGTATTAACTGCAAGGACACCAAGCCAAAGTTCCTGCCATCATCTACAGTAGCGGAGTCAACAAGCCTAATCAAATGGATCAAAGTGCCTGGTGAAGGGAG
>CM067352.1:22847013-22956624 GCA_034190875.2 Urechis unicinctus | reverse complement strand
GTATAGTAATTAAAGTATAAGGGAGACGTTCGTTTATGATTGCTCACCTACCTGTACATCAATGAAGCCAGATCGCTCGAATAAACGCAGCTCGCACGTCGATGTGACTCCATTTGACTGCACAGGCGCGAAGACAGAACACGGATGTGAACAGTACTTCTTGGCCAGTACACAGGTTCCATTACACCCAGGCGCCTGACAGCCCTTCATGATCTCCAGGCACCTCCAACAAGTCACTGGCACGGTCGATACCAATTTGATACGATAAATTTCAGGAAATCGTGTTTCGTTTAAAACTATGTCATTGCTCTGCATGAAAATCAACGACCAGAGGTATTTAAAATAATCCAGTCAATCAACCATATTCAATAGCCACATAAGAAAGGGTGGAATACAGGAGGCCCAGGTGATTGTCTCACTCACCACAGGATAGACTCCTGTCTGGTAATTGTTGCTCAGAATGGGATCACTCCAATGACTTGTCTGGTTTTCAAAATGCAGCCAATAGGAGCGGACTTGACAGAACACCTAGATCCAACAACAACATAAATGTTTTGAAACCCACCCCCACAGTACCCACGAGATGGGCTGAACACGTCAGTACTTGTATAACGTCTCATCGCACAAATAACGACTTTGGTGTGATATGTTTGTTTTGTACACAAGAAATCCCTGAAGATTGACTCATAATCGGCCACACATTGTATCCTGAATTCCGTACCGTATGCCTTCTGCAGTCGCCCTGGTACAGACGTTGAACGCAATAAACCGTACTTCAATATGCAGCAATTAATTAAATGCGGCCTCGGTACTACAATTGATCAGGACGCAATCATTCATCTTAACAAAGGTCACGACGATGCTAATTGGTGTCTCTATAAGTGCATTGTTGAAAGATAAGCAAGCGGTGTAGAGCATTCCCAGTGGGCACAACACGTGGAATCCACGTGGAAATCATGTGGATTTTTGGTGAATTGGTGGATCCACGTGTTTTCACGTGATATCCACGTGGATTCCACGAGTATTAATCACGTGGAATTGACGTGTCAAAAAACACATGGAAAAGACGTGTATTTTAGGACCCATTTGTAATTATTATTTTAAATTTCCTTTTTTTCAGTTTATACCAGAAATATGGCCATGTGTTAACCTGACAGCCCCAGCTAGGCTTGTGCTAGATATGCCAAGATATAGTGGGTTTCACAACTTTTGGTGCTATCGATCTATGAGCTCTGGGGATGATGACGGTTTTGGCTTTCATCTGCTTAGTTACTATCGTGACAGGGGTCTCCTGGAATAATGAGTCGAAATTCAGGTGAGATGCTCTCCAAACGTAGGCGAGGTTCGAACCCGTGACCTGCTGGTCCGTGGTGGAGACCCCACCGGTGGTTAACCGCTAACCGCTGATTGGCGCGATTTGCAGAAGTTTTGGAAAGTTGAGAATTCATTTGCTATATTTTTGACCGTTTCTAAGTTTACAAGTGAGTCATATTCAAATGTTATTCTTTCAATGAAAATAAGTTTACTCAAGTAGCTGTACAAAAACTGCTTGCCGTATATAATGTCTTCATGGTTTATGAATTTATGCTCATTGGTGCATGAAACCTGTATTATCGCTCTCAGCAAAGTGCCAGCCGTTGCAGCTAGTTGCAGCGGAAAGGCTGTAGGCACACCACAACCATCTTATGCATACGCCATGGTTCATCTGTTGACTGTTCCTCCATCTCACAGTCATCGTTCATCTGTCAGTCCATCTCACAGTCATCGTTCATCTGTCAGTCTAGCTCTGGTGTAACGGTAACATGAATTTATACCAGACGTCTTGTAGGGCTACTGTCAGTCCATCTCACAGTCATCGTTCATCAGTCAGTCCATCTCACAGTCATCGTTCATCTGTCAATCCGTTCCACACGGTCGTCATCGCTCATTTGCAACTCAGTCCCACAGTCATGGCTCATCTGTCACTCATTCTAGCAGTCGTCGGTTGAGCAATGATGGCTTTCCTTTAACATAAGTGCACATTTGTGAATATTTTCTTTAAATATTTTCTCTGTTTTAATGCTGCTATTGAGAAAGGTATTATTTATGAGTTTGTAGTCAGCAGCATAGTAATTGAACACTGCATAATTTGTTTGTGCACAGGTTTTCAGGAGCGCTGCCTCTCCTGCTCTGCAAATCAGGGATATACTGAACAGGCAGGAGAGGAGAGAGCTGGCCGATAGTGGCAAAATGCTTCCTGAAGCTGTGCAGATGAACAGCACTGAGGAACTTCAACATTTAAATGAGCAGTTTATGGACAACCAGAGAAAGAATTTGTGGGTATGTAAAATTGCAGTTTTTTTAAGGAGGAGTGGGCATTAGATCTAATAAACAGCAATGAAATATTTTCCAAATGTCACATTTTTGTGTCAGTTTCAGAAGTGTATGAAAATCATTGTGCAGTGTCCGGGATACGATGAACGATTTGACAAGCAGGTGAGATTCTCTATGTATATGTATATGATGTAAATCCATGATCCAAACAACTTGCACTTATGCATTTTGTCTGAATTGGCAATGTTTAAGAACTTTTCATGCACCAATTGTATTCATTCAGACATATTGCTTGCAGATTAATCACTAATTCCCTGCAGTGCAAGCTTAACATGAACGGGTCAGGTGACAAAGCCAGCTTTGAGAAAATGGCACTCTGCAAATTAATTGTCGGTAGGTTCACCATTGGCTAATTACTTGGAAGTCCAGGATAGTTTTTGATTTTAATGATACACAATAAATAATGAAAGTCAGTTGTACGATGTATGAAATTAGATAGCTTATATTGTCCTCTTTGTACTGTGCAGAAAGTGTAGTGAAGAGTCATGGGTTCACCGAGGCTGCTGTTAATGTCTTTCTAGCCAACCGACTAAGGAATGCACCCAAGAGAAGTTTAAATATTGCCTATTGGTAATGATTGTTGATTTACTCACACATTTATATTTTTCATAGATTTGACTAGATCGTTTACTTAAAGAGCCACTTACATGCAAAATTCAAATTTGTGTTGTCATCTAATTATGAAGATGATTTTGTGACATTTTGACAACAGTATGACTGAGATGTCATAACTGGTTGCCGAGATATTACCGATCAAACTCGCAGACTTTCCTGTATGAAGTCATCAAACTCATTCACTCACTTTCGTTTAGTGGTTTACTGATGAAAGCCATTTACCCAGACGAATTTGACTGATTTGTGTCAATTAGGTGACGTCACCCAGAAAGTCACTTAAAAATTATCATCAAAATGCGATAACAAAAATTCGGTTTTGCATTTCAGTGGCCTTTTAAGTACATTTTATGATTTGCATTTTATTAGGGTGAAAGTAAATCATGTTATATCTGTGTATATTCATGATGCTCATGCATGTAGTGACCGGTTTAATGTGTTTCATGAACAAACCTGCCTTTTTCCACTAATTTGTTGCCTTTGTATGTTGACATTTGCTCGTAATGTTTAAAACATGTTTAATATTGTTATTTGTGATCATGTAGCACTTATAGTTGGATATTTCTGAGAAATAAATGTACTTGGTTCAATGATCTTGTGAAATATATTAAAAAACAACAAAAAAAATTACTAAAGAGGAAGTAAAAACCACCTGAATACAGATATTTTGTATCGTTGAATTTAGGTGGAAGAGCACACGTGTTTTCCACGTGTCCATATCCACGTGAATTCAACTTGCCTTTTACGCGTATTATCTACGTGAATTACACCAGTTTCTCCACGTATTTTCCACGTGGATTCCACGTGTTGTGCCCACTGGGTTGCTACTGACCACTGCTTTGCAGCATCTGCAAAGTGACAGGTATCACAAACGCAGCACGATTGTAAGAACGTGTCATCATAAATGTTACATTTTCACCAGTATCACATACGTATTGTCACAAGAAATACTTCATGTGCCTCGCTGCTATCATCAAAATGCTAGAACTAGATATAATTGGAAAATTATGCACATTATTTGGCCTCTATATTTGACATGATGGCAATAATCTTGCTATACCACGTTTATTGAATTCACATTAGTTTGTTGACCATTCACGTTGATACTATTGTTAATAGAATGGGCATAAAAAACAGAATTAACGCACAGAATAGTTTACTTTTGTTTAAATAAACCTCCATTCATGATTGTACATAATGGAATGTCTAGGATATGGTTGGATTATTATATTTATTAATGCACATTGTGCATTTTCAATGGCACAAAAAGTCATGAATTACAATCAGAATGGATCTGACGGTTTCTGTAGACTTGATGCAGATGCTACAAATAAACAAAATTTCATGCCAATGTACATGTCATTGATTGATTTAGCTATAAGATGCAATGCCTGGGCGATCGCACTTCAAATTGGTAGTGAACGCGTTGTGGATGCGTGAGCACATTTTAAACAATGTTGTTACTACATTACAGCTTGACGGGTTAAGAAGGATGACACGATAAACTTCTGGTATATTTGTATTGAGTGTCAATAGTACCTGTTTGTCTTGTTTGGGGACATAAAAGAAACAGGGGCTGATCAAGGACACTGCGACATACTCCGCTCAAGAATTTGTGTGCCATGTTGAACAGATATTATCAATCTATGAGATTCAATATCAATTTGAAACGATCGCCGATTATTCTCTGCAAAAAGAACAGCGATCAATATGGAAACTCCACACGCATCAACTGTAGGTTAGTATACATTTTCACAATTCTTGTGTAGTCGTGTTTAATCAGTCGTGTCATATTTTGCTATACTTCAGTTAATTATCATGCTATTAGACCTGACTGATAATCCGCACGATTTCAATCCCACAAAACACAAAAGTAGCTTTTGTTGCCGTTCGGATTTGATTTTTTCTGGTATCAGACTAACTTCAATAGCAAAAACGCGCCCCTCAAGATAGACGAAGGCGCCATTGTTGTGTCAGCTACGAATTAATTAGCGTTGTCGTTCAAGAGACTTTATAGGTTTTCTAAACGGGAATTCGAACAAACGTTCTAGAGCCAAAGCCGGGCTGTTGAAAAAGCCGATCGTTACAAAACTCAACAAGCGTGTTACATCGGCTTTCACCTGGCTCTTCAGTCTACTTTGAGATGCATCTGCAAGAGAACACCAAACGCAAACGCATCACGGTTATATGAATCACCAGCATAACTCCCACAATGTCACAAGGAAGCTATTTCACATACCGAGCGGATAGTTGCGTGTAGATATTCAGAATAGCGAGTGTATTGAATATGCTGTATATTTATTGGAGCAAATAGCTTTGCTATTCCTATTCCTATGTCATATATATATATATATATATATATATATATATATATATATATATATATATATATATATATATATACATATATATATATACATTTATATAAATATATATACATATATATATACAGATATATATATATATACATATATATATGCATAAATATATATATGAATATATATATATATACATACATATATATATATGTATGTGTTTATATATATATATATATATAAATATATGTATATATATATATATATATATATATATATATATCTTTATATAGATATATATCTTTATATCTATATATATATTTTATAAATATTTACCTACATCTACATATATATCCCTATATATATATAAATTTGCGTATATTTATATATGTATAAATCCCTATCTATATCTATATATCTTTCTCTATGTATATATATAAATATCTCCTCTTCTTATCTCTCTATATATATCTATCTATATATATATATATATATATATATATCTATATATATATATATATATATATATATATATAGATAGATAGATAGCTCGCTCTATATATATACGTCGATTTTCATATGCGCATATATCATGGTCGTAATTATCATAACGTGGTTTGTGTAATTCGTGAACGTTATGATGTTGCTTCATGAGAACATCATGATGGCACTCCTTGAATCGTCGATTATTTCATGCATCCAGCCCGTCCAAATTTACAACTCACTGGCTAAGACCCTGTGCAGGAACAGCCGACTCATCATCTCATCTGATAGAGGGACATGTTTATTGGAGGTTATGACGAGATTTCTCTCTGTTGTATAGAATATGTGAATGTGTGAAGGACCCTTATGACGAAGAAACCAAAAGAAATGGTTCTTGACGAAAACCGTCAGACTAGAAAGGAATAGAATAAGAAGGTCTACAGGGAAGACCGAGTGGGGCTCACCTGCCTCCCAGCTCACGGAAAATAACCGCTTCACATTCCGAGGGGGAACGACCAACTCCCTATCACACGTTCCTTCGATACCGGACCGGCACAACCCCTACCTCACCGTGATAGAAGAGGAAAGGATTCAAAGGCTGATGACGGGAAAAGACGGAGGGAAGTTAAAGGATTTAGGGGTAGTTGATGGCTTCACAAAGAAAGGACGGATGATGAATATCGATAGAAATGATGGAAGATTAAAAGGTCAAAACGAGGCTTGACAAATAACAGGTAAATGCTAAAGACGGACACAAGGCAGAATAATAGGACGATTAAAGGGAAAGGCGGACAGGAGGCAGTAAAAATATGAGGATTTATCCCTGTGGTTGTTTTCCACGGGTCCACCGGGAATTTGTTCGCCCACATATGAGGTAAATCTGTGATATTTACCTGACGAAACAAGTACGTTACCAAGACAATGGTACACATCGGTCACCTGGTCATTGGCTCTCAATGAGCATGTAATATATTTACATACATAGATATATTTACTTAATCAAACATTCTAGACGTTTTATATTTAACTGCAACCCTGAAGAGAAACTCTTATTAACTGACACAAAGGCTCAGATGAGCGCTTTTCTACCTGTTTCTATTAAGTGGGTATCACTGAGTGTTTGCGTGCTCACTGAAACCTGGTATCTTGTGCTCCTTCTATCCTCGTCGATGGCGATGTAGTCAACACAAGGTTGTTGTCCTGCCACCAAAACTGGAAAGCAAAACGGAATCAAAAGGGACACAGACAAGGCTCTACTTCTTCAACAGACCGCCTTCATGCCGATCAATGGCTGAGCAATTCGAAGTGTAACCTTAATACCAGACGCTCAATTGAATGGAACAATCCCGCGGAGCTTCTCCTCAGTGTCAAATATAATATAATATCCACATCACGAACTAACAATAAGTAACGCGGTTTATTGCGTGTTGTATCAAGTTTTATCACCGCTGACCATACACACAGCGCCTGGTACGTCTCGGAGTTGCGGCCAATAGACAACTCACAACGCAGTAAGAATCAAAACAACTGGTTATCATAACGTGATTTGTCACTCACTAACTTGAGTTCGTTTGTTGCTACAATCGTCATTAAAGTAACACATCTCCACGTTCCGAACGCAAGGCGGGATAAAGACACAGAGTCTTGCTGGTGCTGACAATTGAACTATACGATCGATTTAGGCGTCTTCACATTTCGTTAACACCCGAAACACGGCAAACGGAAACTGAACTCTCGAAAGAATCGAATTATTCATCATGAGTTTCGATTCAAGACGATTGTACTTATAAAAACTATCGTGATGAAACCATCATGACGAGTCACTTTACAAGTAACGTAACGGCATGCATGTGAAAAATAATAATTGAGCCTGCCTTTTGACAAAATCGGATTTCAAACCCAATTTTCTGCACGTAGACTAAATCGAAATCGGCCACGTGTCAAGTGTTCCGTAACGAAAGAGGAATGAAATTTAACCATGGAGCGGAAGCCGTAGACTGCCCGCACGGACGGCCAATCAACACACGATTGCGCGTTAGGCGCTGTGCTCAACCCACACTCTGTATATACAAACTTCTAATTAACCCCTGTCAATGTACAGTGCGCATGTTAGAGCCGTACTCGACACATCCCAATGCAGATAACATTCTATATAAAATGAATGTGAGTATGAAAACATGATTTATTAGTGTTCTTTTGTGACGCATTATGACAATCTCAGTTTGTATTAACTGTTGTAACTATTGGTAGTGGGTGTGGCTTCTAAATAACCAGGGAACTCCAAATCTAGCTATGAGTCACCTGCACGTTCTCCCGCGCAGTACGCCATATCCAAATACTGTGGCGCTAACAGTTGGTATACGACGAACCCCTCACCACAGAAATGCACCTCAATTGTCTCATCTGATAAAACATTTTGGTTGATCGAAATCATGGGCGCACACACGCCGTGACGAATCTCCCTCTGAGAATAACAAAGTGAGATGAATCAGGTTTGTTGAACACTCTAATTAGGGATGCTTCGTTAAAGCGACAAGGTGGTTGTGATAATTACCCTCGGGGGTCGGGTGCAACCCAAGCATGAATATGGGGTACACTGTCCCACAGTGGTTGTTTTCCACGGGTCCACGGGGAATTTGTTCGCCCACACATGAGGTAAATCTGTAGTATTTACTTGACGGCACAAGTACGTAACCAAGACAATGGTACACATTGGTCATCTGGTCATTGGCTCTCAAGAGCCTGTCATATATTTACATACATAAATATATTTACTAAATTAAACATTCTTGCTTTTTATATATGATAACCCTGAAGAGAAACTCTTATGTACTGACACAAAAGCTTAGAATAGTGCTTTTCTACCTGCTTCAATTAAGTGAGAATCACGCGTTTCACGCGTTTTTTCTGGTGTGTTGCAAAACCTTCAGTTACACCAATCGTAGATCTGTAATTTTTTTTTGACCTCGAGCGCTTTAAAGCGTTGTAATGGGAGGCAAGCTAATGATTGACTTTATTTTCCTTCATATGACGAGCAATTGTTGATATAAATATCACTGCAGCTTTAATGTTTACCCTCGTTTGACGTTCATCCATGAAAAATGTGACAACGGGACAGAATTACATAAATTACACTTATAACAACGGGAATTTACTATAATCGTGTCATTTTCACAGCTCGACGCGAAATAAAGCCAAATAAGTTACGAATGTATTCGCAGAAAATTCCTTCTTGATATTCGCTTATGTTTTGCCAAAGCCTGATATAATTAGGTCATTGATTAACTACGTTATGATGTAGTTTGGTCATTGTTTTACGAAACAACCTGATATTGTTTGGTCATAGATTTGCGACAACACCTGATATAGTTTGATCATTGTTTAACAAAACCAACATATAGTATGAAACTATTTAACTCACCAAATGATATAGTTTCAAAATTTATCACGACACCACCTGATATAGTTCGGTCATTATTTTATGATATCACCTGATATAGTTTCAAAATTTATCACGACACCACCTGATATAGTTCGGTCATTATTTTATGACATCACCTGATATAGTTCGGTCATTATTTTACCACATCACTCTTTATTGTTTTTCACTGTTTTTGCGACACCACGTGATATTTTGTGTCATTGATTTTACGACACCACGTGATATATTATGGTCATTGTTTTATGACACCACCTGATATAGTTTTTTCATTGTTTTGCAAAACCAACATACATAATCTGAAAATATTTACGACACCACATGATATAGAGTGAAAATGTGTTACGACAACACCTGATATAGTTTAATTCATTGTTTTTCGTAACCAACAGATAAAATGTGAAAATGTTTAATTCACCACCTGCTATAGTTTGAAAATGTTTCACGACACAACCTGATATAGTTTAGTCATTATTCAACGATACCACCTGATATAGATTTTGGTCATCGCTTTTTCCACGCCACCTGATAACGACTGTTCATTGTTTAAACAAAACCAACATATGAAAATTGAAAAAGAATTTTGACACCCTCCGATGTAGTTCGGTCATTGTTTTAAGACACTACTTGATATAGTTAGGCCATTGTTTTACGACACTACTTGATATAGTTAGGCCATTGTTTTACGACACTACTTGATATAGTTAGGCCATTGTTTTACGACACTACTTGATATAGTTAGGCCATTGTTTTACGACACTACTTGATATAGTTCGGTCATTGTTTTACGACACTACTTGATATAGTTAGGCCATTGTTTTACGACACTACTTGATATAGTTCGGTCATTGTTTTACGACACTACTTGATATAGTTAGGCCATTGTTTTACGACACTACTTGATATAGTTAGGCCATTGTTTTACGACACTACTTGATATAGTTAGGCCATTGTTTTATGAGATCACCTGATATAGTTCTGTCATGGATTTACTAAACCACCTGATATAGTTTGGTCATTGTTTTACGACGCCAACACATATAGTTTGAATAATTACAACGCTTTCTGATATATTTTGAAAATCGTCATTATATAAAACCAAATGAGGAATCAAAAAACTGTAAGAAACGCATACGACATTCCAAGCTCACATACAGCTTCACATTATTTCAAATAATGCAAACGTTTCTTCAGATTATAAGAAACATGATCGAATGACGTCACGACTCTATTATGGCTAGATTTTTGGATTGCATTTGTTATTGCAAAACCCTACTGATTCAGTGCGTTTTTCATGACCAAATGGCTTACATATTATGTCTATTTATTGAGCAGATGTTTCTGTTTGGTGTACACACACACAATGAAGATATTGACCAACGAGTATGCGAAGGGGCAAGTGCAAATGCAACCAGCACAAATAACACAAGCACAAATGCAACAAGTGCAAATAAAACAAGTACAATTAAAACTAATGCAAATAAAACAAGTGCAATTAAAGCTAGTGTGAATAAAACAACTACAATTGAAACTAGCGCAAATAAAACACGACACCGCCTGATATAGATAGGTCATTGATAAAGATAGGTCATTGTTTAACGACACCGCCATTGTGTCATAATGAAAGTCAATATGTAGTCGTCATTATATAATGAGAAGTCACAAAAATGTAAGAAACGACATCCAAGCTCACATTCGTCTTCACATTATTTCAAATAATGCAATATCTTGGTAGATGCATTCACTGTCTGCAGTGCTCCAGAGGTGTGGGAGGGGTGTAGGGGCAGGAGCTGGTTATCGCTTGGGATTTAAATTGCTATAAGTGTGAGGATTCTGCTCTTGTAGATTGATCTCCTCGTAAGGTTCTTCTCCACTAGATTCGTACGGTTCTCTTGGCGGATCGGGATGAGCATTATCGTCCTGTCTCCTACACGAAGTGAACACAACATCATATTCTCTCTTAGCGTGCTGCACTTGTCTACCATGCATGCTATAATGGTAGATCTCCTTCATCGTCACCATTTAGAGAAACTTTCTTCTTACAGAAAGAAACTGAAAACTAACGAACCTTCTTCTGTGTTTCACCAGGAGGATGAGGCCGACGACAGCTGCCACCAGGATGCCTACTACCACCACGGCGACGGAAACGATGATTGCAAGCTCTACAACACACCAATAAAACATCGCAGTAAAAGGAAATACACCTGAAAGTAGCTGTTGATCAAAGCTAACATATACGTTGGATTATCCTTCTCATGGCAGAGCACAACAATTATGTTTAAGTTTAAATTAGGCCGGCCAATAAGCACTGCATAGGAAGGGGCCCCGGGATGCAGTGATTGCATCAATATTATAAAGGACGAGATGGATCAACCAAACTGAAATACTTTGCCTCATCAATATTTGTTGATGTAATTAAAAGAGTTCCAAAGGTTACGTATGGGTGAGGTAGATTGCGATTCTAATGGCGAAATATGTCATCACATCGTTAGATAATACAAAGTTTTTATTTAACGTTGGGAGGGCTCACTCCCACTTGCAATGCCGTGAGCATTACCACGAGTGAGCAGTAAGCAAACTACCATAAAATCAACAAAAGCATATGGGAATTTGATCATTTGATTCACACCAAGACTGTATGATTCAGGCAACCTTGTTGTTCAAACCCTGCTATGTTAGAATTAGACATCCTTGGAATAATCTTGTATATATACACAATGAATATTGATTGCGTTTATTTAATACTATCAATTGCATATAACGCTCACTTTGAGAGAGTAAAATAACGTACTATTTGATTTTGCAGATAGTCGACGCACATTGAATGTTGCTGTGGCCCCGCACAAGTCAATGACTTGAATTTCTATGTCGCCATCGTTACTGCTATCAGCCTCCCAAGTCAAGATGCCATCCGCCGTCACGTCAGCATTCTTACCAGAGACAAGACGAAATGTGTAATTGTGACCTTCAGCGTCCATCGCCTCAAGCTGTAGCCGCCCTGAGCCATCGGTTGGTGATATCGAGGCCGTGGTCACGACAGGGGGGGTGTTCTCTATATACACATGAAAAAATACATAAGAACACACATACAGAGACATATACACTCATACACACACATACACACATACAAATATACATACATACATACAAACATACACACATATATATATATACATATATATACATCCATACATATATGCATATATATGTATGCATAAATACATATATATGTCTATATATATGTCTATATATATGTCTATATATACATATATGTGCATATATATATATATATATATATATATATATGCATATATATCCATATATATACATTTATACAGATAAAATGTATGTATATATATATATATATATATATATATATATATATATATATATATATATATATATATATATATATATATATATGAATATATATAATCATGCACTGCTTCGTGCAAAAGGTAGAAGTGCCCACCTTTGTATGACCAGCTTGTCATGCTGACGTCGGCACGGCATTGACGGCATATGTCGTCTTCATGTTGGTCGAGGTGTTCGAAGCAGTAACGATGGATATCGCATGTGTTTGGCTTAAAGCACACGAACCGTATGAAATGATGAAACAGGTATTCAAACGCATGTACACATATACATACACACACACACACACACACACACACACACATATATATATATATATATATATATATATATATATATATATATATATATATATATATATATATATATAACTTTAGGTGTGTGATAAAGAGAAGGTAGAATGTGTCTACCTTTTGGAAGCACGATGTTGAATTGTGGCAGCTTTGGCAATGCGAGTCGTACAGAGTGTAGGGGTAGGCTAGGCTGTAGAGGTCTCCGTCGTTTGTGAGAGAAAGCCACCACATATGGTGAGAGGATCCGCTGTTCTGATCGTCATCTGGTGAGGGCGAATGGAGAGGGCTCTCGGGAAGGTTACATGTTACCTCCGTAGAGCTCATATAAACTACAGAGTCCTCCCCTACAGCCACCATCCGTTTCCCCCCGGCATGCTAACATGAAGATAGCAAGCAACACAAATTCAACTCGCCGCAATTCTTCATTCATTCTATTTTGCTTATTTTCTTGGTCACTTTGCCTAGTTACTGTGCTATGACTAATTTGCATTCATTTGCCCACTTTGGTTAAACATAATGGATGCCAGCCGATTATACCAACTTAACTGATTTTACAGGTACATAAACATTGTCATTCTTTGTTAAAATTCAAACTACCTCTTCCATTATGGAAACCCGGCATTTGAGGTCTGGATTGCTCCATATATTGCCCCCATACAAGCGCGTCTGTCTGCACGCCCGTATGGTGACGTCACACACGCCCCGCCCCTGTGAATCCACCACGGACGGGGGTTGACTGAGGTCGATTTCACAGCCGTCTCCCTTAAACCCTTCAACACACAGGCCATCCCACATGAGGTATCACCCACCAGTTGAAATCACAGGCACTCCAGTCTCAATGAAATGATCGTGTGGAGAGGTTGGACGTTTTAAGACCCGAGAGCCTGTGCCTTTAACCGACTATACCGCAAATTACGATACACTTAATGATAAGCAATTTTCTCCATTGAGATATCTTCTTTCGGATGACACACATGGGTAATTCCTCATTATACAATTTAGTCTGAAAATGCGGAATCTAAGAGCTAATTGGCTAATAAATACTTATTCATATTTCACCGTATTAGCTAAATACTTTTCGAAATTACACATCATATATGCTAGTGATAATCGGACGAATTTAGTCACCAGTTAAAAGATATTCATATAGAAATTGTAATATATAAAAAGTTAAAACTATATAAATGTATCATTTAAATAATACTCAAATAATCTTGAATTGCCACGTGGGCTGAACTAGACATACCTGGATTACACATGCAGGTGCCATTGTTGCACACCCCATTCCCCGAACATTGGTTAGGACATATCTGCAGAATGATATTATGTAGCTGGGGCTGGACAAGTGACTCTGTCTCGTTATCGTACACCAGCTCGTCCACACTCACATTCTGACGAGCTGTTAGCTCGTCCACACAGGTTTGCTCCATCGACGTCGCGATGCCGCGCGTGAAATCCATGGAGTCTGTAACCTGTACATGACGCACACGCTTTTATAAGAGTAGAGCGCATGCGCGGCAGTAATAGACGAACAACAACAACAACAACCGAAGTGGCTGCAATATTAAACACAACAAATGTTACTGATGATATATATAGGAACACCCTGTTAACAATCAATCATCTCTCCAACAAACAGAAGCACCTGTATATCCGTGACACATCCACTCAGGACCTCATCGACAACATCACTGGCTTTCTCCTGGCAGAAGCCGGCCGCGTTTGACCGCTGTATTAAGGCTCGGCATACTGCTGTTGCTTGTTCCTGAGTGATACCGCTGGGTGTCGGCCACACTGTATTTACGGGGCCCCCATTGTCAGAATCGGCACTGCTGTAAACATCCGCTGGGTCGAGCAAAAGGTCATCAATCGTATTTGTAACGTTCATTGTCGATGCATCGCGTCTACGTCGCCGTATATTGACGTCATTTTCGTTTTTCACACCGAACTGCGGTACTAGCCCAGGGAAGTTGGTGATATCTTGGCAAACAACCGTACCATTTTGACAGTCACACATGGTCGACTCAACAGTGAAGTCATCTCGTGCCGTTGGCGGTACGACAAAATAACTTTCAGTTGGGGGAATCCTGGAACATAAAGTAAATGAATTGTTACTGCTACATAAATATAGCAGTATTCTTAAAAATGTGATTGGCCCTTTTTATAGCATGAAATTCTCGCATGATAAGCTTATGAAAATAAGATCTGCACAAAGATGCCGACCTATAGCTGTTGGTGAAATTCACCGGCACAAGGCCTACTGCGATATTCTGACTGTTACGAATCCTCAAGTCGTTTCTTCCGGCGCCGTCAATGTTGCCGCACAGACGAATGCGGATTTATTTTTGAAGCTCGAAGGTGCGTATATATACACGTTCATATATTGGTCTAGTAACTTGAAGACTTTGACTGCGACTCCACTTGTCAATTTCATCTTTCATGGAAATGAAGAAAATGGTTGCAATTGTGTGACAAATAGGCATTTAGTACAAAAGGAAAGCTACTTCATGAGAAAGCGCCTGTTGTGAAATGCAGACCACCCATTACCGAAAGGTTTATGAGTGCCAATCCATATGCCTGCCAGATGATAGTAAGAATGCCGCGAATTGCGTGTGACCTTGTTATGTGTCGTAAAGGAGCGCTAACTTATTAGTAGCTGTGCAGGTGTTACTCTTCAAGTGAACCATTTCAGGAAGCTGTTGGCAGGAACCGTGGACTAGGGTTATTGGACGATATGATGGAGCTTGATCATTTGAATGTTTGAAGGACCCTTTTGACCAAGAAACCAAAAGGAATGATTCTTTACGAAAACCGCCGGACTAGGATGGATTTGAATAAGAAGGTCTACAGGGAAGTCCGAGTGGGGCTCACCTGCCTCCCAGCTCATGGAAAACAACCGCTTCCGAGGGGGAAACGACCCACTCGCAATCATCTGGGAAAAGCGATTCATGTTCCTTCGATACGGTACTGGCACAAGGGCAACCTCACCGTGGTAGAAGAGGGAAGAATTTAAACGCTGATGACTAAAAAAGAACGAGGGAAGTTATAACAGTGGACAATTTAGGGGTAGCTGGTGACGTTAGAAAAATGACGGCTGAAGAAGATGGACAGATATGATGGAGGATTTAAGGGTCAACAAGAGGCTTCACAAACAACAGGTTACTGCTGATGACGGACAGAAGGCAGACAATATAGGATGATTAAAGGGTAAGGCAGACAGTTCAATATGAGAATTTAAGGTACAGGCAGACAGAAGGAAGTGAAAATATGAGAATTTTCGGGACAGGCAGACAGAAGGCAGAAAAGCTATGAAGATGTAGGGGATGGGAGGAGAGAAGAGAAGCTGATTTAGGAGAGCTGTCGGTTCCATAAATGTTCTAAAGGTTCAGTTAAATATCATTTATACTGGTGGAAATAAGTTTACAAGAAAACTAGTTTCAACATCGTTACATACTATAATCCCTGTTAACTTTCCTTCGCGAGTTACGTGAAGTTATCGCATGGCACCCTCCTCTCAGCCAATCAGAGCTCGAGAAAAAGCTCGGTCTTTTTCCCATATCACCTCAAACGCACAGTTTGCCATGCGATAACTGCAACCGTGTCGCAATATCACCGAGAAACAACTTCACCTGAGATGGTCCCTCACAGAGCACCGCGGCTCTAGCATGGCAACACTACGGAGGTTCTTAATATCACGCACTCTTTACAAGTGCAATAACGAAGGTTTTCTCAAGAGTCATTTGCTTGCCAGCCGCTAATGTGGTTGCGTAGCGCTCATCGGGAAGTCACGGTATTACCCCATCTCCCTGGAATCATGCTGAGGCGCGAAATTGTAACACCTGCCGAGCCGAGTCTTCTGCGCTACAGTGTTGCTAACTTCAGCAACGGCGAGCTTCCTCGTCCTTCTGCGTCACGGGATCTTTCGTCTTTGAACGCACGCCTATTCCTTCGCCTATTAGTTCCTTTGTTCGTTTTTCCAATGAATTCTGAAATGTCTTGAACGTCATGTCCTCCTTCTTAAATAAAGCGACATTATAACCATACTCTTCTATGAGATGTCGCTGAATTCCAGCTGAAAGACCTCGAAGAGAACCGGGTGGATAGGGCGATCCATCTCGACGTTTAGTTTCGCATATGAATCTTACAAGCCAGTAGTCTAGTTGCTGGAACGAAGCTTGCCCAAATTCGGGAATAGGTCCATTAGGGTCCCTAACAGTTTCCGGCTGGGTCTGCCTCCAATCCCGCCAGTCTTTGAATACACTCACAGCCCAACTTTCACATCTTCTAGTGTTTCTTGGCACCCTGTTCTTCAATGATTCTTTAAATTTGTCTGATGTCAGCGGGGTGCTGATCCGACCAGCATAGGAAGCTTCGCTAATTTCCCATTTATTATCTGAAAATAGATCCATGGGAGCACCGAACGCACCATCAAGAACACTAAAATCCGTCTCAATATCACTGGCTTCCAAAAAAGATAAATCTCCGAGATCTCCTATGGTTGAAACCATCATGGCAAGCAGCTGAGGCCGAATGTTGGATTAAGGGACTACCTCTCATATTTACAGGTCCCACGCAGATACCTTACATAACATAGGTTCACGCTAATTATCGTCATAAGGAGACAGCGTCGTGCTTGATTATCGCGTGTAGGTGCCATCGCGATAAGTATGTTATCGCATGGTCACGCGGATGATATGGTGAAAGACACTCGGACGCTCCGCGTCCTCGTGTTCTTTCCCCATATCACCCACGTGACCATGCGATAACTAACACTTAATGACGAGAGGAAGGCTAAGCTTCATTGATATTCCCCTAATAAGTCTCTGAGGCTATTTATGCAGGTTAACCCACCCGGATCTCGTTGCCGCCTTTATGACTGGTGGGTATGATCGTCCTGCCTGGGTTGTCATCCGTCAGATGCTCCACTATCTGTGTAAACGGCTTGTGACATCGATTCACACTGATGACGTTATTAAACTCACGGACGGCTACACCGCACACACACGCCACCGCACCGCATTTACTAAATCGTCCTTGAATCTGCAACATCAACAGTTATTGAATCTTAGCAGAACTTGCTAATCCACCAGGAACAGATACTTTGAGATACGATAGAATGGTGGGCGTGGTTTGTATGCTTTGCAACGTAATTTTATTGTGCTAAAGTTGTAAGGAAAAATAAATATTTGATTTGAGGTAAGTAACATAGATGCTTTGGAAATTCTGTCTGACATGTGTGTGTGCGTGTGTGTGTGTGTTTGTTTGAGTGATTATGCGTCACTATACGTATGAGCGCATCGCGATATGTGTATGCGTGTGTGCGCGTCACTGTACGTGTGTGCGTATCACAATATGTGTCCCCGTTTGGATTCGAAATGATGACAATATATTCTTCTTTCACCAACCCCGATGAACCCCGAAGAAGAGAATAGCAAGTGTACATTAATGAAGGCAGATCGCTTGGATAAACGCAGCTCGCACATCGATGTGACTTCATTCGACTGCACAGGCGCGAAGACAGAACACGGATGTGAACAGTACTTCTTGGCAAGTACACAGGTTCCACCACACTCAGGCGCCTGACAGCCTTTCATGATCTCCAGGCACCTCCAACAAGTCACTGGCACGATCGATCGCAATTCGATACGATGAATTTCAGGAAATCTTGGTTCTTTTAAAACTATGTCATTGCTCTGCATGAAAATCAACGACCAAAGGTATTCAAAATAATCTAGTCAATCAACCATATTCAATAGCCACACAAGAAAGGGCAGAATGCAGGAGGCCCAGGTGATTGTTTCACTCACCACAGGATAGACTCCTGTCTGGTAATTGTTGCTCAGAATGGGATCACTCCAATGACTTGTCTGGTTTTCAAAATGCAGCCAATAGGAGCGGACTTGACAGAACACCTAGATCCAACAACAACATAAATGTTTTGAAACCCACCCCCACAGTACCCACGAGATGGGCTGAACACGTCAGTACTTGTATAACGTCTCATCGCACAAATAACGACTTTGGTGTGATATGTTTGTTTTGTACACAAGAAATCTCTGCATCACACGTATCACAGTAGAATGAACTTTGTTTGCTAGTGGCTGCCAGTTTTCGTTTGCACAATCCTCGCTGTAGTTCGTGGCTTGTTGAACAGCCATCAAGCCATTGGCCACGTAGGCATCTCCGACCCGTCGTTCCTTCCAGTTCGTATCGAGTCATCGACCTTTAACTTGAGTTCGTTTGTTGTCATTAAAGTAATACTCCCAGTTCCGAGAGCTAGGCAGGATGAAGACAGAGACAAGTGCCAAAGTCGTCCAGCTGCTGACAAACAGGTGCGGGTGCAAAGAGGACTGATAATTGAACTATACGTTCGATTTAGGCGTCTTCACATTTCTTTTTCACCCGAAACGCGCCAAACGGACACTAAACGTCGCAAACTCTCGCAAACGTCGAATAATTCAGCACGAGTTTCGATTCAAGACGATTGTACGTAAACAAATTATTATGATGAAACCAAACTGACGTAAGAGGAAATCTGATTTCAAACCCAGTTTTCTGCACATAGACCATTTCACAAAAACCATATACGCATGACTTTCTGCGCAATGCGTTGTAGGCTATTAATATTATAAAAATGGGCCGGTCTGTCGTAAGCTTTCATTCGAGCAACTCTATGGCAGAAATTGAGCACGTGTCAAGTGTGCGGAAAACAAACTTGGTATAAACAAACTTCTCGTGAACCCCTGTCGATGCATAGTGCGCATGCTAGAACCGTTCTCGACATGGTAGATAACATTCTATATAAAATGAATGTGAATATGAAAACATGATAAATTAGTGTTCTTTTATGAAGCGTCCCGACCATCTCAGTTTTTATTAACTGTTGACAGGGGTGTAGGCAGGCTTGAGGAATGTTACGCACAGACGGGGAAAAATCTACACTTCCAGACAGCAAAGTCTAACCCCCACCCCCCTAGCTTTTGACTTTGATGCCATTATTGGCCATATTCATTTTTGCACTCTTCATATGGATGTTGCGCACGTGCGGAAGTGCGTATCGCTGGCTACGCCCCTGGTTTTAACCACTGGTAGTGGGTGTGGTTTCAAAATAACCAGAGAACTCCAAATCTAGCTATGAGTCACCTGTACTGTCGACTTACCGTGGCGCGAAATGCGTCGTCAGGTCGTCTTCCGTAGGTGTAGCCGTGAGGTGGGTGGAGTTAAGGGTGAGGTTTAGGAGTATGACATCGTCCGCGAACCAGGTCATAAGAAAACGAGCCCTATTGTCAGTCGGATGAAGCGTATATCCCACCGTACAGTCAAATCCGAATTGAGACACGTTTGTCAAAGGGTCATTGAAGCAAGTCTGATTGGGGAGTTGCTCCGTCTTCGTTATGTAGGGGTCACTCATTACCGGAGCGGTCATCTTAGGGTAGGCATCTGCACCTGTGCGCGCGCGCGCACGCACACACACACACAATCGCACACACACACACACACACACGCACGTACGCACGCACACACAGTATAATAACTAAGTATAAGAATATTTTATAACGTGCAAAAAACACATACGGATCTATATATTTGCTAATGTATTCGTTTATTGCGTCTGTGTACATACCCTCACAGGCCTGTATGGACTCAATCCAGACGCTATTAATGCACGGCGCACCTTCACTGCGCAGTAGGCCATATCCGCGATCGGTGGCGCCGCAAGTTGGTACACGACGAACGCTTCACCATCATTTGTACAGAAGTGCACATTAAATGTCTCGGTCCAGAAACATGTTTGTTGATTGAAGTCACGGGCGCACACACGCCGTGACGAATCGCGCACTGAGAACAACAAGGTGACGTGAGTCAGGTTTGTTGAACGATCTAGTTAGGCAGGTTTCGTTAAAGCGATAAGGTGGGGGCTTATTGATAATTTCCCTGGGGTGTTTGGTGTGACCCAAGCATGAATATGGGGTACACTGTCCCACAGTGGCTGTTTTCGACGGGTCCACGGGGAATTTGTTCGCACACATGTGAGGTAAATTTGTAGTATTTACCTGACGACACAAGTACGTAACCAAGACAATGGTACACGTCTGTCATCTGGTCATTGGGTCTCAAGAGCCTGTTATATATTTACATACATAAATATATTTACTAAATTAAACATTCTTGCTTTTTATATATAATAACCCTGAAGAGAAACTCTTATGTACTGACACAAAAGCTCAGAATAGCGCTTTTCTACCTGCTACAATTAAGTGGGAATCACGCGTTTCACGCGTTTTTTCTGGTGAATTTCAAAACCTTCAGTTACACCAATCGTAGATCTGTATTTAATTTTTGACCTCGAGCGCTTTAAAGCGCTGTAATGGGAGGCAAGCTAATCATTCACTTTATGTTCCAAACCACCTGATATAGTTCGGTCATTATTTTATGACATCACCTGATATAGTTCGGTCATTATTTTACCACATCAATCGTTATTGTTTGTTCACTGTTTATGCGACAACACCTGATTTTTTGTGTCATTGATTTTACGAAACCACTTGATATGTTATGGTCATTGTTTTATGACACCACCTGATATAGTTTATTCATTGTTTTGCAAAACCAACATACATTATCTGAAAATATTTACGACACTACCTGATATAGAGTGAAAATGTGTTACGACAAAACCTGATATAGTTTAGTCATTGTTTTTTGAAACCAACAGATAAAATGTGCAAATGTTTAACTCATCACCTGATATAGTTTGAAAATGTTTCACGACACAACCTGACATAGTTTAGTCATTATTCTACGATACCACCTGATATAGATTTTGGTCATTGCTTTTTCCACTCCACCTGATAAAGACTGTTCATTGTTTAAACAAAACCAACATATGAAAATTGAAAAAGAATTTTGACACCCTCCGATGTAGTTCGGTCATTGTTTTACGACACTACTTGGTATAATTAGGCCATTGTTTTACGACACTACTTGATATAGTTAGGCCATTGTTTTACGATATCACCTGATATAGTTCTGTCATGGATTTACTAAACCACCTGATATAGTTTGGTCATTGTTTTACGATATCACCTGATATAGTTCTGTCATGGATTTACTAAACCACCTATATAGTTTGGTAATTGTTTTACGACGCCAACACATATAGTCTGAATAATTACGACGCTTCCTGATATATTTTGAAAATCGTCATTATATAAAACCAAATGAGGAATCAAAAAACTGTAAGAAACGCATACGACATTCCAAGCTCACATACAGCTTCACATTAATTCAAATAATGCAAACGTTTCTTCAGATTATAAGAAACATGATCGAATGACGTCACGACTCTATTATGGCTAGATTTTTGGATTGCATTTGTTATTGCAAAACCCTACTGAATCAGTGCTTTTTACATGACCAAATGGCTTACATATTATGTCTATTTATTGAGCAGATGTTTCTGTTGGGTGTACACACACACAATGAAGATATTGACCAACGAGTATGCGAAGGGGCAAGTGCAAATGCAACCAGCACAAATACCACAAGCACAAATGCAACTAGTGCTCATAAAACAAGTGCAAATAAAACAAGTACAATTAAAACTAATGCAAATAAAACAAGTGCAATTGAAGCTAGTGTGAATAAAACAACAACAATTGAAACTAGCGCAAATAAGACACGGCACCGCCTGATATAGATAGGTCATTGATATAGATAGGTCATTGATAAAGATAGGTCATTGTTAAACGACACCGCCATTGTGTCATAATGAAAGTCAATATGTAGTCGTCATTATATAACACCAAATGAGAAATCACAAAAACTGTAAGAAACGACATTCCAAGCTCACATTCGGCTTCACATTATTTCAAATAATGCAATATCTTGGTAGATGTATTCACTGTCTGCAGTGCTCCAGAGGTGTGGGAGGGGTGTAGGGGCAGGAGCTGGTTATCGCTTGGGATTTAAATTGCTATAAGTGTGAGGATTCTGCTCTTGTAGATTGATCTCCTCGTAAGGTTCTTGTCCGTTAGATTCGTACGGTTCTCTTGGCGGATCGGGATGAGCATTATCGTCCTGTCTCCTACACAAAGTGAACACAACATCATATTCTCTCTTAGCGTGCTGCACTTGTCTACCATGCATGCTATAATGGTAGATCTCCTTCATCATCACCATTTAGAGAAACTTTCTTCTTACAGAAAGAAACTGAAAACTGACGAACCTTCTTTTGAGTTTCACCAGGAGGATGAGGCCGACGACAGCTGCCACCAGGATGCCTACTACCACCACGGCGACGGAAACGATGATTGCAAGCTCTATAACACACCAATAAAACATCGCAGTAAAAGGAAATACACCTGAAAGTAGCTGTTGATCAAAGCTAACATATACGTTGGATTATCCTTCTCATGGCAGAGCACAACAATTATATTTAAGTTTAAATTAGGCCGGCCAATAAGCACTGCATAGGAAGGGGCCCCGGGATGCAGTGATTGCATCAATATTATGAAGGACGAGATGGATCAACCAAACTGAAATACTTTGCCTCATCAATATTTGTTGATGTAATTAAAAGAGTTCCAAAGGTTACGTATGGGTGAGGTAGATTGCGATTCTAATGGCGAAATATGTCATCACATCGTTAGATAATACAAAGTTTTTATTTAACGTTGGGAGGGCTCACTCCCACTTGCAATGCCGTGAGCATTACTACGAGTGAGCAGTAAGCAAACTACCATAAAATCAACAAAAGCATATGGGAATTTGATCATTTGATTCACACCAAGACTGTATGATTCAGGCAACCTTGTTGTTCAAACCCTGCTATGTTAGAATTAGACATCCTTGGAATAATCTTGTATATATACACAATGAATATTGATTGCGTTTATTTAATACTATCAATTGCATATAACGCTCACTTTGAGAGAGTAAAATAACGTACTATTTGATTTTGCAGATAGTCGACGCACATTGAATGTTGCTGTGGCCCCGCACAAGTCAATGACTTGAATTTCTATGTCGCCATCGTTACTGCTATCAGCCTCCCAAGTCAAGATGCCATCCGCCGTCACGTCAGCATTCTTACCAGAGACAAGACGAAATGTGTAATTGTGACCTTCAGCGTCCATCGCCTCAAGCTGTAGCCGCCCTGAGCCATCGGTTGGTGATATCGAGGCCGTGGTCACGACAGGGGGGGTGTTCTCTATATACACATGAAAAAATACATAAGTACACACATACAGAGACATAAACACTCATACACACACATACACACATACAAATATACATACATACATACAAACATACACACATATATATATACATATATATACATCCATACATATATGCATATATATGTATGCATAAATACATATATATGTCTATATATATGTCTATAAATATGTCCATATATACATATATGTGCAGATATATATATATATATATATATATATATATATATATATATATATATATGCATATATATCCATATATATACATTTATACAGATAAAATGTATGTGTATATATATATATATATGAATATATATAATCATGCACTGCTTCGTGCAAAGGTAGAAGTGCCCACCTTTGTATGACCAGCTTGTCATGCTGACGTCGGCACGGCATTGACGGCATATGTCGTCTTCATGTTGGTCGAGGTGTTCGAAGCAGTAACGATGGATATCGCATGTGTTTGGCTTAAAGCACACGAACCGTATGAAATGGTGAAACAGGTATTCAAACGCATGTACACATATACATATACACACACACACACACACACATATATATATATATATATATATATATATATATATATATATATATATATATATATATATATATATATATATATATATATATATATATATATATAACTTTAGGTGTGTGATAAAGAGAAGGTAGAATGTGTCTACCTTTTGGAAGCACGATGTTGAATTGTGGCAGCTTTGGCAATGCGAGTCGTACAGAGTGTAGGGGTAGGCTAGGCTGTAGAGGTCTCCGTCGTTTGTGAGAGAAAGCCACCACATATGGTGAGAGGATCCGCTGTTCTGATCGTCATCTGGTGAGGGCGAATGTAGAGGGCTCTCGGGAAGGTTACATGTTACCTCCGTAGAGCTCATATAAACTACAGAGTCCTCCCCTACAGCCACCATCCGTTTCCCCCCGGCATGCTAACATGAAGATAGCAAGCAACACAAATTCAACTCGCCGCAATTCTTCATTCATTCTATTTTGCTTATTTTCTTGGTCACTTTGCCGAGTGACTGTGCTATGACTAATTTGCATTCATTTGCCCACTTTGGTTAAACATAATGGATGCCAGCCGATTATATCAACTTAACTGATTTTACAGGTACATAAACATTGTCATTCTTTGTTAAAATTCAAACTACCTCTTCCATTATGGAAACCCGGCATTTGAGGTCTGGATTGCTCCATATATTGCCCCCATACAAGCGCGTCTGTCTGCACGCCCGTATGGTGACGTCACACACGCCCCGCCCCTGTGAATCCACCACGGACGGGGGTTGACTGAGGTCGATTTCACAGCCGTCTCCCTTAAACCCTTCAACACACAGGCCATCCCACATGAGGTATCACCCACCAGTTGAAATCACAGGCACTCCAGTCTCAATGAAATGATCGTGTGGAGAGGTTGGACGTTTTAAGACCCGAGAGCCTGTGCCTTTAACCGACTATACCGCAAATTACGATACACTTAATGATAAGCAATTTTCTCCATTGAGATATCTTCTTTCGGATGACACACATGGGTAATTCCTCATTATACAATTTAGTCTGAAAATGCGGAATCTAAGAGCTAATTGGCTAATAAATACTTATTCATATTTCACCGTATTAGCTAAATACTTTTCGAAATTACACATCATATATGCTAGTGATAATCGGACGAATTTAGTCACCAGTTAAAAGATATTCATATAGAAATTGTAATATATAAAAAGTTAAAACTATATAAATGTATCATTTAAATAATACTCAAATAATTTTGAATTGCCACGTGGGCTGAACTAGACATACCTGGATTACACATGCAGGTGCCATTGTTGCACACCCCATTCCCCGAACATTGGTTAGGACATATCTGCAGAATGATATTATGTAGCTGGGGCTGGACGAGTGACTCTGTCTCGTTATCGTACACCAGCTCGTCCACACTCACATTCTGACGAGCTGTTAGCTCGTCCACACAGGTTTGCTCCATCGACGTCGCGATGCCGCGCGTGAAATCCATGGAGTCTGTAACCTGTACATGACGCACACGCTTTTATAAGAGTAGAGCGCATGCGCGGCAGTAATAGACGAACAACAACAACAACAACCGAAGTGGCTGCAATATTAAACACAACAAATGTTACTGATGATATATATAGGAACACCCTGTTAACAATCAATCATCTCTCCAACAAACAGAAGCACCTGTATATCCGTGACACATCCACTCAGGACCTCATCGACAACATCACTGGCTTTCTCCTGGCAGAAGCCGGCCGCATTTGACCGCTGTATTAAGGCTCGGCATACTGCTGTTGCTTGTTCCTGAGTGATACCGCTGGGTGTCGGCCACACTGTATTTACGGGGCCCCCATTGTCAGAATCGGCACTGCTGTAAACATCCGCTGGGTCGAGCAAAAGGTCATCAATCGTATTTGTAACGTTCATTGTCGATGCATCGCGTCTACGTCGCCGTATATTGACGTCATTTTCGTTTTTCACACCGAACTGCGGTACTAGCCCAGGCAAGTTGGTGATATCTTGGCAAACAACCGTACCATTTTGACAGTCACACATGGTCGACTCAACAGTGAAGTCACCCCGTGCCGTTGGCGGTACGACAAAATAACTTTCAGTTGGGGGAATCCTGGAACATAAGGTAAATGAATTGTTACTGCTACATAAATATAGCAGTTTTCTTAAAAATGTGATTGACCCTTTCTATAGCATGAAATTCTCGCATGATAAGCTTATGAAAATAAGATCTGCACAAAGATGCCGACCTATAGCTGTTGGTGAAATTCACCGGCACAAGGCCTACTGCGATATTCTGACTGTTACGAATCCTCAAGTCGTTTCTTCCGGCGCCGTCAATGTTGCCGCACAGACCGATTGCGGATTTATTTTTGAAGCTTGAAGGTGCGTATATATACACGTTCATATATTGGTCTAGTAACTTGAAGACTTTGACTACGACTCCACTTGTCAATTTCATCTTCCATGGAAATAAAGAAAATGGTTGCAATGGTGTGATAAATAGGCATTTAGGTTGAGTTAAATATCATTAATACTGGTGGAAATAAGTTTGCAAGAAAACTAGTTTCAACATCGTTACATACTATAATCCCTGTTAACCTTCCTTCACGAGTTACGTGAAGTTAATGACGAGAGGAAGGCTAAGCTTCATTGATATTCCCCTAATGTGTCTCTGAGGCAATTTATGCAGGTTAACCCACCCGGATCTCGTTGCCGTCTTTATGACTGGTGGGTATGATCGTCCTGCCTGGGTTGTCATCCGTCAGATGCTCCACTATCTGTGTAAACGTCTTGTGACATCGATTCACACTGATGACGTTATTAAACTCACGGACGGCTACACCGCACACACACGCCACCGTACCGCATCTAGTAAATCGTCCTTGAATCTGCAACATCAACAGTTATAGCATCTTAGCAGAACTTGCTGATCCACCAGGAACAGATACTTTGAGATACGATAGAATGGTGGGCGTGGTTTGTATGCTTTGCAACGAAATTTTATTGTGCTAAAGTTGTAAGGAAAAATAAATATTTGATTTGAGGTAAGTAACATAGATGCTTTGGAAATTCTGTCTGACGTGTGTGTGCGTGTGTGTGTGTGTGTGTGTGTGTGTGTGTGTGTGTGTGTGTGTGTGTGTGTGTGTGTGTGTGTGTGTGTGTGTGTGTGTGTGTGTTTGTTTGAGTGATAATGCGTCACTATACGTATGAGCGCATCGAGATATGTGTATGCGTGTGTGCGTGTCACTATACGTGTGTGCGTATCACAATGTGTGTCCCCGTTTGGATTCGAAATGATGACAACATATTCTTCTTTCACCAACCTCGATGAACCCCGAAGAAGAGAATAGCAAGAAATCGCCGGCTTGAAAGCTGTGATAATACCTGAAGCAAGTCACATCGACAAGGCTCACCCAGGATTTCTACGCATCGTGCATATGTTGTGACCAATGTATGATATATGTATATTTATAGCTGAGCATGAAATACGGTCAGATTGCGCCACTTACGCCCCATCAAATGTTCTGACATGCGGATCTCCTATTAGTGTGCACATTCCATCCAACTCAGTGTCTTTGATCCGTATCTGTAAATAACCAAAAATCCATCAACAAACGATATTTGTTTACTCACAATAGGTCATCCAAATGATTTAGAAATAGAACGGAGACAGCAAAAGCGTCCAATACACGCTTTCAGTAATCCTTCCATGGTGTAGGTAGAGGGAATACGGCGGGAAGCTATAGCTCTTCCCGAAATAACCACTGCAAGCCATTCTCGTTATTTTGGCAGAGTGACTATTTCTCCAACAGTGACAGACATACTTACCGGGATCGGATCAATTGTATAACCGTCGAATGGACTGGGTTGTTTGGTGCTGAAAAACATCTTAGTACGAACGAAAGCAATTCGACCAGCCACAGCTCCAGGTTTCTGCTGTATCTGCACGATGCCAAAGGGAGATTATTAGTGCAATTAAAAGTATTTATTATACGAATACTAATTATTTATTATTGACCAGTATTGAGGATAGCGTATAGTAATTAAAGTATAAGGGAGACGTTCGTTTATGATTGCTCACCTACCTGTACATCAATGAAGCCAGATCGCTCGAATAAACGCAGCTCGCACGTCGATGTGACTCCATTTGACTGCACAGGCGCGAAGACAGAACACGGATGTGAACAGTACTTCTTGGCCAGTACACAGGTTCCATTACACCCAGGCGCCTGACAGCCCTTCATGATCTCCAGGCACCTCCAACAAGTCACTGGCACGGTCGATACCAATTTGATACGATAAATTTCAGGAAATCGTGTTTCGTTTAAAACTATGTCATTGCTCTGCATGAAAATCAACGACCAGAGGTATTTAAAATAATCCAGTCAATCAACCATATTCAATAGCCACATAAGAAAGGGTGGAATACAGGAGGCCCAGGTGATTGTCTCACTCACCACAGGATAGACTCCTGTATAGTAATTGTTGCTCCGAATGGGATCACTCCATGAGCTAGTCTGGTTCTCAAATCGCAGCCAATAGGAGCGGACTTGACAGAACACCTAGATCCACCAAAAAACAACAATCATGTTCTTAAATCCCCCCCCCCCCCCCCTTCCCTACAGTACCCACGAGATGGGTTGAATACGACAGTACACGTCTCATTGCACAAATAACATCTTGGGTGTGATATGTTTGTTCTGTACGCAAGAAATATGCATAACAGTATCACAGAAGAATGAACATTTTTGCTATTGCCAAAGTCGGCCAGGTGCTGACCAACAGGTGCGGGCGCAAAGAAAACTCATAATTAAACTATACGCTCGATTTAGGCGTCTTCATATATCGATGATACATAAAAAAAAATTCAGGATGAAACCAATCTGATATAAGAGTCATTTAGCCAGTAGCATATCGGCATTCATGGGAAAAATAATAACTGTGCCTGCCTTTTGAGGAAGCCATATTTCAAACCCAGTTTTCTGCACCTAGACCGTTCCGCAAAAACCATGTGCGCATGACTTTCGGCGCAATGCATCGTAGACTATTTATATTATAAAAATGTCCCGGCCTGTCATAAGTGTTCATTCGAGCAACGCTCTGGCAGAAATCGACCGCGTGTGTGAGGAAACGAAAGAGGAATGAAATTTAAACACGGAGCGGAAGCCGTAGACTGCCTGCACAGACGGACCAGCAACACACGTTTGTGCTCAACCCACTCTTGGTTTATACAAACTTCTCATTAAGCCCTGCGATGCACAGGGCATATGCTAGAACGTACTCGACATAGAAGATAACATTCTTTATAAAATGAATGTGGATATGAAAACATGATTTATTAGTGTTATGACGCGTCCCGACCATCGCAGTTTATATTAACTGGCGTAGCCAGGCTTGAAGGAATGTTACGCACAGACGGGGAGAAATCTACAGTTCCATACAGTAAAGTCTGACCCCTCTTAGCTTTTGACTTTGATGCCATTTTTGGCCATATTTATTTTATCACTTTTTTAAATTGATGTTATGCACTTGCGTTAGTGCGTATCGCTGGCTGAGCCCCTGTGTGTAACCATTGGTAGTGGACGTGGTTTCAAAATAACCAGGGACCTCCAAATCTTGCTATCAGTAACCTGTACTGCACTTAAATTGTCGACCTACTGCTGCGCCGAAATGCGTTGTCAGGTCGTTTTCCGTCAGTGTAGCCTTGAGGTGGGTTGAGTCAAGGGTGAGCTTTAGGAGTACAACATCGTCCGCGAACCAGGTCACATGAAAACGAGCCCTATTGTCAGTCTGATGAAGCGTATATCCAACCGTACAGTCAAATCCGAATTGAGACACGCTTGTCAAAGGGTCATTGAAGCAAGTCTGATCGGGGAGTTGCTCCGTCTTCGTTATGTAAGGGTCACTCATTACCGGAGCGGTCATCTTAGGGTAGGCATCTGCACCTGTGCGCGCACACAAACACGCACACAAACACGCACACACAATCGCACACACACACACACACACACACACACACACACACACACACACACACACACACACACACACACACACACACACACACACACATACGCGCACGCACGCATGCAGAGTATAATAACACAGTGTATGAATATTTAAAAATGTGCAAAAAACACATACGGATCTATATATATGCTAATGTATTCGTTTATTGCGTCTGTGTACTTACCCTCACAGGCCTGTATGGACTCAATCCAGGTGCCATTAATGCACGGCGCACCTTCTCCCGCGCAGTACGCCATATCCGCGAACGGGGGTGCCGCAAGTTGGTACACGACGAACGCTTCACCATCATTTGTACAGAAGTGCACATAAATTGTCGCGTTCCAGAAACATGTTTGTTGATTGAAGTCACGGGCGCACACACGCCGTGACGAATCGCCCTCTGAGAACAACAAGGTGACGTGAGTCAGGTTTGTTGAACGCTCTAATTTGGCATGCTTCGTTAGAGAGATTGAGTGGTGGCTTATTGATAATTACCCTGGGGTGTTGGGTGTGACTCAAGCATGAATATGGGGTACACTGTGCCACAGTGGTTGTTTTCCACGGGTCCACGGGGAATTTGGTCGCCCACATATGAGGTAAATTTGTAATATTGATCTGACGACACAAGTACGACACCAAGACATTGGTAAACATTGGTCACCTGGTCATTGGCCCTAAAGAGTCTGTCATATATTTACATACATACATACATACATACATACATACATACATACATACATACATACATACATACATACATACATACATACATACATACACATACATACAGACAGACATACAGACACACAGACATAGACAGACATACAGACACATACATACATACAGACAGACAGATACATACAGACATACAGACAGACAGACAGACATACATACATACAGACAGACATACATACATACATACATACATACATACATACATACATACATACATACATACATACATACATACATACATACATACATACATACAGACAGACATACATACATACATACATACATACATACATACATACATACATACATACAGACATACATACATACATACAGACATACAGACATACATACAGACATACATACATACATACATACATACATACATACATACATACATACATACAGACATACATACATACATACATACATACATACATACATACATACATACATACATACATACATACATACATACATACATACATACAGACATACATACATACATACATACATACATACATACATACATACATACATACATACATACATACATACATACATACATACATACATACATACATACATACATACATACATACATACATACATACATACATACATACATACATACATACATACATACATACATACATACATACATACATACATACATACATACATACATACATACATACATACATATATTTACTTAATCAGACATTCTAGACGTTTTTTATTTAACTGCAACCCTGAAAAGAAACTCTAATGTACAGACACAAAAGCTCCGATGAGCGCTTTTCTACCTGGTTGTATTAGGTGGGAATCACTGAGTGTTTGGGTGTTCACAGCAATATTATACTGTGTACTTCTTCTATCCTCGTCGATGATGATGTAGTCATCACAAGGTTGTTGTGCCACAGCCATCACTGGAAAGCAAAACGAAATCAAAAGGGACACAGACAAGGCTCGACTTCTTCAGTAGTCCGCCTTCATATTGATCAATGGCTGAGGAATTAGAAGTGTACCCTTAGTACCGGGCGAGGAACAATTTCACCGAGATTCTCCGCTGCGTACAATATTATAAATACCCACATCACGAACTAACAATATTTAACGCGCTTTATTGCGTGCCGTATCAAGTCTTATCAACGCTCACCATACACACAGCGCCTGGTAGGACTCGAAATTGTGACCATCAGACAGTCAACAACAATCATAAGCAAGGATCAAAACAATCGTATCCACTGTACGAACACTTACCTGCCATAGAGGCAAGGAGCAGTCGAATTACCCGTGTCATGCCGTCTACCTGATATACACTGAGTGATTACAGATAGTAGTGTCACCTCAGCTGGCTGACTTCACCTCTGCCAGGGAAGTCAACCACCTTTATTATGTTGGTAAGCGCGCTTACCGCATGAGTGGAGCAGCATAATGATATGCTCGTATCATCAATTCACGTTTTAGTGAACTAAGTCTGCGACCTTCACGCCCTTTTCTGGGTGTGTTGCAAAATCTTCAGTTACACAGCCCGTAGGTCTAGATGAAGCGAAGCTTTAAAGCCCGTCAAGCTTTGTAACGGGGGGCAATCTAATCGTTCACTGAATGTTCCGTTATATCATTTCATTTCAATCGTTATCAATCAAAGATAAGAAGAACAATTGTTGATATACATATCATATACATATCCAATACTCAATTCTTTTGTCGCCGAGAAGCTTTAATATTTACCATCTTTAAAGACTCATCGATGAATTAACGAATGTCACAACGAGGCAGAATAACATAAATCGCAGAAAAGAAATAGTTAATTAATTACACTTATTTTGTTAAGATGTAATCAAGTCAAAGATGGAGATTTAGAAACGTTCGATTCTGTCGCTTCAGCTTTTAATATGCTCCGTTGTAATTTCGTGCGTACAAGGAAGTGATGTAGCGCTGCAAATTGTGTGGTATATCTTTTTCTAGAGGTAGAACCGCAACTGCGCGCATGAAATTATACACGATCGTATTTATACCGGAATCCCAATCTCATCAAAGAAGCAAGGATTAAGGAATGCTTTGCCAAATAAATATAAATATTCACATAATACTGGATGAACCAATATGGTGACCAGCGTTAGGGGTGAGGGAGCATGAGACAAGGTCCATATATAGGGAGCGGATATACAGGTCAGAACACCACACACACACACTTAGCACGTGTAGCTGTAGAGGACACAGAAACGGGGTGGACTGTAGACAGGTGTTTAGTGGGAGATAGTGCTGTATGTACGGGGATGATGTCAAAAATTATGATGAAATGAACAGCAGTCTAATATATACCCAATGGTAACGGTTGGTAAAATCAAGATAGCCGACTACCCTAGCCGGCTGACTGCCAGTCTGTTTGATATACACCCTGTTCTCACGGCACTTTTGTCACCGCTGTATACCCCTGTCATTCAATTCATGTGATAATTGTAGACACGCTTAGAAATTGAGGTTGAATAATAGGTGTCACACGTTCAACCAAACTCTGGTAGGGTATAAACCTGGGCATAACAAGTCCTGATGTACTTACAGCCTTCCATATAAGCAGCTAGCCGCAATTCGTGAATCTTGACGATTTTAATGCGCCGTATATATTCAAAAATGAATTTAGAATGTTTGGCACGTCTGGAAAAGTAGAGATATCATTGTCACTGGCGCTCGGTTCTCGATGTATGGCTTGTCATGGTTGTTTGGAGTCGATCTCCATCCAAAATCAGACTTGAAGTCACCTTTGTGGAACATTAACGAGACAGCACTATCATTATATACCTTTAACTCGGGTAAAGTATAGGGTTGATGGCGGATTGTTAAGCGCACTCAACGATCATGTGCTCACGAAATACTGCTTTCTATAGAATTGAACGAGTTCGAGAGAAAGCTGACGTCGACTTGTTGACACAAGCCGTGATTACACCAACGAGGAATGCAGCGGTGACAAAACTGGAAGCAAATAAGCCATAAATCCACAAACGTTTCACACAACATCACATTAAAAAACCTTTAACTTATGTGGAGGTTTTAGTGGAGCGAGTCGACAACTAACAGCCGACAACCCTTCTAACATGTTGCCTAATTTCAAGATCGGTATTATCTGTGGTGATACATGAGCTATTAGATCCGGTGACGAAAAGTGAGCTTGTCACTTTATTTCCAGTGTTATCTTTGGTGATGCATTAGTTAATAAATCCCATGACAAAAAGTCAGCTTGCCACCTTACTCCCAGTATTATCTGTAGTGGTACATTAATTCAATGATCCTTTGACGCAAAGAGAACATTAGCCGCCATCTTCTATGTATAAATAAACCCACGGGGTCAACTATTTGTCCAAAACTCTCGCCTTAACAATCTTTAGTCCCGTTTACGAGCCTGGCACGCCCCATAGCAAGTGAGAACGTGTTCTTCTACCTAATAAAAACATCCGCCCCGACATTTGCCACCCAAAAGGTCACTTTTTTTCGAGTTCAAATGCTATTTAGCCGTTTAGCAAGTTTACTGTACCAGGAAGTTCATTGATCGTCTGCCCTTCGTTCGGGGCAAAGAAATCACGAACTCGGATTGGAGAATCTAAATGAGAGCTCCAAGAGCACTGGCTAACCGGGACGATTGAGGGTTATTGGTGACCTTTCAGTCACTGGCTGTTGTGGACGATTAATGGCTTTTGGTGACGATTCAGTCACTGGTTGTTGGTGATGATTCAGTCACTTGTTAATGGGGCGATTTAGGTTCATTGGGGACGATTCAAATACTGGTTGTTGGGGACGATTCAGTCACAGGTTATTTGGGACGATTCAGTCACGGGTTATTTGGGACGATTCAGTCACTGGTATTTTGGGACGATTCAGTCACTGGTTATTAGTAGACGATTAAGGGTTATTTGGGACGACTTAGTCACTGGTTGTTACGGACGATTCAGTCACTGGTTATTCGGGAGGATTCAGTCACTGGCTATTGGGGATGATTCAGTCATTGGTAATTAGGGACAATTCAGTCACTGGTTGCTGGGAAAGATCAAGATTTATTCGCGACCATACAGTCACTGGTTGTTGTGGACGATTCAGTCACTGTTTGTTCGGGAGGATTCAGTCACTGGCTATTGGGGATGATTCAGTCATTGGTAATTAGGGACAATTCAGTCACTGGTGGTTGCTGGGAAAGATCAAGATTTATTCGCGACCATACAGTCACTGGTTGTTGTGGACGATTCAGTCACTGTTTGTTCGGAGCGATTCAATCACTGATTATTTGGGACGATTCAGTTGCTGGTTGTTGGGTACGATTCAGCCACTGGTCGTTGGGGACGATTCAGTCCTTGGTTTTGGGAGACTATTCAGTCACTGGTTGTTGGGGACGATGAAGAATTACTTGGGACGATTCAGTCACTGGTTATTGGGGACGATTCAGTCACTGGTTGTTAGGGACGATTCAGTCACTGGTTATTGGGGACGATTCAGTCACTGGTTGCTAGGGACGATTCTGTCACTGGTTATTGGTGTGATTCTTCAATATTTTTTCTCAATTTCTTTTCTAGGTTCTCAAGTGTTGTTAACCACATAAAGCAGGTGGTGTTTACTTGACTTTCATCAGTTTATTTATTTGCGACCTCATTAACACCAAGCAGTTTGCTGTTGCAGATTCAGTATCATTGTAGAGCAATGAACTTCGATCATTTCCATCTGTTAGATGTCAGTTCCATCCGAGTGATTTCCATCTTTATATCCCCCTAAGCACACGGCAACAATTTGAAAGCCAAAGGCTCAATTCGACCGTTATGATTGAACGTTCATGTTCACGTTTAAGCGTTATGACCACTACCGAACAGTGGACTTCATAACGGTGAACATCTCTGTTGAATCAAACCAGCTCAAATGAGATAGACGAGTCAGATAAAGCTCTTTTTCGTGGTTTTTCTAAGATAAGTGCATAGTTGGGTCATAGTTGCGGTGAGTAGTTCATGTCCATTATTTAAAATTATTTAACAGGTTGTAACTTATTGTGCGCCCTCATGTGATCATTTCAAACGCAACGAATTCAATGGCTTAAGTATAGAAAAGAACTATATCAACTGTTATTGTTATAACAAATATTAGTGAACTGCATTGTTCACTTGACTGGTGACTGATAAATAATGACAACCGTTTCCCATTCCTCATTTGCTATTCAGATGTCCGTTTCTCATACCTATACGCAGCCCTAATTGAGGTAAGAACAGACTCCAATAACGGAGGTAGAGGGTGAGTCAATTAGTCCCGTCTAGCGGCTCTGAAGGAGGTACCAGGTTGGCAATTTGGCAGTTCTATAATGACAATATGGATTGCATTTGTTATCTTGTCAGCAGCCATACAATGCATGCTCGAGGAAGTCCCCAAGAAACTGCATTATTAAACATACCATAATTCAATAAATCTTTTTGACCAGGTCAGTTGGAAAAGGATGGCCTTACTCTGTAATTTTTCGCAGTAGTTTTTTCATTCCTTGTTCGAAAAAAAAATCCTACCATATTTATCCTAGTAGAGGGTTTCACTCGCCGAAGGTCTTTTCTCACGATCATTCAAAAGATAATCATGGTATATTGATATAAATATATGGAGAAGTTTAACGACATCACGAGATAACTATAATCATAGTTTACGTACATTTACGGAGATATGGCATGATATCATCTGTTTCGACGCGGTCTATCGGCTGTGGTCTGATTCAGAGGTGCACCTGGTTGATCCAGGGTCGCGGTTCCATGGCTACTTGACGGTTTTCTACCATAGGTTTAATGGTGCTGTAAATTATTGGTGACTGCTGGGCAACAAATACCCTAACCTCGAAGCAAGACATATTGTCCTAAGTCGAATTTAGCGGACAGCATGCACAGCAGAGTGAGAAACAAGTACAACTCGGTATTGAAGGACCACCAGGAGCAGTCTCGCTGGGAGGTGGTCTCTCAGGCCGTGACTCCTTTGAAGATGCCCTGCGTGAGAATGATGTTATCGAGTAACGTGCCGCAGTACGGCAGTTACTAGAAGAAACCAAGCACACAAAAGTGATCAACCTACCGCAAAACCCGTTGTCCGCAATTGAAACTATCTTGCGTCTGACCAGTTTGATAGCAGCTGTGTCATCCGTTGTCGGGTTAGGCATTGTTAACTGAGTAATTATCTTCATGAAGGCACAACATATCGAACTTAGGCAGTATATATATATATTAGAAACAGCACGCAATATGGAACGTGGTAGCATCATTGATCAACTCCTTGCAGGGTGTCTTTTGGACACTGAGTCTCGGCGCCCTGCAGCTGCTGCCCCAGCCGACGAACCAAGAGCAGCCTTAAAAACTACTTATAAGAGAAATAGGCTTGCTGCAGTCATAGCGGAGGGTTAGGCCCGTAAGCACCTGGGTGGGCAGTCAAGAGGACGTCTGACAATTTACCAGGCCGAAGATACGAGGCTCGGCTAGGTGCTAGCATGACGCACTCTAGGTCAGGCAGTTCATCACCTATACTTAGGTGTTGCTTGTATGATTCTCCAGATCCTACTAGAACACCAACCAATTTAATTACAGACCCCGAGGCCGACCCGTTGGTTAAGCACGGGCTAAGAAGTGCTGCTTACAAGCTATATCACCGCTAACAGCGGCCTTAACAACAGCAAAGCACCGTCAATTTAGTTTATTAAGCAAACGTGCAATCAGAAACAACGAACGTTCCACTTGCAACAGGGAACACGGACCTCCCACAGAAGTTGGCGGAGGCAACGTCAATAGAGAGGGTGTCTAGTGAACACACAAGAAACGCTAAAATCGTTGCTGCAGGGCGGACGGAAGCTGGAGCTCGAAAAGCCAATCAGAATGAGCTTCTGAAAAAGCTTTGAGAGGCCAAGGCCACGCTTGAGATGAAGAAATCGCTATGGCACAAAAGCCTCATCCCACGGTCATGGAAAGGCCTCATAATTTTTGGCCGACAGCACCACGGTGCAGTTGTTTCTGGTATATCTATAGGTTGTGCCAAGCCTGGCAAGATGGCTCTGTTGTACAGAGATATACTGTTACCCTTGGCAATATCCATTTATATACAATTCTTCCCCTGTTTGTTACAGGCCAAAAAAGTACAATATGATTTTAATGAGAGAGATATTATTATCTTGCACATTTGTACGTCTTTTGTACCATTAATGCATATCTACCAAAGCACTATCACTATAAACGACGAAATCAATTTATATTGCAGTGCTCTTTTTATGGATGTGCTCTTATATCTGCAAGAGTCTGAGCGCATCACGAAATCATGTGAGCTTTAGTCTTTCCTATAAATTGTCTGCTCCACTTGTTCCAGAGTTCAAATCGTTGTTGTATACTACAGGCGTTATATTATCTTTGTTTCAGAATGCATTTACAGATAATGACTGCAATTCTTAGTGGTTTATAACGCTGGCCAGCCCTACCTGCTGTTTGACATGGCGTACACAGTAATTATGCATGTGCCTGAGTACCAAACCACTGAACTTGCGCTCTACTAATGCGTGTTTCGGACATGCAATATTTGTCATTTTCTCTATAATCAAATAGCGCAAATGGGATAATGATAGTGATTTGTAAGACTTGTAATCATTGCAAAAAAAAACATCAAACAACAGATTATGGATTATTGAACGATTAAGTACAATGATCATGTGTTATGAATAAATTGTTATATGAGAACAGCCTAACGCAAAACCGGGTATGCAACTTATACTTTCGCATCGAATTTTTTTTGCTAGTAATACATATCAGGCCATACATGTTACGGTGCTGCATAACAGTGTCCGTTACAAGGCAGATTTGATATCATTGTTGACAAAAGGATCATTCGAACCTATATGGGCGCACCCCGAACCAATTATTCTCGATAGTTTTACGCATTAAGCTATTCTCGTCTTATTCGATTATGGGCTAAAGACAAACATAACTGAAAACCTAGGCAAATCTAATCATGAACCAGCAAAAGATAATGGTATACCTTTATCTGGTATCTTTATCAGTCAAACGCTTAATCTAGAATTATTCCACATATGTAGATATGTTTAGGCTTGTATAAATAACAATAAATACGTCGATTGGTGCTCCACCGAATTCATTACAGCCAGCCAGCCATTCATTCATATTATTGGTTGATTAAGGGTTTTGGGGACGATTCAGTCACTGGTTGTCGTGGGCGACTCAGTCACTGCTTATTGGGGATGATTCAGTAACTGGATGTTGGGGACGATTCAGTCATTTGTTGTTGGGGACGAGAAAGGTTTATTGGGGCCGATTCAGTGACTGGTTATTGGGGTCGATCTAGTTACTGGTTGTTAGGGACGATTCTGTCACTGGGTATTAGCATGATTCATCAATGTTTCTAATCAACATTTTTTCTAGGACTCTAACTAACTAACAGGATCTCACGTGCTGCTAACCACATAAAGCCTCTGGTTTAATTAACCTTCATCTGTTGATTTATTGCCGACCTGATTAACTCCACGCAGTTTGCTGTTGTCTCCAAGCATCATTGTTGAGCATTAAACTTCCATCATTTCCAAATGCCTGTTACAAGTGCTGCATCTATTAGTTTTCAGTTCCATCTTAGTGATTCCCATCTTAATATTCCCCTAAGCACACGGCAACAATTTGAACGCCAACAGTTCAATTCGACCGTTATGATTTAACGTTCACGTTCACATTTAAGCGTTATGACCACTACCGAGCTGCGTACTTCATAACGGTAAACGTCTGTGTTGAATCGAATCAGCTCAAAGGAGGTATAAGATTCAGATAAAGTTCTAATTTGTGTCGAAGATAAGTGCATAGTTAGGTCATAGTTGCAGTGTAGTTGTTCAGATCCATTGTTTAACATTAGACCTGCAAGTTGTAACATGATGTGCGCGCTCTATTTTATGTGATCATTTCAAATGAAACGAATTCAATGGTTTGAGTATGGAAAAGAACTATATCAACTGTTATTGTTATAAATAATATTAGTGAACTGGTGACTGATAAATAATGACAACCGTATCCCATTCCTCATTTGCTATTCAGATGTCCGTTTCTCATACCTATACGCAGCCCTAATTGAGGTAAGAACAGACTCCAATAACGAAGGTAGAGGGTGAGTCAATTAGTCCCGTCTAGCGGCTCTGAAGGAGGTACCAGGTTGGCAATTTGGCAGTTCTATAATGACAATATGGATTGCATTTGCTATCTTGTCAGCAGCCATACAATGCATGCTCGAGGAAGTCCCCAAGAAACTGCATTATGAAACATACCATAATTCAATAAATCTTTTTGACCAGGTCAGTTGGAAAAGGATGGCCTTACTCTGTAATTTTTCGCAGTAGTTTTTTCATTCCTTGTTCGAAAGAAAATCCTACCATATTTATCCTAGTAGAGGGTTTCACTCGCCGAAGGTCTTTTCTCACGATCATTCAAAAGATAATCATGGTATATTGATATAAATATATGGAGAAGTTTAACGACATCACGAGATAACTATAATTATAGCTTACGTACATTTACGGAGATATGGCATGATATCATCTGTTTCAACGCAGTCTATCGGTTGTGGTCTGATTCAGAGGTGCACCTGGTTGATCCAGGGTCGCGGTTCCATGGCTACTTGACGTTTTCTACCATAGGTTTAATGGTGCTGTAAATTATTGATGAATGCTGGGCAACAAATACCCTAAGTAGCATTTAGCGGACAGAGTTAGAAACCAGTACAACTCGGTATTGAAGGAGCTCCAGGAGCAGTCTCGCTGGGAGGTGGTCTCTCACACCAAGGCCGTGACTCCTTTGAAGATGCCCTGCGTGAGAATGATGTTATCGAGTAACGTACCGCAGTACGGCAGTTACTAGAAGAAACCAAGCACACAAAAGTGATCAACCTATCGCATAGCCGTTGTCCGCAACTGAAACTATCTTGCTCCTGACCAGTTTGACAGCAGCTGTGTCATCCGTTGTCGGGTTAGGCATTGTTAACTGAGTAATAATCTTCATGAAGGCACAACATATTGAACTTAGGCAGTATATATATATCAGAAACAGCACGCAATATGGAACGTGGTAGCATCATTGATCAACTCCTGGCAGGGTGTCTTTTGGACACTGAGTCTCGGCGCCCTGCAGCTGCTGCCCCAGCCGACGAACCAAGAGCAGCCTTAAAAACTACTTATAAGAGAAATAGGCTTGCTGCAGTCATAGCGGAGGGTTAGGCCCGTAAGCACCTGGGTGGGCAGTCAAGAGGACGTCTGACAATTTACCAGGCCGAAGATACGAGGCTCGGCTAGGTGCTAGCATGACGCACTCTAGGTCAGGCAGTTCATCACCTATACTTAGGTGTTGCTTGTATGATTCTCCAGATCCTACTAGAACACTAACCAAATTTAATTACAGACCCCGAGGCCGACCCGTTTGTTAAGCACGGGCTAAGAAGTGCTGCTTACAAGCTATATCACCGCTAACAGCGGCCTTAACAACAGCAAAGCACCGTCAATTTAGTTTATTAAGCAAACGTGCAATCAGAAACAACGAACGTTCCACTTGCAACAGGGAACACGGACCTCCCACAGAAGTTGGCGGAGGCAACGTCAATAGAGAGGGTGTCTAGTGAACACACAAGAAACGCTAAAATCGTTGCTGCAGGGCGGACGGAAGCTGGAGCTCGAAAAGCCAATCAGAATAAGCTTCTGAAAAAGCTTTGAGAGGCCAAGGCCACGCTTGAGATGAAGAAATCGCTATGGCACAAAAGCCTCATCCCACGGTCATGGAAAGGCCTCATAATTTTTGGCCGACAGCACCACGGTGCAGTTGTTTCTGGTATATCTATAGGTTGTGCCAAGCCTGGCAAGATGGCTCTGTTGTACAGAGATATACTGTTACCCTTGGCAATATCCATTTATATACAATTCTTCCCCTGTTTGTTACAGGCCAAAAAAGTACAATATGATTTTAATGAGAGAGATATTATTATCTTGCACATTTGTACGTCTTTTGTACCATTAATGCATATCTACCAAAGCACTATCACTATAAACGACGAAATCAATTTATATTGCAGTGCTCTTTTTATGGATGTGCTCTTATATCTGCAAGAGTCTGAGCGCATCACGAAATCATGTGAGCTTTAGTCTTTCCTATAAATTGTCTGCTCCACTTGTTCCAGAGTTCAAATCGTTGTTGTATACTACAGGCGTTATATTATCTTTGTTTCAGAATGCATTTACAGATAATGACTGCAATTCTTAGTGGTTTATAACGCTGGCCAGCCCTACCTGCTGTTTGACATGGCGTACACAGTAATTATGCATGTGCCTGAGTACCAAACCACTGAACTTGCGCTCTACTAATGCGTGTTTCGGACATGCAATATTTGTCATTTTCTCTATAATCAAATAGCGCAAATGGGATAATGATAGTGATTTGTAAGACTTGTAATCATTGCAAAAAAACATCAAACAACAGATTATGGATTATTGAACGATTAAGTACAATGATCATGTGTTATGAATAAATTGTTATATGAGAACAGCCTAACGCAAAACCGGGTATGCAACTTATACTTTCGCATCGAATTTTTTTTGCTAGTAATACATATCAGGCCATACATGTTACGGTGCTGCATAACAGTGTCCGTTACAAGGCAGATTTGATATCATTGTTGACAAAAGGATCATTCGAACCTATATGGGCGCACCCCGAACCAATTATTCTCGATAGTTTTACGCATTAAGCTATTCTCGTCTTATTCGATTATGGGCTAAAGACAAACATAACTGAAAAACCTAGGCAAATCTAATCATGAACCAGCAAAAGATAATGGTATACCTTTATCTGGTATCTTTATCAGTCAAACGCTTAATCTAGAGTTATTCCACATATGTAGATATGTTTAGGCTTGTATAAATAACAATAAATACGTCGATTGGTGCTCCACCGAATTCATTACAGCCAGCCAGCCATTCATTCATATTATTGGTTGATTAAGGGTTTTGGGGATGATTCAGTCACTGGTTGTCATGGGCGACTCAGTCACTGCTTATTGGGGATGATTCAGTAACTGGATGTTGGGGACGATTCAGTCATTTGTTGTTGGGGACGAGAAAGGTTTATTGGGGCCGATTCAGTGACTGGTTATTGGGGTCGATCTAGTTACTGGTTGTTAGGGACGATTCTGTCACTGGGTATTAGCATGATTCATCAATGTTTCTAATCAACATTTTTTCTAGGACTCTAACTAACTAACAGGATCTCAAGTGCTGCTAACCACATAAAGCCTCTGGTGTTTAATTAACCTTCATCTGTTGATTTATTGCCGACCTGATTAACTCCACGCAGTTTGCTGTTGTCTCCAAGCATCATTGTTGAGCATTAAACTTCCATCATTTCCAAATGCCTGTTACAAGTGCTGCATCTATTAGTTTTCAGTTCCATCTTAGTGATTCCCATCTTAATATTCCCCTAAGCACACGGCAGCAATTTGAACGCCAACAGTTCAATTCGACCGTTATGATTTAACGTTCACGTTCACGTTTAAGCGTTATGACCACTACCGAGCTGCGTACTTCATAACGGTAAACGTCCGTGTTGAATCGAATCAGCTCAAAGGAGGTATAAGATTCAGATAAAGTTCTAATTTGTGTCGAAGATAAGTGCATAGTTAGGTCATAGTTGCAGTGTAGTTGTTCAGATCCATTGTTTAACATTAGACCTGCAAGTTGTAACATGATGTGCGCGCTCTATTTTATGTGATCATTTCAAATGAAACGAATTCAATGGTTTGAGTATGGAAAAGAACTATATCAACTGTTATTGTTATAAATAATATTAGTGAACTGGTGACTGATAAATAATGACAACCGTATCCCATTCCTCATTTGCTATTCAGATGTCCGTTTCTCATACCTATACGCAGCCCTAATAGAGGTAAGAACAGACTCCAATAACGAAGGTAGAGGGTGAGTCAATTAGTCCCGTCTAGCGGCTCTGAAGGAGGTACCAGGTTGGCAATTTGGCAGTTCTATAATGACAATATGGATTGCATTTGTTATCTTGTCAGCAGCCATACAATGCATGCTCGAGGAAGTCCCCAAGAAACTGCATTATGAAACATACCATAATTCAATAAATCTTTTTGACCAGGTCAGTTGGAAAAGGATGGCCTTACTCTGTAATTTTTCGCAGTAGTTTTTTCATTCCTTGTTCGAAAAAAAAAAATCCTACCATATTTATCCTAGTAGAGGGTTTCACTCGCCGAAGGTCTTTTCTCACGATCATTCAAAAGATAATCATGGTATATTGATATAAATATATGGAGAAGTTTAACGGCATCACAAGATAACTATAATTATAGCTTACGTACATTTACGGAGATATGGCATGATATCATCTGTTTCAACGCAGTCTATCGGTTGTGGTCTGATTCAGAGGTGCACCTGGTTGATCCAGGGTCGCGGTTCCATGGCTACTTGACGTTTTCTACCATAGGTTTAATGGTGCTGTAAATTATTGATGAATGCTGGGCAACAAATACCCTAAGTAGCATTTAGCGGACAGAGTTAGAAACCAGTACAACTCGGTATTGAAGGAGCTCCAGGAGCAGTCTCGCTGGGAGGTGGTCTCTCACACCAAGGCCGTGACTCCTTTGAAGATGCCCTGCGTGAGAATGATGTTATCGAGTAACGTACCGCAGTACGGCAGTTACTAGAAGAAACCAAGCACACAAAAGTGATCAACCTATCGCATAGCCGTTGTCCGCAACTGAAACTATCTTGCTCCTGACCAGTTTGACAGCAGCTGTGTCATCCGTTGTCGGGTTAGGCATTGTTAACTGAGTAATAATCTTCATGAAGGCACAACATATTGAACTTAGGCAGTATATATATATCAGAAACAGCACGCAATATGGAACGTGGTAGCATCATTGATCAACTCCTGGCAGGGTGTCTTTTTGGACACTGAGTCTCGGCGCCCTGCAGCTGCTGCCCCAGCCGACGAACCAAGAGCAGCCTTAAAAACTACTTATAAGAGAGATAGGCTTGCTGCTGTCATAGCGGAGGGTTAGGCCCGTAAGCTCTTGGGTGCGCAGTCAAGAGGACGTCTGACAATTTACCAGGCTGAAGATACGAGGCTCGGCTAGGTCCTAGCATGACACACTCTAGGTCAGGCAGTTCATCAACTATACTCAGGTGTTGCTTGTATGATTCTCCAGATCCTACTAGAACACCAACCAACTTTAATTACAGACCCGTTTGTTAAGCACGGGCTAAGAAGTGCTGCTTACAAGCTATATCACCGCTAACAGCGGCCTTAACAACAGCAAAGCACGGTCAATTTAGTTTATTAAGCAAACGTGCAATCAGAAACAACGAACGCTCCACTTGCAACAGGGAACATGAACCTCCCACAGATGTTGGCGGAGGCAACGTCAATAGAGAGGGTGTCTAGTGAACACAGAAGAAACGCTAAAATCGTTGCTGCAGGGCGGACGGAAGCTGGAGCTCGAAAAGCCAATCAGAATAAGCTTCTGAAAAAGCTTTGAGAGGCCAAGGCCACGCTTGAGATGAAGAAATCGCTATGGCACAAAAGCCTCATCCCACGGTCATGGAAAGGCCTCATAATTTTTGGCCGACAGCACCACGGTGCAGTTGTTTCTGGTATATCTATAGGTTGTGCCAAGCCTGGCAAGATGGCTCTGTTGTACAGAGATATACTGTTACCCTTGGCAATATCCATTTATATACAATTCTTCCCCTGTTTGTTACAGGCCAAAAAAGTACAATATGATTTTAATGAGAGAGATATTATTATCTTGCACATTTGTACGTCTTTTGTACCATTAATGCATATCTACCAAAGCACTATCACTATAAACGACGAAATCAATTTATATTGCAGTGCTCTTTTTATGGATGTGCTCTTATATCTGCAAGAGTCTGAGCGCATCACGAAATCATGTGAGCTTTAGTCTTTCCTATAAATTGTCTGCTCCACTTGTTCCAGAGTTCAAATCGTTGTTGTATACTACAGGCGTTATATTATCTTTGTTTCAGAATGCATTTACAGATAATGACTGCAATTCTTAGTGGTTTATAACGCTGGCCAGCCCTACCTGCTGTTTGACATGGCGTACACAGTAATTATGCATGTGCCTGAGTACCAAACCACTGAACTTGCGCTCTACTAATGCGTGTTTCGGACATGCAATATTTGTCATTTTCTCTATAATCAAATAGCGCAAATGGGATAATGATAGTGATTTGTAAGACTTGTAATCATTGCAAAAAACATCAAACAACAGATTATGGATTATTGAACGATTAAGTACAATGATCATGTGTTATGAATAAATTGTTATATGAGAACAGCCTAACGCAAAACCGGGTATGCAACTTATACTTTCGCATCGAATTTTTTTTGCTAGTAATACATATCAGGCCATACATGTTACGGTGCTGCATAACAGTGTCCGTTACAAGGCAGATTTGATATCATTGTTGACAAAAGGATCATTCGAACCTATATGGGCGCACCCCGAACCAATTATTCTCGATAGTTTTACGCATTAAGCTATTCTCGTCTTATTCGATTATGGGCTAAAGACAAACATAACTGAAAAACCTAGGCAAATCTAATCATGAACCAGCAAAAGATAATGGTATACCTTTATCTGGTATCTTTATCAGTCAAACGCTTAATCTAGAGTTATTCCACATATGTAGATATGTTTAGGCTTGTATAAATAACAATAAATACGTCGATTGGTGCTCCACCGAATTCATTACAGCCAGCCAGCCATTCATTCATATTATTGGTTGATTAAGGGTTTTGGGGACGATTCAGTCACTGGTTGTCGTGGGCGACTCAGTCACTGCTTATTGGGGATGATTCAGTAACTGGATGTTGGGGACGATTCAGTCATTTGTTGTTGGGGACGAGAAAGGTTTATTGGGGCCGATTCAGTGACTGGTTATTGGGGTCGATCTAGTTACTGGTTGTTAGGGACGATTCTGTCACTGGGTATTAGCATGATTCATCAATGTTTCTAATCAACATTTTTTCTAGGACTCTAACTAACTAACAGGATCTCAAGTGCTGCTAACCACATAAAGCCTCTGGTGTTTAATTAACCTTCATCTGTTGATTTATTGCCGACCTGATTAACTCCACGCAGTTTGCTGTTGTCTCCAAGCATCATTGTTGAGCATTAAACTTCCATCATTTCCAAATGCCTGTTACAAGTGCTGCATCTATTAGTTTTCAGTTCCATCTTAGTGATTCCCATCTTAATATTCCCCTAAGCACACGGCAACAATTTGAACGCCAACAGTTCAATTCGACCGTTATGATTTAACGTTCACGTTCACGTTTAAGCGTTATGACCACTACCGAGCTGCGTACTTCATAACGGTAAACGTCCGTGTTGAATCGAATCAGCTCAAAGGAGGTATAAGATTCAGATAAAGTTCTAATTTGTGTCGAAGATAAGTGCATAGTTAGGTCATAGTTGCAGTGTAGTTGTTCAGATCCATTGTTTAACATTAGACCTGCAAGTTGTAACATGATGTGCGCGCTCTATTTTATGTGATCATTTCAAATGAAACGAATTCAATGGTTTGAGTATGGAAAAGAACTATATCAACTGTTATTGTTATAAATAATATTAGTGAACTGGTGACTGATAAATAATGACAACCGTATCCCATTCCTCATTTGCTATTCAGATGTCCGTTTCTCATACCTATACGCAGCCCTAATTGAGGTAAGAACAGACTCCAATAACGAAGGTAGAGGGTGAGTCAATTAGTCCCGTCTAGCGGCTCTGAAGGAGGTACCAGGTTGGCAATTTGGCAGTTCTATAATGACAATATGGATTGCATTTGTTATCTTGTCAGCAGCCATACAATGCATGCTCGAGGAAGTCCCCAAGAAACTGCATTATGAAACATACCATAATTCAATAAATCTTTTAGACCAGGTCAGTTGGAAAAGGATGGCCTTACTCTGTAATTTTTCGCAGTAGTTTTTTCATTCCTTGTTCGAAAAAAAAATCCTACCATATTTATCCTAGTAGAGGGTTTCACTCGCCGAAGGTCTTTTCTCACGATCATTCAAAAGATAATCATGGTATATTGATATGAATATATGGAGAAGTTTAACGGCATCACAAGATAACTATAATTATAGCTTACGTACATTTACGGAGATATGGCATGATATCATCTGTTTCAACGCAGTCTATCGGTTGTGGTCTGATTCAGAGGTGCACCTGGTTGATCCAGGGTCGCGGTTCCATGGCTACTTGACGTTTTCTACCATAGGTTTAATGGTGCTGTAAATTATTGATGAATGCTGGGCAACAAATACCCTAAGTAGCATTTAGCGGACAGAGTTAGAAACCAGTACAACTCGGTATTGAAGGAGCTCCAGGAGCAGTCTCGCTGGGAGGTGGTCTCTCTCTCACACCAAGGCCGTGACTCCTTTGAAGATGCCCTGCGTGAGAATGATGTTATCGAGTAACGTACCGCAGTACGGCAGTTACTAGAAGAAACCAAGCACACAAAAGTGATCAACCTATCGCATAGCCGTTGTCCGCAACTGAAACTATCTTGCTCCTGACCAGTTTGACAGCAGCTGTGTCATCCGTTGTCGGGTTAGGCATTGTTAACTGAGTAATAATCTTCATGAAGGCACAACATATTGAACTTAGGCAGTATATATATATCAGAAACAGCACGCAATATGGAACGTGGTAGCATCATTGATCAACTCCTGGCAGGGTGTCTTTTGGACACTGAGTCTCGGCGCCCTGCAGCTGCTGCCCCAGCCGACGAACCAAGAGCAGCCTTAAAAACTACTTATAAGAGAGATAGGCTTGCTGCTGTCATAGCGGAGGGTTAGGCCCGTAAGCTCTTGGGTGCGCAGTCAAGAGGACGTCTGACAATTTACCAGGCTGAAGATACGAGGCTCGGCTAGGTCCTAGCATGACACACTCTAGGTCAGGCAGTTCATCAACTATACTCAGGTGTTGCTTGTATGATTCTCCAGATCCTACTAGAACACCAACCAACTTTAATTACAGACCCGTTTGTTAAGCACGGGCTAAGAAGTGCTGCTTACAAGCTATATCACCGCTAACAGCGGCCTTAACAACAGCAAAGCACGGTCAATTTAGTTTATTAAGCAAACGTGCAATCAGAAACAACGAACGCTCCACTTGCAACAGGGAACATGAACCTCCCACAGATGTTGGCGGAGGCAACGTCAATAGAGAGGGTGTCTAGTGAACACAGAAGAAACGCTAAAATCGTTGCTGCAGGGCGGACGGAAGCTGGAGCTCGAAAAGCCAATCAGAATAAGCTTCTGAGAGAGCTTTGAGAGGGCAAGGCCACGCTTGAGATGAAGAAATCGCTATGGCAAAAAAGCCTCATCCCAGTTGTTTCTGGTATATCTATAGGTTGTGCCAAGCCTGGCCAGATGGCTCTGTTATACTGAAGTAAGTTTGTAAACCAAATATGACCACGATTGCGCTGCTTGTTGGAGGTGCTCTTGTCAACGCCCTATTCTTATTCCCTAAGTTGCAAGCAGCCAAGTGGACGCGGAACGAATAACGCGATAGAGCAGCTACAGTCTGCGCAGGGAGCATGGGTTAAGTAGAGCTGCTAGATTTTAACAATAAGCAGCTCAGCCACCAGGGACATGCCGAGCATGCTTTCCGGAATGTCGACCTTATGCGTGAGTATTACAGGCAGTTGACACCCGAGACAACGGCCGGGCCACAACCTACGGGGCTATGACTCCAACCTCGTGTTGCAGGTTATCAGAAAGATGGAAGGCCCAAGCGACTGCATCTCAAACTATATGGAGAAGCACATATCTCCATTGATGAGACGGTTGCGTTTCATTGACAGTGCATGGTACCTCCTTGCCTCGCTTGACAATCTGGTCTCTGCAAATAACCCAGGAGCTTTTGTAGTCTGATTGGGCAAAGCACTGCCTGCTAATGCGCAAGGGAGTGTACCCCTATGAATTCATGGACGGCTGGTAAAAGTTCAATGCCCCGCTGCCGCCGTTCTAGGAGTTCTGCAGCAAGCTGTATGAGCAAGGCGTATCTCCTGCAGACTATTAACAGGTCTGCGTCGTGGTAGAAACATGGGCGACTGCCATGACCTGTACCTGCACACAGACGTGCTGTTCGCGGCTCAATGTGTTTGATGCGCAAAGAGCACGGGGCAGAGCTAGAGCTACTCACCGACTGTCACAACCACCTGTGCATTGAGAAGGGCCTGCGCGGTGGGATAAGCTTTGTGTCGCGTCGCCATGCTTGGACGTGTAAAAGAGGTATATATTTTTGTCAAAGAACAAACTCTTCATTTATTTGATGTATACTCACCTATTACTTTCGTCATTTTAACTGTTCGGTGGTTATTGACTTATTTATTGAATACAGGTTGGTGCAAAGTATATTTGTATCATACATTTCTATTTACTTTGAACAATTATAATTAGTTTGCAGTAGCCTTTGTAATCTACATTATCATATTACTAGATATACTGATCACTGCATTTGCTACTAAGGTATTCTCTTATTGCTGAGAGTTTGACGAATCGGAATTCAACAACATGTTCCCTCCAACTGCTTCTCGCTCACCAACAGCTGCTTCCCGCTCACCAACAGCTGCTTCCTGCTCACCAACAGCTGCTTCCCGCTCACGCACAGCTTCTTCCTGCTCACCGACAGCTGCTACCCGATTACCCAAAGCTTTTTTTCCCGCTCACCCACAGCGTCTTCCCGCTCATCAACAGCTGCTTCCCGCTCACCCACACCCACTGCTATATTCCGAGAAGTTGCCCCTTCGCTATCACCAATGAATTGCCGTCATCTAATTTTTATGCATGTGGCAAAAGACAGCAAAAGTTGTTCTTTGTTTTGGGCTGCAATAACAAACATATTTACTGCCCATGTGACGACCTATCTATGTGCTTAGTCGTGTAATTAGACCAGGCCTGAACAACAGTCTGCAAATACTCGGGATGAATTAGCCTTTTGTGGAGCATTAGCACTGATCGAGTATCAGCAAACATGCTGTCCCTCCAAAACAACGTCCACGCAAGAGCAATACCGCGTTGGTTGATATGTTCAGCAACTTTAAACATACAAGGTATATGCATGTTCATCCTATTCATCAATTTACCAGTCTCGCAATATCTCGGTTAGCCAATCTAAAGTTTACGATATTATGATAAAACCAATTTATACCACTATAGATCATTTTCTACATCGATATTTTGCAGTCTTAAACGGAAGTGATATACGGAAACTTGCGGAAAATATCCATTGCTTGCCAGGGATATGCTGTTTATATACAATTCATCCCCTGTTTGTTACAGGCCCTAACAGTACAATACGATTTTAATGAGAGAGATATTATTATCTTGCACATTTGTACATTTTTTGGTACAATTAATGCATATCTACCAAAGCAATATCATTATAAACGACGAACTCAATTTAATTTGCAGTACTCTTTTATGGATGTGCTCGTCTGGGCGCATTACGAATCATGTGAGCTTCAGACTTTCCTATAACTTTTCGGTTTCCCTTGTCAAGAGTTGCGTACTACAGGCGTTATATGATTTTTCAGATAGCATTTACAGATAATGACTGCGATTCTTAGTGCTTTATAACGCTGGCCAGCCCTATCTGCTGATTGACGTGGCGTACACGGTAATTATGCATGTGCCTGAGTACCAAACCACTGAACTTGCACTCTTCTACTGCGTGCTTTGCTCGTGCAACATTTGTCATTTTCTCTATAATCCAATAGCGCAAATGGGATAATGATAATAATTGGAAAGACTTGTAGTCATGGCAAAAATAATTTAATCTGTATGAACATCAAACAACAGATTTTGGACAATTGAAGGATTAAGTAAATGATCATGTGTTATGATTAAATTATATGAGAACAGCCTGAAGCAAAACCGGATATGCAACTTGGACTTTCGCATCTAAAATGTTTTGCTAGTAATACATGCCAGGCCATATATGTAACGGTGCTGCACAACAGTGTCCGTCACAAGGCAGATTTGATATCATTGGTGAAAAAAGGATCATTCGAACCTTTATGGGTGTACCCTGAACCAATTAATCTCAATAGTTAACGCATTCAACTAATACATAATAATAAGGTTTTCACGTTTAATTCGATTATGGGCTATTGGCCAACATTACTGAAAAACCTCGGCATATCGAGTCATGAACCAGCAAGAGATAATGCGACACCTTTATCTGGTATCTTTATCAGTCAAACGCTTATTTAAGCAATGTTAGTTGTACCACGTATAAGGATATTTTTAGGCTTGTATAAATAACAATGAACACGTCAATTGATGCTCCGCCGAATTCATTACAGCCAGCCATTCATTCATATTATTGGTTGATTAATGGTTTTGGGGGGCGATTCAGTAACTGGATGTTGGGGACGATTCAGTCACTGTTTATTGGGGACGATTCAGTCACTGGTATTTGGGGACGATTCAGTCACTGGTTATTAGTAGACGATTAAGGATTATTTGGGACGACTTAGTCACTGGTTGTTACGGACGATTCAGTCACTGGTTATTCGGGAGGATTCAGTCACTGGTTATTGGGGATGATTCAGTCATTGGTAATTAGGGACAATTCAGTCACTGGTTGCTGGGAAAGATCAAGATTTATTCGCGACCATACAGTCACTGGTTGTTGTGGACGATTCAGTCACTGTTTGTTCGGAGCGATTCAATCACTGATTATTTGGGACGATTCAGTTGCTGGTTGTTGGGGACGATTCAGCCACTGGTCGTTGGGGACGATTCAGTCCCTGGTTTTGGGGGACTATTCAGCCACTGGTCGTTGGGGACGATTCAGTCCCTGGTTTTGGGGGACTATTCAGTCACTGGTTATTGGGGACGATTCAGTCAGTGGTGTTGTTAGGGACGATTCAGTCACTGGTTATTGGGGACGATTCAGTCACTGGTTGCTAAGGACGATTCTGTCACTGGTTATTGGTGTGATTCTTCAATGTATTTTCTCAATTTCTTTTCTAGGTTCTCAAGTGTTGTTAACCACATAAAGCAGGTGGTGTTTACTTGACTTTCATCAGTTGATTTATTTGCGACCTCATTAACACCAAACAGTTTGCTGTTGCAGATTCAGTATCACTGTAGAGCAATGAACTTCGATCATTTCCATCTGTTAGATGTCAGTTCCATCCGAGTGATTTCCATCTTTATATCCCCCTAAGCACACGGCAACAATTTGAAAGCCAAAGGCTCAATTCGACCGTTATGATTGAACGTTCATGTTCACGTTTAAGCGTTATGACCACTACCGAACAGTGGACTTCATAACGGTGAACATCTCTGTTGAATCAAACCAGCTCAAATGAGATTGACGAGTCAGATAAAGCTCTATTTCGTGGTTTTCTCTAAGATAAGTGCATAGTTAGGTCATAGTTGCGGTGCAGTAGATCATGTTCATTATTTAAGTTGAAATTTATTGTGCGCGCTCATGTGATCATTTCAAACGCAACGAATTCAATGGCTTAAGTATAGAAAAGAACTATATCAACTGTTATTGTTATAAAAAATATTAGTGAACTGCATTGTTCACTTGACTGGTGACTGATAAATAATGACAACCGTTTCCCATTCCTCATTTGCTATTCAGATGTCCGTTTCTCATACCTATACGCAGCACTAATTGAGGTAAGAACAGACTCCAATAACGGAGGTAGAGGATGAGTCAATTTGTCCCGTCTAGCGGCTCTGAAGGAGGTACCAGGTTGGCAATTTGGCAGTTCTATAATGACAATATGGAATGCATTTGTTATCTTGTCAGCAGCCATACAATGTATGCTCGAGGAAGTCCCCAAGAAACTGCTTTATTAAACATAACATAATTCAATAAATCTTTGTGACCAGGTCAGTTGGAAAAGGTTGACTTTACTCTGTAAGTAGTTTTTTCATTCCTTGTTCGAAAAATAAATCATGTAAGTCCTACCATATTTATCCTAGTAGAGGGTTTCACTCGCCGAAGGTCTTTTCTCACGATCATTCAAAAGATAATCATGGTATATTGATATAAATATATGGAGAAGTTTAACGGCATCACGAGATAACTATAATCATAGCTTACGTACATTTACGGAGATATGGCATGATATCATCTGTTTCAACGCAGTCTATCGGTTGTGGTCTGATTCAGAGGTGCACCTGGTTGATCCAGGGTCGCGGTTCCATGGCTACTTGACGTTTTCTACCATAGGTTTAATGGTGCTGTAAATTATTGATGAATGCTGGGCAACAAATACCCTAAGTAGCATTTAGCGGACAGAGTGAGAAACCAGTACAACTCGGTATTGAAGGACCACCAGGAGCAGTCTCTCTGGGAGGTGGTCTCTCACACCAAGGCCGTGACTCCTTTGAAGATGCCCTGCGTGAGAATGATGTTATCGAGTAACGTGCCGCAGTACGGCAGTTACTAGAAGAAACCAAGCACACAAAAGTGATCAACCTACCGCAAAGCCCGTTGTCCGCAATTGAAACTATCTTGCTCCTGACCAGTTTGACAGCAGCTGTGTCATCCGTTGTGGGGTTAGGCATTGTTAACTGAGTAATAATCGTCATGAAGGCACAACATATTGAACTTAGGCAGTATATATATTAGAAACAGCACGCAATATGGAACGTGGTAGCATCATTGATCAACTCCATGCAGGGTGTCTTTTGGACACTGAGTCTCGGCGCCCTGCAGCTGCTGCCCCAGCCGACGAACCAAGAGCAGCCTTAAAAAACTACTTGTAAGAGAGATAGGCTTGCTGCAGTCATAGCGGAGGGTCAGGTCCGTAAGCTCTTGGGTGCGCAGTCAAGAGGACGTCTGACAATTTACCAGGCTGAAGATACGAGGCTCGGCTAGGTGCTAGCATGACGCACTCTAGGTCAGGCAGTTCATCAACTATACCCAGGTGTTGCTTGTATGATTCTCCAGATCCTACTAGAACACCAACCAAATTTAATTACAGACCCCGAGGCGACCCGTTTGTTAAGCACGGGCTAAGAAGTGCTGCTTACAAGCTATATCACCGCTAACAGCGGCCTTAACAACAGCAAAGCACGGTCAATTTAGTTTATTAAGCAAACGTGCAATCAGAAACAACGAACGTTCCACTTGCAACAGGGAACACAGACCTCCCACAGAAGTTGGATGAGGCAAACGTCAATAGAGAGGGTGTCTAGTGAACACACAAGAAACGCTAAAATCGTTGCTGCAGGGCGGACGGAAGCTGGAGCTCGAATAGCCAATCAGAATGAGCTTCTGAAAAAGCTTTGAGAGGCCAAGGCCACGCTTGAGATGAAGAAATCGCTATGGCAAAAAAGCCTCATCCCACGGTCATGGAAAGGCCTCATAATTTTGGCTGACAGCACCACGGTGCAGTTGTTTCTGGTATATCTATAGGTTGTGCCAAGCCTGGCAAGATGGCGCTGTTGTACAGAGATATACTGTTGCCCTTGGCAATATCCATTTATATACAATTCTTTCCCTGTTTGTTACAGGCCCAAAAAAGTACAATATGATTTTAATTAGAGAGATATTATTATCTTGCACATTTGTACGTTTTTTTGTACAATTAATGCATATCTACCAAAGCAATATCATTATAAAACACGAAATCAATTTTATTTGCAGTGCTCTTTTTATGGATGTGCTCGTATATCTGCAAGAGCATGGGAATCACTTTTGTGAGGCTTTAGACTTTCCTATAAATTTTTCTACTTGCTTTCCCTTGTCAAAGTTGTTGTATACTACAGGCGTTATATAATCTTTTTCAGAATGCATTTACAGATAATGACTGCAATTCTTAGTGGTTTATAACGCTGGCCAGCCCCTATCTGCTGATTTTGACATGGCGTACACAGGTAATTATGCATGTGCCTGAGTACCAAACCACTGAACATGCGCTCTACTTATGCGTGTTTTGACTCGTGCAACATTTGTCATTTTCTCTATAATCAAATAGCGCAAATGGGATAATGATAATAATTTGTAAGACTTGTAATCATGGCAAAAAAAAAATCTGTATGAACATCAAACAACAGATTTTGGATTATTGAACGATTTAGTAAATGATCATGTGTTATGAATAAATTTTTACATGAGAACAGCCTAACGCAAAACCGGATATGCAACTTGGACTTTCGCAATCGCAAATATTTTGCTAGTAATACATACATGCCAGGCCATACATGTTACGGTGCTGCATAACAGTGTCCGTCACTGGGCAGATTTGATATCATTGGTGAAAAAGGATCATTCGAACCTTTATGGGTGCGCACCCTGAACCAATTAATCTCAATAGTTAACGCATTCAACTAATACATATAAGGTTTTCACGTTTAATTCGATTATGGGCTATTGGCCAACATTACTGAAAAACCTCGGCATATCGAGTCATGAACCAGCAAGAGATAATGGCGATACCTTTATCTGGTATCTTTATCAGTCAAACGCTTATTTAAGCAATGTTAGTTGTACCACGTAGAAGGATATTTTTAGGCTTGTATAAATAACAATGAACACGTCAATTGATGCTCCGCCGAATTCATTACAGCCAGCCATTCATTCATATTATTGGTTGATTAATGGTTTTGGGGGGGCGATTCAGTAACTGGATGTTGGGGACGATTCAGTCACTGTTTATTGGGGACGATTCAGTCACTGGTATTTGGGGACGATTCAGTCACTGGTTATTAGTAGACGATTAAGGATTATTTGGGACGACTTAGTCACTGGTTGTTACGGGACGATTCAGTCACTGGTTATTCGGGAGGATTCAGTCACTGGTTATTGGGGATGATTCAGTCATTGGTAATTAGGGACAATTCAGTCACTGGTTGCTGGGAAAGATCAAGATTTATTCGCGACCATACAGTCACTGGTTGTTGTGGACGATTCAGTCACTGTTTGTTCGGAGCGATTCAATCACTGATTATTTGGGACGATTCAGTTGCTGGTTGTTGGGGACGATTCAGCCACTGGTCGTTGGGGACGATTCAGTCCCTGGTTTTGGGGGACTATTCAGCCACTGGTCGTTGGGGACGATTCAGTCCCTGGTTTTGGGGGACTATTCAGTCACTGGTTATTGGGGACGATTCAGTCAGTGGTTGTTAGGGACGATTCAGTCACTGGTTATTGGGGACGATTCAGTCACTGGTTGCTAAGGACGATTCTGTCACTGGTTATTGGTGTGATTCTTCAATGTATTTTCTCAATTTCTTTTCTAGGTTCTCAAGTGTTGTTAACCACATAAAGCAGGTGGTGTTTACTTGACTTTCATCAGTTGATTTTATTTGCGACCTCATTAACACCAAACAGTTTGCTGTTGCAGATTCAGTATCACTGTAGAGCAATGAACTTCGATCATTTCCATCTGTTAGATGTCAGTTCCATCCGAGTGATTTCCATCTTTATATCCCCCTAAGCACACGGCAACAATTTGAAAGCCAAAGGCTCAATTCGACCGTTATGATTGAACGTTCATGTTCACGTTTAAGCGTTATGACCACTACCGAACAGTGGACTTCATAACGGTGAACATCTCTGTTGAATCAAACCAGCTCAAATGAGATTGACGAGTCAGATAAAGCTCTATTTCGTGGTTTTTCTAAGATAAGTGCATAGTTAGGTCATAGTTGCGGTGCAGTAGATCATGTTCATTATTTAAGTTGAAATTTATTGTGCGCGCTCATGTGATCATTTCAAACGCAACGAATTCAATGGCTTAAGTATAGAAAAGAACTATATCAACTGTTATTGTTATAAAAAATATTAGTGAACTGCATTGTTCACTTGACTGGTGACTGATAAATAATGACAACCGTTTCCCATTCCTCATTTGCTATTCAGATGTCCGTTTCTCATACCTATACGCAGCACTAATTGAGGTAAGAACAGACTCCAATAACGGAGGTAGAGGATGAGTCAATTTGTCCCGTCTAGCGGCTCTGAAGGAGGGGTACCAGGTTGGCAATTTGGCAGTTCTATAATGACAATATGGAATGCATTTGTTATCTTGTCAGCAGCCATACAATGTATGCTCGAGGAAGTCCCCAAGAAACTGCTTTATTAAACATAACATAATTCAATAAATCTTTGTGACCAGGTCAGTTGGAAAAGGTTGACTTTACTCTGTAAGTAGTTTTTTCATTCCTTGTTCGAAAAATAAATCATGTAAGTCCTACCATATTTATCCTAGTAGAGGGTTTCACTCGCCGAAGGTCTTTTCTCACGATCATTCAAAAGATAATCATGGTATATTGATATAAATATATGGAGAAGTTTAACGGCATCACGAGATAACTATAATCATAGCTTACGTACATTTACGGAGATATGGCATGATATCATCTGTTTCAACGCAGTCTATCGGTTGTGGTCTGATTCAGAGGTGCACCTGGTTGATCCAGGGTCGCGGTTCCATGGCTACTTGACGTTTTCTACCATAGGTTTAATGGTGCTGTAAATTATTGATGAATGCTGGGCAACAAATACCCTAAGTAGCATTTAGCGGACAGAGTGAGAAACCAGTACAACTCGGTATTGAAGGACCACCAGGAGCAGTCTCGCTGGAAGGTGGTCTCTCACACCAAGGCCGTGACTCCTTTGAAGATGCCCTGCGTGAGAGAATGATGTTATCGAGTAACGTGCCGCAGTACGGCAGTTACTAGAAGAAACCAAGCACACAAAAGTGATCAACCTACCGCAAAGCCCGTTGTCCGCAATTGAAACTATCTTGCTCCTGACCAGTTTGACAGCAGCTGTGTCATCCGTTGTGGGGTTAGGCATTGTTAACTGAGTAATAATCGTCATGAAGGCACAACATATTGAACTTAGGCAGTATATATATTAGAAACAGCACGCAATATGGAACGTGGTAGCATCATTGATCAACTCCATGCAGGGTGTCTTTTGGACACTGAGTCTCGGCGCCCTGCAGCTGCTGCCCCAGCCGACGAACCAAGAGCAGCCTTAAAAACTACTTGTAAGAGAGATAGGCTTGCTGCAGTCATAGCGGAGGGTCAGGTCCGTAAGCTCTTGGGTGCGCAGTCAAGAGGACGTCTGACAATTTACCAGGCTGAAGATACGAGGCTCGGCTAGGTGCTAGCATGACGCACTCTAGGTCAGGCAGTTCATCAACTATACCCAGGTGTTGCTTGTATGATTCTCCAGATCCTACTAGAACACCAACCAAATTTAATTACAGACCCCGAGGCGACCCGTTTGTTAAGCACGGGCTAAGAAGTGCTGCTTACAAGCTATATCACCGCTAACAGCGGCCTTAACAACAGCAAAGCACGGTCAATTTAGTTTATTAAGCAAACGTGCAATCAGAAACAACGAACGTTCCACTTGCAACAGGGAACACAGACCTCCCACAGAAGTTGGATGAGGCAACGTCAATAGAGAGGGTGTCTAGTGAACACACAAGAAACGCTAAAATCGTTGCTGCAGGGCGGACGGAAGCTGGAGCTCGAATAGCCAATCAGAATGAGCTTCTGAAAAAGCTTTGAGAGGCCAAGGCCACGCTTGAGATGAAGAAATCGCTATGGCAAAAAAGCCTCATCCCACGGTCATGGAAAGGCCTCATAATTTTTGGCTGACAGCACCACGGTGCAGTTGTTTCTGGTATATCTATAGGTTGTGCCAAGCCTGGCAAGATGGCGCTGTTGTACAGAGATATACTGTTGCCCTTGGCAATATCCATTTATATACAATTCTTTCCCTGTTTGTTACAGGCCAAAAAAGTACAATATGATTTTAATTAGAGAGATATTATTATCTTGCACATTTGTACGTTTTTTTGTACCATTAATGCATATCTACCAAAGCAATATCATTATAAAACACGAAATCAATTTATATTGCAGTGCTCTTTTTATGGATGTGCTCGTATATCTGCAAGAGTCTGGGCGCATCACTTTTGTGAGGGTTAGTCTTTCCTATAAATTGTGTGCTCTACTTGCTTCAGAGTTCAAATCGTTGTTGTATACTACAGGCGTTATATAATCTTTGTTTCAGAATGCATTTACAGATAATGACTGCAATTCTTAGTGGTTTATAACGCTGGCCAGCCCTACCTGCTGTTTGACATGGCGTACACAGTAATTATGCATGTGCCTGAGTACCAAACCACTGAACATGCGCTCTACTTATGCGTGTTTCGGACATGCAACATTTGTCATTTTCTCTATAATCAAATAGCGCAAATGGGATAATGATAGTGATTTGTAAGACTTGTAATCATGGCAAAAAACATCAAACAACAGATTATGGATTATTGAACGATTTAGTACAATGACCATGTGTTATGAATAAATTTTTACATGAGAACAGCCTAACGCAAAACCGGGTATGCAACTTATACTTTCGCAACGCAAATATTTTGCTAGTAATACATATCAGGCCATACATGTTACGGTGCTGCATAACAGTGTCCGTCACTGGGCAGATTTGATATCATTGTTGACAAAAGGATCATTCGAACCTATATGGGCGCACCCCGAACCAATTATTCTCGATAGTTTTACGCATTAAGCTATTCTCGTCTTATTCGATTATGGGCTAAAGACAAACATGACTGAAAAACCTAGGCAAACCTAATCATAAACCAGCAAGAGATAATGGTATACCTTTATTTGGTATCTTTATCAGTCAAACGCTTAATCTAGAGTTATTCCACATATGTAGATATGTTTAGGCTTGTATAAATAGCAAAAAATACGTCGATTGGTGCTCCACCGAATTCATTACAGCCAGCCAGCCTATTATTCATATTATTGGTTGATTAAGGGTTTTGGGGACGATTCAGTCACTGGTTGTCGGAGGCGACTCAGTCACTGCTTACTGGGGACGATTCAGTAACTGGATGTTGGGGACGATTTAGTCATTTGTTGTTGGGGACGAGAAAGGTTTATTGGGGCCGATTCAGTGACTGGTTATTGGGGACGATTCAGTCACTGGTTATTTGGGTCGATCTAATTACTGGTTGTTAGATGACGATTTAGTCACTGGGTATTAGCATGATTCATCAATGTATCTAATAAACATTTTTTCTAGGACTAACAGGATCTCAAGTGCTGCTAACCACATAAAGCCGGTGGTGTTTAATTAACCTTCGTTTATTGTCGACCTGATTAACACCAAGCAGTTTGCTGTTGTCTCCAAGCATCATTGTTGAGCATTAAACTTCCATCATTTCCAAATGCCTGTTAGTGTTCAGTTCCATCCGAGTGATTTCCATCTTTATACTCCCTAAAGCACACGGCAACAATTTGTACGCCAACATTTCAATTCGACCGTTATGACTTAACGTTCACGTTTAAGCGTTATGACCACTACCGAGCTGCGGACTTCATAACGTTGAACGTCTCTGTTGAATCGAATCAGCTCAAATGAGGTATAAGATTCAGATAAAGCTCTAATTTGTGTTTTTGTCGAAGATAAGTGCATAGTTAGGTCATAGTTGCAGTGTAGTTGTTCATATCCATTGTTTACCCCATGTCGCAGCTGAGCAGCTTACACATCTCCACATCCAGGTCCATACGAAGGACAGTACAGGGGCGTTAAATGTTCTCCAACCTGCTTGAAATTTATGGGATGCCAAACATAAGCGAAGATAAACCATTGTCTGGGGAACCAACCATATGCAATACTGGCAGTACCAGGCAAATTTTGTTGCATGGTGCGGAACCTCTGACTGTGGTGTTTCCGCATTAGACCACCTCAAATCTGGTGTTTCACCAATAAGGGATATTTAAAGGCTTCACGTTTACTACACTATTTGGAGATTATTGAACGAAATGATGGCAGAACTACCGGAAGACGCTACATGGTCAGCCAGTGATAATGCCTTTGACAACAGAATGTACCACAAACCTCGTCATCAGCTCGGTGTTTCCGGATATACTGATTGAAGGATCAAAAGTGATAATCAAGGTCTCGGTCTAATTAACTTCAACTTAACTGATCCTCAAACCAGTGAAGTACGGCCAATCATTCCTTATGGAGATCCCAACAAGTACGAACCAGGAAGACATGTGATAACGGAACCAACGAATGGCTCATAACATAAAGTAAGATGCTGCAGAGTACTAGCATACTGGAACAATCTGAGAGGTTCCTAGCTCACGGCTTAACAACAGTGTTTGAACTGTTATTCTGGGTTATTCTTGGTGCTCAGGCACAGTCCCGCTCAGGGAGGCTAGGTACAGGAACATAGTTTGCTGGCTAGAAGCAGTTTCAAACTAAATATTGAGGATGGTATCAACTCACCAGTTTACATTCCCTCGGCAATCAGTAGGTAACAAAACCTACTTCAGTACGCTTTGTCAAAGGTTGATTATGAGTTTGGAATTAGCCATTACTTGGCTCTGTAAGAAGCTGGGTGTAACAATTTTATCACTATCGCGAATAAGCTAGAGCAGATCAGCATGAGGACTTATGTCAACCTTCCTGCTGCATCTTGAAATGGAGGAAGCTTTGACACACGGGACCCGCTAGATGACATGGGAACCGACAACCGGGCCACCGCAGCACCTGTTGCACCCACGGCCCATGGCTACTTACACGAGGATGAAAAATCAGCTTGTGTTGTTGGCACACTCAGTGACCTGTCATTGTTAGCGCACAAGCGGTCTTTGGGCATGAGAATTTACAATACTTACATTAGGTTAAAAGTAACTGCCCTCCAACAAGGTCGAAGCTTTTATAATCGTTCAGGGTTGGTGTGTAGCCACCTCTTCTGTGACGTCATTGTCAAATATGACTGTGCTAAAAAATATACTGTAATATATTGTAATAGTTCAACGGTCAACATGACATGTACTTACGGTCACAATTTTAACTCATGCCGCAGATTACGCGAGCCCCTTGTGGTAAGGGCCCAGTGGGGCCATAGCTGTGAAAGACCTGGCATTTGTGGACGTGTTCCTATGAGAGTACCTAACCAGCAAGTACGTCCTGTGGCTGGACTTGAGGACGAGTGACGACGACCAGCTCCATTGTAGTGGCAGGCGTGTGGAGAATGCTCGGCAACAAAGACCCTGATCAAAAAGCACGACATGTTACCCCAAGTAGCATCTAGCTGATGGTATGTGTCTGGGTCCTCACCCACAAGTACAACTCTGTACTGAAGGACCTCCCGGAGCAGTCTCGCTGTGTGGCGCTCTTGTATGCCAAGGGACCTGCGTGAGAATGATTTTATCAAGAATCGTGCCGCATTACACCAGTTACCAGCACAGATTAAGCACTGGAAATGGCTCACCATAAGCAAGCACGTACAGCCCAAGGCAATTACATTGCAGCTTATTGGGTTTAACCGCCCTATCCAAACTCCAAGTCTGCACTACAAGCTCTAAAAGAGCGCCTTGCCTTTGACCGCGTGTACAAAGATATATTTTCTAGACATACTGCAGCAACGGCAGGGCCTGTGCGTGCGCCACGCATGCCAGTACCCGTACCATGCAAACCAGTTACAGCGCCTTGCAAACCAGTACCCACGCCACGCTGAAGTTTAAGAAGACCAAGTGGGCTGTATTATCTGCGTGGATAGGTGATGAACGTTTTTGAGGGTCACCCCCTTGGCAGGGCCACATTGATGTACTAAAGAGGCCCACTTAGATGCGTAAAGTTCTGACCACTGAGACTAATGAGCTGAACAGGATCAAGTGTCAGTTTGTCTTGCAGGTGGGTCTCATGAAGTGACACAGAACATTTGAGCCTGCACTGCGTAATAAGCAGGAGGTGGTGCTCCCTGCAGAAGATATTGGTGATATCCTGTACAGTAGCAATACAGTTATCCAAGAACGGATGGAGATGTAGGTCAACAAATGTCCCGGCTGGGAATCAATCGCAACCCCTGTGGATCAACATTAACCGTTACCACTCAATAAAATGTGGCTTCTACCTTTCACTACCAATTGTGCTTACGTGAAGAACCAGGACGAATAATGCCTTCTGTAGTCAATTGAATCGGCTATGCACTCGGTCGCTAACATTCCATGGGGACCAGCTAAGTATACCATTCGGAGGCTGTTAGACCTGCTGGATGGTGAAGGCCTAGAGTTTACATCACCAGTGTCACTTTTGAGAAGGTAGAGAAGCATGTGCCTACCCTAGCATTGAACGTCTTTGGTTGGGAAGGAGGCGCTACTATCACACACCATATCGGTAAACAGGCTACTAATATTCCACGTATAAACCTCATGGTGATTAAGAATGATGGCCAGTGCCACTGTTTTCAGATCAAAGATCAGAACAGCATGCTGTATGATCATAGTAAGTACCAACACCGCAAGTTTGTCTGTAAGCAATGCCTACATGGTTATACCACTGAGAAACGGCTCACGGTGCACAGACCTGAGTGCCTGGGGAAAGGCCAGACTGCTATGCGAGATGACATACCGAACGAAGGGAAGAATATTATATAATTCCAACTGGCACAAGCAGCTGTCATCGCCGTGTGTTATCTACACTGACTTTGAGGCGCTCAATGTGAAGCTTCCAGGCTCTGCACCCTATCCTTATAAGAGCAACACGCAAAACACAGAGGAACATGAGCCATGCTGTTACAGTTATGTACTTATCCGTTGCGTCGGTGGCAACCCGCTTTCATGTGTGTAAAAAGGAACTGGGCAGCAACTATGATCGCTACAACCGACATATAACTGGTAAGTACCATGGCGCAGCCCATTATGCCTGCAACTTGAAGACAACGGCCGTGCATCTTAATGGACGCCATCAGTTAAGTGGAAGGGCTGATTAACTGCATCCCAATATGTAGAAGTACATAGGCCTTTTGATCAAACAGTTGCGCTTCATTGACAGCGCACAGTTCCTTCTAGCCTTGCTTGACAAGCTGATTTCGGCAAATTACCCAGAAGCCTTTGCTGCTTTCGCTACTAAGTCATTCTCTTACTGCTTAGAGTTTGACGAATCGGAATACAACAATGTGTTTCCTCCAGCTGCTTCCCGCTTACCAACAGCTGCTTCTCGCTCACCAACAGCTGCTTTCCGCTCATCCACTGCTTTTCCCGCTCACCCAAAGCCGCTTCCTGCTCACTTACAGCTGCATCCGGTTAATCCACAGCTTCTTCCCGCTCACTAACAGCTGCTTCCCGCTCACCAACAGCTTCTTCGTGCTCACTAACAGCTGCCTTCTTTCTGCTCATCAACTGCTGCTTCCTTTCAATATTTGTAACATGGCTAATTGAAACCTATTCACCAATCGAATAACAACCGATGATCCCAAAAATTTTGATACTGCTTTAATCAGGGCTCAATTAATAATACCTAGTAGAGTGCCATTATATTAAGCTGTAGATTATCATGTGCGAAGCACCTCAATAATATAAGGTGAAGTGAACTAATGATGCCTAGGTAGTTGCACATATCGAATATATAAACACTTGGATCATGGGAAACCTGTCCATTGAATTCGTTGCAGTATGACTAATACCGAATCATTAAGTTATCTTTGTTTTTCATGTTTTAATGTCCATCTAGTGGCAGAAGCATGGCCAGTAGGGAATGTGCTCACCATTCATACAGTAAAGATACACACCAATGCCAAGAAATGCATAGTGTGGCTATAGGAGAATGCAATTACAATCAGTATTAGTTGTAATCTGTTTGCGAACCACGTCAGTAGCTGATATATAATATAACCTTTTATCGACTGATTGGACTGTCTGGTCTTGATCCATATCCACTGAAAATGTTATTATATATTTGGAGAAAATGCCCCTCCGCTGTTACCAATGGCATTCAACAGTATTCCAATGTTTTTGTGGTGAACTGGATTCATGCAGATCTTGGTTAATTGACTCATTGCGTTTGTCGCTAGAGGTTATTCGGGCATCAGATAACTCAACAACCAGAAAATGAAACACGACAGATAAGCCAGTAATGAATCGACTTTCGTGCCATTTATACGAGATATGCTCATTTCGGCTGACGTGAGAAGAGCCGTCATAGCGTGTCATACATTCAATTGTTATGGCCTGTGACCAAGTCTCATCCTCGCTCTATCACATCCGCGTAAGGTACGAAGCCTTTCATTTAAAGCGTATTGCATCTCGTCATGCGCATATTATTCCACGATGGTCGTATCGAAATATCCCGTACGAGTGAAATCATTAAAAATAACACCCAAACAACAGATTCGCTCTACTCTTTGCGAATTCGATGACCCACACTACCTCTACTTAATGCTTCCAATACCACATCAATAAATGAGTGTTTTGGCCGTCATGATTTGTATTAACTAGACCAGTTGATATGAAAATACTTAACTGCTCATTCCTTGCATACCTGGCTCCGCCCCTCTTACGTTTTCATTGGTGCATTCTCTCTTTGACGTAGCAATGTGTATCACTTTCATATGCTCGCAGGTTTAATTTGGTTTACATGATCATGTGTGATGCCAGCAACACAGCCCGCATTGTCAGATGATTAACATTGACGAATGATGATATTGTATGCATGGAATACCCTCGATAAATGCACACCCGTTATTGCTAATGTGGTTTCAGCTTAATGCAGCTTCTCTGCGCAAATGACACCAGAAATTCGTGAACAACGCCAGTCTGTAAACATTACATAACTTTTTGTGAGACTATCGCCACATTTCCAATCAGCATTGTTGACTACAAATGAGCTGCGCAAGTACTATGTTTGCCTCATTGCGCGTATGACTCACAGAACACAGTAAACATTTGATAACACTGGCTGGGGCAGCACCAACCTCCCAAGCGCTAGCGATAAATTGGCTTTCCGACGGAGACAAAATTGAATTTCGGAAGCGTCAGTCAATTTGGCTACGACTTTTGATAACACTGGCTGGGGCAGCACCAACCTCCCAAGCGCTAGCGATAAATTGGCTTTCCGACGGAGACAAAATTGAATGTCGGAAGCGTCAGTCAATTTGGCTACGACTTTTGATAACACTGGCTGGGGCAGCACCAACCTTTCAAGCGCTAGCGATAAATTGGCTTTCCGACGGAGACAAAATTGAATGTCGGAAGCGTCAGTCAATTTGGCTACGACTTGACACCGTTAACTGTAATGAATTACCGTCATCTAATTTTTATGCATGTGGCAAATGACAGCCAAAGTCGTTGTTTGTTTCGGGCGGCAATAACAAACAAATTTACTGCCCATAAGACGACCTAACTATGTGCTTAGTCGTGTAATTAGACCAGGCCGGAACAACAGTCTGCAAATACTCGGGATAAATTGGCCTTTTGTGGAGCATTAGCACTGATCGAGTATCAGAAAATATACTGTCCCTCCAAAACTACGTCCACGCGAGAGCAATAAAGGGTTGGTTGATTTGTTTTGCGACTTTAAACATACAAGGTATTTCTGTATTCATCCTTTGCAGACACATGATTTATGCACCACCTCAATCTTTGTATGTTCATTCAATATAAGTATTCTTGCATTCACACAAACACATGCATCTAAAACAGTTAAAGATATAACATCAGTAATAGTATATATTTCTCAATATAGCGAATTTCGTGGATTATTACCAACCTGTAATAAACCTTATCTCCAGCAGATTACATGAACAAGTAAGATGACGTTATGAAGATAAAGTACTTTCTGCTTCAAATGAAGCAAATGCTGCATTATCAATTAACCCGTCTCGCAATTTATCAGTAAGCCATTGTCAAGTTTACGATACCTTGACAAAATCAATTTATAACGCCATATATCGGTTTCTGGTCGTACAACTACATTGATATTTCGTAGTCTTAAAAAAATATGCTTCAGGTATTCGAAAGCAGCCAGCGTTTATACATTGCTTTTGTGCACTTTTGTAACCGCAGGTTGTATTTTAGGATGAATGACGGGATCAGAGAAAATAGACTCAATGATACATACATAATAGTTTACCATCCTCATCCTATATAGGTGCAATATTATGTACAGTCACGTACAAAACACAATATCAATATATATATCGTCGTGTTGTAATGTAAAACACTGCTTAAGTTGGTATTGGACTGCTAATTGGGCAATAATGTATCAGGACTAACTAATTGGGCAATAATGTATCAGGACTAACTAATTGGGCCATAATGTATCAGGACTAACCTTGCAGATGTGCTGAGCTAATGTGAGTTATGGTGTAGAAGCGTCTGTTGCTCAGCATGGGTAAGCAATCATGTGGCACATAAATGTGCCGTTAAGTCACTGCAAACTCGTGGTTTAGCACTGCATGATTCATATCACGAACATTGTAACTTAATGTGCTTTTCTTACATGTAACGTTCAGATTACGTGTTTTGCTTGTGACTCCTTATATAATGTCAACCGTTTAATCAATTATGTGTCTAATTGGGATCAGGGCCACCCAACCAACGTTCCGACATGAGGGAGAGATGTTATGTAGATATCTCACTGATTCTACAGCCAAAGGGGCAAGGATTCGTCACAATGAATGGACAAAGACACTTTATCTGCAAATCACCCTCGACAGAGGATTATTCATTTGCTGTGTAAGCCAAAAATAAAACCAAGCAATTACATTTGGACGTTCATTTCGAAAATGTTTCACTTGTCATATAAGCCAGGCCAGACATCTTACTGTGCAACACAACAATATCAGTTACAAGTCCGATTCGAGATCATCTGTGACAAAAGGATTATTCGAATCGATATGGATGCATATCGAACCAATTATTCTTGATACTTTTACCTATTCAACTGGCAAGCGTAAAGGTTTTTGCGTCTTATTACATTATGGGCTTATTGGTTGAGATTACTGGAAAACCTCGGCAAATATCATCATCAATGCGATACCTTTATCGGGTAGTGGTCGGTCAAGGTCTTATTCAAGTAATGTTAGTTTTACCACATAAGTAGTTTTTGGACTTAAATAACAATAAACTCGAATTCATTCCGTCTTTGCGCTGCAATCTGTGCATTAAGTCAAAGCTCTTTGACAATATCTTTTGTTAGCATGTTAGCCCGCTTTTGGTGTCAAAGCCATCATTAACTATTAATATCTTTTATTGTGCAGTACTGTTTACTTTTCAATGTAAAAACCTTTTTGATTTAGTGTTGATATCGCTATAATCGGACATTTAGACATCTCCGGGAGCATCAGGTAAATTAAAAATCAAGTACAATGTTGTTGACGTCAATACTCGAAGTCCGACAGACGTCAGTTACGGATCTGCTCTTCACGCATAAGTCAACCATGATTAAATGATTTTGACCTTTCGAAAAACTTGTCTAAGGGCAAGCATCAACTCGATCCCGTCACTTTCAAAGTCTCACCATTTAATTCCACCGCATGCAAAATGTTGTCCTCAATTTGTTGAGGTATTAATCAAATGAAATAATTTTAGCACGGGCATCTTCTGCAGAAAATGCTCTATAATGAAACTCCATATACCGAATAAGCCTTGCCCGATATTCATTTGAAATGACTGATACGTTTCACTTACTCGGTATGCATTACCGGCGCTCAGTAAGACTGCTGTGATCCTGGCCACAATTGCCAAAAGCGTTTAAGTCACGCAGATATGGATTAGTGAAGAAGCTAGTGGCTTAGGAAATTATTTGCTTCCAATGAGCAGCTTATACCCTTGAATGTTCTGTTGATATATTTGCTTCATATTAATTAACAGGTAGGCCCCTAAAGTTATTCATGATAGGCATATAACGCCTTCGAAATATAATCATGTGAACAATGTTGATGTTTATAGCTCTTCGTCTTGCATCAATGTAAATACATTGTCCGAGTCTTTAAGTACAAACCGTTAAATCAACTCAGTAATATCGCGATATAAAACGTGCCGTAAAGTAGTCTTTCATCTGCGAGTTTTATGTAATTAGAAATTAATGACACAACCCTGGGGAACGCGACCGATGAATGTTGCATGTTGCCTGAGAATTCACATATATAGCTTTTGCGTATCGGACTGCACGGTTAAATATTCATTAAGAGACAATTGACGGATAATGAGAATCTATTCCGTATTTGATATGATGATTCCTGAATAGGAATTTATGTTCTAATCAAGTTGGACACAACTCAACAACAGGTGCCTAGAGACTTGTAAATGTTTTTCGTGTGCCAGGAACCTCCCCATTCCCCAGCAAATGGACATGATACTCCCATTGTCTATAAATACCAATCGAAAAAATTCCCTCTTATGGCATATAAGCTTTCCCCGATGAATCAGTTCCAGCCAACACACCCATAACCAATGACTGATTAAAACAAACATTGAATAGAGCCTCGTTATATATTCCAAGTAATAGTCGTTTTTGGTGTAACTCTTCGCACAGGAATGATACATTGATTAACAGTACTTGGATATGTAAGCTACAGACAGGTAACGTGTGTTATACATCGCTTCAGACAAGTGGAGGCAGAACTAAAGTATCTTTTGTATTACTCTTGGTAAACACCTGATGGTTGTGATACATGTGAGCACATTGCACATCTTATGGTCTTGACCTTGCTCTGTTGTCCAAATAATAAATGTATCGTTTTAAAATTATTTACATTCGCGATTTGCAATTATAGGCTTTCATTAAGTCAATGCAATGCAATGCTTCACAACCTTAATACGCTTGAAATCAGAACAGATATGACAAATATATACATAGCATTCAGTGTGAATTAACTTGGAGACAATATTGGGGACAAAAGTGCAAATTCTGCTCAAAGTGGAATAATTAGGAATTATAGGATCATTATGGATTCTACATCTACTGTTCAGCTCTCTAAATGGTAGTCATGGTTGTGGCGACAGATTAAACTTTCGGCACGGCCTTTTGTTTATTTGCATTTATTGTATATGCATGATCATGCAGCAAAAAGCACAGATTTCAGTGATATTTAGGGAACAGTCCGAATTGCTATGTTATGCTTTGGTGCGGATGCGGACTTGCATGCGCTGTGTTAGGGTCGCACATATAGCTATATCAAATTACGGCTTTCTGGCAGTGTATACTCGCCAAGAGTCAGGGCTGGAAGACGTATCATCGTATAGCAATGGATGTTTTAGGCGTGAGTCAATGGTAAACTACATGAATGAAAATACGGGTGTTTTTATCGGGTGTTTTTATCAGGGGTATTACCAATGCAATATTCATTATAATTCGTGATTCCTTTACATGTTTTATTCAAGGTAACGGACATAAGATTCATTAATATGTTCTTCAGACAGTGCAGTAAATGTAATTCGTTGACATGTGATATTCACGAAAACGGATATCGCATTTCGTTAATATCATTGGGCACCTATTGACCGCTGCCAGGATAATATATGAATCGTTAAGCATCTCATGATGCAGACTAGTTATTTGTAATGAAGAGGTTTTGTTTCAACTGGGTTCGGCCTATGCTGCTATAGACTTTTCTGATCCTTTTCGCAGCGTGTCTTGCACTACTTAAATCCTGGTCATACACTGAGATCTCTGTACACATCCCTGACTATCCCTATTCCCTGTCGATTGTAGATACTCTCGGTTCTGTTCGTCAGCCCTAGAGATCACACTTATGTTGTGCCTGGAAATACAGCTAGGCTTGCTATGGAGTGTGACAGTAAACCTGCCACCTGACTGTCATCATATGATATGAGTCAATAGTTCCGTATGTCTGTCAGGAGGATTTCGGACCCTTATTCGGCAAGGTACGAATTCAGATATAAATATTGATACGTCTGCATCGACGCTTACGATCTTGAGTTGCCATGCGGTTGGTATTTGGTACGGTTTCAGTTTCCTAATTTTAGTTCTCGCCTCTGAAATAAATGTTTTCAGTTGCAATGTTTGAATATTTGAAATGAAGTAAATATGTGATAATAGCAGTCCTGTTATTACACGTGATTTATTCACGTAATGTACGTTAAATTGGGTTTATCAAAGGATCAGCCCATTGAAAATTACAAGCGCTATACTAGTCAAACCCTGAGTTTAGAAACTATTTAGTATTTTCAAAAATATAACGAAATCTACCTGACATTAATTGTTTTTCCGTTCGGTAAATTATTAATCGGTGGATAAAAGAAACCAACAGTCTATGCATAATGAAAATATCCTCTCTGTTGATCTTGAAGTTGAAATTAAACTTTTCAGCAACGAAAGTAGTTCTTTGGACAAAGGTGTCCCTTGTTGCGCCCTCAAAGCTATTTAATGAAGTATCTCCTTTTCACGACTTAATTATATGACAAAGCCATGTATACCTTTGAAACTCTACTCGGTCTTATGGTTTTATAGCGCCCTCGGTGTTTAAGACAACGGTCGTAATGAGTTTTATGATCCCATCCAGTTCCAGTCTAGACAGTTCCGCGATCGCTTCATTTGAATCGCTAATTTGACAGGACTATGTAGACATCTTTTCCAACGCCTTTGATTCCATGTGATTTTATGTCTCACAGTGCTCTCTTTAATTCATCTAATATCACGGAATTACACAGGGAAAATGATCCCGAAATTCGCGACTAATCTGTCGATAATTTGATTTATTTTCTTTTCTGTTATTAGGTCTGAATAAGAAAGAATTATGCCTTTTATGGTTTTGATTCGTTACACGAGTGTCAATGTAAGCATCTTCCATCCCTACTTCCTGTACGACATGCCCTTGCATTTGCATGCTAATTTTGTATTGGTTTTCGTTCCTCTCATACAATTGTTCCTCTTAGAAAGCTTCAAAATACAATTCAATTTACTAATCAGAAAAATTAACATCTGTCGTTAAATAGATCATCTGCTGTAAAGCGTTTGCGGGGGCTGCATTATTATAACTGAGCGAGAAGCAGAGAGAAAACAAACGTGACAAGTGAATTAATCACACAGAATGCATTTAGCGATGTGATGCACTACAGGTTGACAGCATGTTGGCCGCACACGCTAACCGTAAAGAATAATGTGTCTGTTGATGCAGTTAGATGGGATGCGTGATGGTTGTGCGCGCTACGGAATACCGATGCCCAATTATTTCATTCTCCCATTCACTAGGCTCCATGAGCTGCCATGCGAGGGTGCCTTACATAGTATCGGGCCATTACCTGAAAATGCAATTAACTTAGAAGACGTGGCAAGCAATCTCAGTTATGTAAGGCAATGGACCAGCAAAATGTCCCAATTCTTCTTACGCTCGACCATCTTTGCCACATAAACCGCTACCCATACTTCAGCGAAACTAAGGGCTGCTGCATGTGCAGCTGCATGCTGTGATCTGACTCATTAACGCCCACGCCGACGCTGGCACGCTCATCAATGGTGTAGGGCAAGGTTCTGATTGACAACGACATGCTGGGATATATGTTGAGAGATTTGACGTTATTGACGTGTCTCATCCATTTTTTCGCGCTAGTGTGGAGTACGCCAGGAGATATCAATCGTTGGTCTGAGAGATAGGAAAAAGTTTCAGCAAGAAATGTAATTGATTAAGCTGGCTTTATCTGAAAGATCTACTTCCTCAACACAGCAAGCTTAATCAAGCATCTAAGTCTCACTTAGAGAGTTGGTAATGCTACGAATGACTTATAGGATAAGCAACTCAAGAGTTAATCTCTGAAAAGCTTTGCCAAAAGCTCATTCCCATCAATCGATCCGTTTTAAAATATTATCTAACCGCAGTTTTAAACCACCACGATCTCAATCGATCTTGCTACAAAAGCAGACAGCATTTGTGTGGCTATAACTTTCCTGATTAGGTCGAATTCACATCAACTCCAGTCTGTGGGCCAGGAAGGTTTGACTTTGACTAGTGACTCCCATGTAAAACAGCTCATTGAAATAATGAACTATGTTCATCAAGGGAATAAAGTTGGCAAAGGATGAGGGTCATAACTGCAGCTCACTAGCTCTGATATAATCTACATTTGACATTATATTGGTTGATACATATTTTAGGGAAGTAACTGTTAACATTTCACGCTGTTACCTCTCGACATAATTCCTCAACAAGAGAGAAAATTAATGTTATGAGTGCTTCGATCGAATGCAGTTTCTTACAAAGAACGTCTCTGTTGTCAACCACATCAATAATGAAATGCTAGAAGTCGGGGAGGACCTTTTGAAACGAGAGTCTTACATGTCTGAATGATATCCCCCCACCAACCCAACCCCAATCTGCTTCACAAACACATCTCTTGTCTCCATTTGCACAAATTACATGCCCCTCCAATCACCAACGTTATCGACATTTTCACAGTTTGGGTTTTGAAATATTATCCAGCTGAATGACATTAAAATTATGAGAGGCCTTGGATACATCTGAAAAAATCTGAGGATCACAGAATTAATAAATTATTGTAGGCGATACAATCAAATTTTATTTTCTTTTGTGTTAGTGACAGGACACTGTGTAAATACCTTGTTCGGGTAATAAATAGTGCAAGCGAAGCTAATGCAAATGTGTGATTGTCCAGTTTTTGAAGTTCACAATGCGTGTCAAAATGTGTCGAAGCCATGCAGTAGGGAACACAAATAATCCAACCAATCATGTAGTTGTAAATATGGGTGCTCTTCCTTATAAGGGAGAGGATACAAAACCCGCCTCACAAGAAGTGAATGCAAGAACAACTAATCCGACTGTGCCAATCAGTTCAACAGCAACTTACTATCCATTCGTGAATGTGGCAGCGTCGTTGTGAGCCTGATTGAATGACAGAAAGCAAAAAACAACCGGTCATGTAAAGGTCATAAGTTTGCATCAGCATGAATTACAAGACGGTTGCTTGAGGGAAGAAGTGTTCAGGCATATGAGAATTTAAGATCCCCTTGCCTCACGTCATAGAATAATTTGGCCACGGCTTCTTAGGTGATTGCATCATCTGATAATAGTTCAATATCACAACCTACCCGCTATTTAAGAGAGCCAGGTGGATGTGAGAGGGAAATGAACTGATATTGGTATTCCTGGTCACGCACCAACATAGCACACCCGACCTAACTGTGTCAACAGAAGCATTCATCTTTACATGGTGTTTGTTGTCAAAAAGTGGTATGTTTCACACAACGAAATGTGCTCGGTTTTATTAATACAATGGTTCCGTCTATCAGCTCTCTGCTTCTTCCTAAGTAGAACAGTGACAGTCAAACGAAAGTTTTGCGAATGATAATCAATTTAATGTCAGCTGTGTAATTCGTTGGATAGCACAAGTACGAAACCGCTTTCTTAAGATTCATACAAGTAAACAGTCGAGCACAAATAGCCTGAGAGGATTGATGAAAGATATTGCCATTGTTAGCAGTGGAATAAATCGAATCTTTATAGGCCGTTGTTTCTTGAATTGTAGGCTCAATGACATATCCGAACATAAGCGCAGGATCTGCTGCGGACCTTGATTACATTTCCCTGGTTTAACTTCACGGATATTGGATGTATTAAGGGGATGGCCAGGATAAATGGAAGCACTAGTGAAGTTATTTCCAGTTCTGTCTTATGTGTAGTTCTGATGCAAAACGCGCTTGATGTCCGGCATGGGAAATATAAAGCGCGACCCTTACATTCATTATGCAGGTTTTCATGACTCAAAGTCAACAGTTATTAGGTCGTTACATAGATACAAATGGATGAGTGCGTTGTCGTACAAACAGCTCACGTAAAGCAAATGAAGGGCTAAACTTATATTGCAATAGGCGATAGAAAGAAAACAAAAGCAATGTGCTCGTCATTAACTGACGTCAATGATGAATGCGGGGAGCGTTAATGTGATATATGTTTTCAACGGCTGACATGTCAATAGAGTGTTGTTCTGCCTCCAGATCATGCTCTAGTAATGCATTAACTCATGGTTTTGGATATCGACAGACTATGCAAAGTGAATTACCACTGAGTGGCTTGACATCTGACCTACCCCCAACCTGCCGCTTGCTCAGATAACCAGCCGAGAAGCATTTCCTCCTCTCACCCCATCTCCCTATCTCACATTTAAACGATTACACGCACACGAGATCAATTGAGCGTCCAAATGTTTGTGAAACATATCATAGCACTAACGCATTTGGCTAGTATTTACAATGTAATATTACAGCTGAATAGTAGATATGTTCTAAACGATGTCAATGTTTACTGCTATTAGGTTCTGTAACAAGTTCTTTTTATTTATGGGTGATTAATGTAGCTTTGCTGAGTCAAATTACGCCATCTGTAAATGTAATGAATTTTTACACATAAAGACACCATCAGTTCCTTCTGCCGTTATTATGTTGTCAAATCCAGGACCACTCATTGATAGAATATTAGTTGGGAAACAATTGCCGGGAGCAATAACAAAAAAAACAAATGATCTGCCGTTGTATTAGGTCAAATCAGTGTCATGCATTCCCCATACCCCCCTTCAATCAAAACTGACATTCCACAAATGTTACTCATATTATATGATGCGATGAATATGGATCGTTCTCGACATGGTGACATTCCATGGTAAGACCAGCTTTGTACAAACTATTCTGCTCGTGCAACATGAGAGTTTTATCAGCAAGGAGTACCATTGCGAAATGACTGCGTCAACATTTCGCGTGAAATGGTAATGTTCAGAGATATGTTAAGGGCAATTAAAACAGAGTTGTAAAAAGCTATAACAAATGACATTCTTGTGGCATATAACACAAACAAAAGCCGGTATAAGTGAAATAAAAATCGAATTACCCTCAGTTATTAATTAGTGACCTGGCTGTGTGGTACAGCAGATATTGATGTGATACATAAATGATTCTGTCTGATCCTGGTCACAGCTTGACTTGCACTACTTAAATACTGGTCATGCTCTTACAGCTCCGTACACTTCCCTGAACATCAAAATTTTCTATGGACTGTAGATTTTGTCAGTTCTTTTTACAGCCATGGAGAGCGAACTTATGTTGTGTGTATGCAGAATAAAATATGGTTAGGCTTGCCATGGAGTGTTATCATTTCATTATCTATCAGTCCACCTGTCACCAGACTCTCATTATATGATATGAGTCAGTGGTTTTGTCTTTCAGGGGTATTTCGCACTGTTTCATTTAGAGTGGACTAACATCATGGAAGTTATTTACGAAGATACGAAGTTAGATGTGAAGTTTGTTCACGTGGTGAAAACGACATTATATGTACACAGATTACTACTAAACCAGTGCTACGTCAAATATAGCCATTTCCAGATAATTCACTGCTGCTTTAATTCAATTTGGGACACTAAAAGTAGACATTTTAGAATTATACAATAACAGCGCTTTGTAAGTTTGATTTTCTGCTACCATGCGCACAGTATATAAAGTCACTGAATATAAGTAAACTTGGCTTACCTTGCTTCGTATTGTCATCGTTTAAACTCTTTGCTTTTTGGACAACGGATGAGCGTCATTACTTATTTAAACGCGCCTATGGAACTTCGGCGATTATTTTGATTAAAGCAGTGCTGATAATAGAGTCACACTCAATAACTTCCAAGGAATACCATGAAAACGTGAACAAAATTGATGGAATATCTAGCGCCCAATACGCTTAATTATTCGATATTTGTAACATAGAGCGGTTCATTAATAATAATAATGGAGAATTAAAACCTATTAAGCAATCAAAGAGCATCAGGTGATAAATGTTTTTTTATAGACCACTTTAATCAGGGTTCAACAACTAGTACCTAGTAGAGTACCATTATATTAAGCTGTCGATTATCACGTGGGCAGCACCTCAACAATATAATTTTATATGCCCTGACTTCATGATGCCTCGTTAGTCGCACAAATCGAATCAAAAACAATTGGATCATTGGTAACCTGTCCATTGAATTTGTTGCATTATGACTAATACCGAATCATTAAGTGATCGTTGTGTTCCAGCCGTTAATATTAACAACACCATGTCCAATTAGAAATGCAATTATATCATATGAGATATGTGTGCTGCTGCTATATTTTTAGACGGCGTTGGGGTGGTACATTTTTTAAAGGTGCATACAGTTTATGGGTTCCAGCACATCACCATAAGAGTAACTGATAGTTGCGTGTTAGGGAAATGCTGTTGCCCTTGACGGTTTACCTGGATTACTACTCGCCAAAGAAGTACACTATGATTTTAATGATAGAGGCAGTTTTTTCTATCAAATTTGTTCACTTAAACTGTTAATGTATCTACCATAGCAATGTCTTACCAAACGGCGAAATAAATATAATTCACAGCACACATCAACGTTACAGACACTCTTGTAACTTATCTGTTGCATTTGTTCTAATCGTCGTTGCGTACTACATGCGTGATATGATTTTTGCTTCAGAGAGCATTTACAGAGAAGGACTGCGATTCTTAGTGAATTGTCAGCTGTCTAGCAATGTTCTCCGTGGTCTATTATAATGGCCTACTGATTGACGTGGCGAACACAGTAATTATACATGTAACCTGAGTACCAAACCACTAAACATGCGCTCTACTACTGTGTGCTTCCGTCGTGCAATATTTGTCACTTCCTCTATAATCCAATAGCGCACATTGGGTAATGATACTGATTTGTAAGACTTTTAGTTATGGCAAAAATAATTTAATCTGTACGAACGTCAAACAACAGATTATGGGCAACTGAACGATTGAGTGCAATAATCATGTGTTATGATTAAATTGTTGTATAACAACAGCCTAAAGCAAAACCGGGTATGCCACTAGAACTTTCGCATTAGACATGTTTTGCTAGTAATACATTCCAGGCCATAAATGTTAAGGTGCAACACAACAGTGTCCGTTACGAGGTAGATTTGATATCGTTTGTGACAAAAGGATCATTCGAACTTATATAGGTGCACCCTGAACCTATTATTCTCAATAGTTTCACGCATTCAACTAAGACAAGCGTTGAGGTTTTCGGGTCTTATTCGATTATGGGCTATTGGCCAACATGAAAAACTTCGGCAAATCTAATCATGAACCAGCAAGAGATAATGCGATACCTTTATCTGGTAGTTATCAGTCAAGCAATGTTTGTTTTACCACACATGTAGATATTTTAGACTATGAGTAACAATAAACTCGTCAATTTATGTTCCTCCGAATTCATTAGAATTGTAAGGAAAACACTTTTAAACTAATTTGATTTAGTGTTTACATCGTTATGATTAGACATTGATAAAGATATCTCTCAGAGCATTAAGTTAATTCGAAATCAGTACAATGTAGTTAACGTCAATAAGCTAAGTCCGACGGAAATAATTCAACAATGATTTATAGGTTTTGATTTCTCACCAAACTAATAACAGGGCAGTCATCAACTTCTTCCTGCCAATTTCAAAGCCTCGACAATGAAAGTCCACTGCAATGTGCCCGAATGCAAAATGTTGACCTCAATGTTATCAGATATTGATTGAATAAAATTATTTTAGCACGAGCATCTTTTACCGAAGACGCTCGGATAAAGAAAAACGATATATCGAATAAGCCCCGCCCCATATTGAATTTATATGACTGATACGTTCCACATACTTGGTATGCATTACCTGCACTCAGTAAGACGATGCTGCGATCCAGATATTTCATGGCCACATTTCCCAAAAGCTTTTTAGTTACACAGATTCCATGTGGATTAGTGAAGAAGCTAGAGACTTTGGAAAACTATTTGCTTGCAATGAGCAGCTAATACCGTTGAATGTTCTGTTGATATATGTGCTTCATATCAATCAACAGGTCATTCATGATAGGCGTATAACGCCTTCGAAATACAATCATATGTCAGCGTTGATGAAGTTCGTTCGCTTTTCGTCTTGTATTAAAGTGGTTGCATTTTCCGAGTCTATAGGGACGAACGTTTAATTAACACACCAATATCCCTTGTCTGAACAAGATGGGTCGCCATATGAAATGTACCTTTATGTAGTCTATCATCTGCATGTTGTATGCAGTTGCAAATCAATGACACAAAGCGACCGGTGAATGTTGCATATTGACTGAGAATTCTCATATTCAGTTTTTGCGTATTAGACCGCACGGTTGTATTCGTTTAGAGACACGAGACAGATTATGAGAATCTACTCCATATTTGAAGTGATGATTCCATAATAAATCTTGGTTGATAACAAGTATCGAATGAGAGTTATCATGTTATCCAGGCCCAAGCTAAACTGGAGACCAATACATGAGCAGCTTGCTGTTTTCTGTCGCTACATCAGTCCCAATGTGGTACTGGCATACGCTGCTTGTGTTTTGGGTTGTGTATCCTTTCCCCAACACTAAATGACGGGCTGGATTACTTGACAACGTTTGAATTTCTTACTTTATGGCTTCGAGACATTTGTTTGGACCATCATTCCCTCGAATTTTTGAGATATACCTAAGGGTAAATTATCTTGATGCCATCAGAAGATTTACTTAAATAGAATGACCATTTTGATGACATTGGACTATACGTTAAATAGTTGTGCGACTTGGAACAGTCGAATTTAAATCTATCTAAGCAAGAGAAGCCGGTCTGGAGATGCTTTTCGATTTTCCCTCCATAAAACCTGAGACCAACAGCAACGCAATATTGGACCACCGTGAGGCACCGCCTCTGGCGATGATTGACTATTCTATTACAACCGGCTTGCGTTTCCCGCTCTCTCACATATTAAATCAACGTTTTATCTAACATGGTTCATGGGTTCATTCATTAACCAAAGATCCGATAATTGCAATGACATAATGTTTCATTTCTGACGCTACACAACGGAATATGCTGTTAGTGATGCAGAGTAACAAACATGCTTTAATTCTACATTCTAAGAAATCAAACAGCATATCATTGCTCATTCAGGGTATATCACAATAATAAGAATAAATGGTAAAGCCAAATTACTATGCAGCATTTGCTCAACCCCCGGTGCTCCTTGTTAAGAAGGCAGGTTCGCAGAATCTTCATCTTTGCGATACCTGTTTTAGCACTGCAACCTGATTATCTACCACCATGGGAACCAGCGTACAAATGCATCCTTTTGGAAATGTCAAGGCGACGAGCAGTCACTAATATAACATCACATTTTCACAGGTAAAAGTAGTATTTTACTTTGGGTTTATTACAAATGAATGTGAATATTGAAATACACGCTTCGCAGTCGATAGATAGCTCAACATTTAGCCTCTATGCGTAGTCTGAGAAGCATAAATTTTAAGCTGTCATGAACGATGATTTGGTAAACTTTAAGCGAAGGAATGTTCTGAGCGCCGTGCAGCAGGATTTTAATGACGGTCACTGCTGTCGCCTTGTCATGTACTGAACATTGTATGACCGTATCTGTTTTATTGATGCAAATCCACATTATGGCGGATGGAGGTACGGCAGTTAAGTAGGTATTCTCAGCCGCTACCACGTTTATTCTAATACACATTTTACGTCGAACTTATATTAATGCCTATTTAACAAACATTAATGGAAATAATTAGTCAATCGCGTGCAATATCTAGCATTATTAAGCGCTATCCATTAATATATTACACCGATGAATTTCGCCCTCCCAAAAAGATGAGTGCTGTGAGATACATAATGATTGAGACAAAACCTGTTTCGAAAGTTTCAATCAGTCATTGCCCGGGAATTGCGATTGTTGTTGCATGATGTGAATCAGCAGGGGAGATAGGCATTAAAGTGCATGACCGTGAGGAATGTCTTAATTGCACTTCAGCTTCACTCAACGATAATGAGTGTAGTGGGTACGGTTATAAAGAGGATGGTCCACGAGCAATCCTCCGCTGCAAGATTTGTGTATTCAAACCGCAAAGCAATAAAGGCAAGGTTATTATTATGGGACATCATCTCGTTCTCAGTCCAATGTCCCACATGTGATTAAACTATAAAGCAATATATTTAATATTAACGAAGGCTCACATTTGGAGTCGTGAGCCAATATACGCTATTCATCCGTCGTATCTGTCATTAGAGGTGTTATTTTTATACAGAAAAGAACCACGGTTGATTCAGTGGGTAACGCCGTATACCACGATCAGTCTTTAAAGTACTTCAAAGGAACAAAGCCCCCATAGATGGTTCGAGGCTATGCTAGATAAAGTTACCATTTCGTGACAGCAATAATATCGAATATTCAAAAGGAATATTGCCCCATTGACAACAGTTATGTCTTGCGTAGCTTTAATGAAATTCAGGTCATCAATACTGACTGTTTATGGAACTTGTGGGCCATGTGAGCTACTCCTAGTCAAGTTATATGATAGCGTTAGTAATCTGTAACATTTTCGCTGGACTGAGGCTAATGATGCGATTGTCAATAGTCGAATCATTTATTTGGCACTGATTAAACAATCGTTTTCGACTTTATGCACGAGGTTAAACTAAGTGGACCGACTTTGCCTCTGACGTCGATGATGGTGCACAAACAGGTGCAAAAGATGGACAGTTTGAATATTTAACTTCGGCCCGGTGGTACATACATAACTTTTATTTCAGTTGCCAATCCTCATTGCACCACGAAAGGCATAAGTAACTCGACGATTCACATTTCGTGATATCCTGATTGTCCGTGTGATGGTGTGACAACAGACCATGACCGACTTGATCAAGGTCACTGGTGATAATACTAACAACTTGACGCATGCGATATCCGCAGCCGATAGAGTTACTCCTGTAGTCTATATTATTAGCTGCGCCATCATTAACTGTGTTGATCGTATAGAGCGAGACAATCCTATGACTAACGGGGTAGTTTTTAAACTGGACGATTGGATGACAGCATGTAATCTACGCAACAACCAATGCATTGGTTTTATGGACAACAGTAAGTAAAACTCAAGATGAGGATAAATTGTACGTTATTAGATGAGTTTGCAGTTCCACTCAAAGGCGTGCGTTAGAAAATAATACTAATCAATCACTTTTTCCAAGATATTGATAAGCATGTGTCAGATTGTTTTGCTGATGTAGTACGCTACATATTTTTTCATTTAGGAATAGCGTGGCCAATGCATATCGCTTGCGTTACAAATGCTAAACTATTATCATCATGTAGTCATTCAGTGTTAACCAATCAGTGCTCCTGTGCGGACAGCACTGAAATTTTCACAATGTTCATTAACAACACCGTTGTCGTTTTATGTTCGATGATATATGTCACCTCCCACAAACGCATACATATACGTACACACACACACACAATCTCACAACCTCCGCAGGTTCAAAACGATTTACAACTTTTCGGTTACTCAAGACATGAAAATTAAACGGAAGTAGGCAAATGAAATTCACCCCTTTTCACGCGTACCAAAGTAATTGTCGTCCACAGTATATGAACTTCGGTCTCAAGTAGAACTCTTTAATGTAGATGTTTCGAACGGGTCAGTTTCCAAAATATACAGTACTTCGAATCAAATATTGCCAAATCATCAATTACCAGGATAATTAACATTGGCCCGTTTGACTACAATCAAAGCCCCTTGAATTGAAGCGTTCGCTATTATGACCCAAAACTTTCTACAGCCAATCACAACTATCCCACTGATACAAACCCACTATTCACTACAAATACAACTGTATCACAAACAGAACATAACAGCATTCATTAACATTCAAGCAAACGTATTTCAATGTCACTCCTTCGTGTTGACATACACTTCAGCGAAAGCTTTTCATCTACACTCCAAGAAATACATTTATTGACACTCAAGCAAACGCATTTGACACTCCAGCGAATGCATTCATAGAAACTCAAGCAAACGCATTCATGCATATATACTCCAGAGAACCCATTCTTACACATCAAAGCGAATTTACGATATCATTGACACTTCAACTGACGCATTCATAGACACTCCAACGAACACTTTCATAGACACTCCAACGAACACATTCATAGACACTCCAGCGAACACATTCATAGACACTCCAGCGAACACTTTCATAGACACTCCAGCGAACACATTCATAGACACTCAAGCGAACACTTTCATAGACACTCCAGCGAACACTTTCATAGACACTCCAGCGAACACATTCATAGACACTCCAGCGAACACTTTCATAGACACTCCAGCGAACACATTCATAGACACTCCAGCGAACACATTCACAGACACTCAAGCGTACACATTCGAGCGAATTCATGTCATAGACACTCCAATGAACGTATTTCATATACACTCCAGAGAACGCATTTTATACACACTTTTAAAACGCTTTTCGTATACACTACAGCAAATGCATTCATACACACTCCAGCGAATGCATTAATATATACTCAAGCGAATTCACGTCAAGGAATGTCCAGCGAACGTATTCATATACACTCAAGCCAACGCATTTATACCCACTCAAGCGAGCACATTCAATGAAACTCCAGCGAACGCATTTCATATACACTCCAGTAAGCGCATTTCATATGCAATACAGCGAATGCATTCATACACACTCCAGCGAATGCATTCATACGCACTTCTGTAAAAGCGTTCAAAGACCCAACGAACGCATTCATTGACACTCAAGCGAATTCATTTCATACACGCTCCCAGAATTCGCTCCTGATATATACTCCTGATATATTCACTCAAGCTATCTTAACTCCGTCATCTACACGTCCCAGACCCTGACTTACTTCGCCACCGAAGCAACCAATAAAGAGCGTGCCAGTCAACAGAGCTACAAATAAAGCTCACATTGAACGTCATCACGTCTTGAGTATTAACTGCAAGGACACCAAGCCAAAGTTCCGGCCATCATCTACAGTGGCGGAGTCAACAAGTCTAATCGAATGGATCAAAGTGCCTGGTGAAGGGAGACTTATTATCATCCCCACAATGCGCCGGCCTTGTAAGGTATTATAAGGTGGGTTTTGTAGGCTTAGTGTACCTTTGTTAAGTCCATAGTTCCAAGTGAAAAGGTGCTTCACGTGCTGTCTGATTAACATTACCTGATGATTTATGCAGTCGATGGCGCACAATCGTAACAAAATTTAGTGAGTTGATCACACAATCGAGCAGCTTAGTTCTTACAATATATTTATTTGCTTAATATATCAAAGTCAGAACAAGTCTTACTTGCAATTAACAGGTTGAAAAAGCACAATAACCCTCTGTTGTCTTCAGGCTTTCACAGAGAAGAACAATAACACTCGCCGCTTCCTCCGCTTAGGGCTGATGAGGTGATTAGCAATCAAGATTACTAGCAGCAACAACATGCACAATGTGATTTGTGTCAATAAATGTATGAAGCTTAAAGTTTATGTTTGATTATAAATCTTTTACATAAAAATACGTTTCCCGGGAAAAAGGTGTCTGCATTTCAACGATTTGTTAGGAGCAAAATAGAATACGTTTTCTTCAATACTCACTTAGTACATACTCAATACATGATAGGTTAACTACATGGGTATAACTCTACAAGGGAAATCTCAACCGAATAATATGTTCGTTGCATTCAATTGATTTCCTTAGCCTTATGCGTGTCAAATGATCGATACATAAGCGGCATAGCTTGATGACTTCGGCAATTTGAAGAAGAGATCTTTGGATTAGAGCCGAGTCTCACTAAGGGACAGCTTTGCATATCATTTACCGTGTAGCAGCCACACCCCGTTTATATATATATATTTTACCTAAACGTCGTCGTTTAATGCATATTAATATATATAATATATTTATATAATATTTTTAATAATATATCGCTTAAACATGATGCAAGCAATTTGCACTATGATATGTTCCGGAAAATATCATATTGAGCAAGCAAATGATGTGAAGACTGTAAAGTAGCTGCTTCTCGGATGCTACACAAACAGGGAATTCAAGGATCTTACGATCAGTAAACATGTATGGTAAAAGAAGAATGATAGTAATGTTTTTGGCCGGGCGTTCATTAACATACAAATTATACTCACCTGATGTATAATGCAAGCACACTTATCTCATAGCGTTAACGTTTGCATAATAAAGTATCAACATTATTCAATGCCTTAGAGAGCTCTATAAATGACGGTAAAGCCACACACACACACACACACACACACACACACACACACACACACACACACACACACACACACACACACACACACACACACACACACACACACACACACACACACACACACACACACACACACACACACACACACACACACACACACACACACACACACACACACATATATATATATATATATATATATATATATATATATATATATATATATATATAAATATATAAATATATATATATATATATATATATATATATATGTATGTATATGTATATATATATATATATATATATATGTATATATATATATATATATATATATATATATATATATATATATGTATATATATATATATATATATATGTAGTCCATTTGAGCGGAGCAGAGTTTCGTCGTGCAGACGTAGCAAAGTTTGAAGCTTAACTTTGTGTTTACTTCATATTAGTTATGCTGCAAGTTGCTTGTGATATATTGTTAATGTATTTACATATGGGTGCATTGACTCTTCCTGTTTTATTAACGAAAACAATTTTATTCTGATGTTATCCTTATTATTGTTTCATAAATGCTATTTAGTCTTTTAATACCCAAACTATCTAATTATTCAGACCCTTGTTGCTTCACGTTTGTGTCATCTTTATATTTCCTTATTCAACAATTACATACACAATATTTGCAATGAATATTAGCTCAAATCGTTTACCTGGCATCCCGATATTTTATGCGTAGGGTACATGGAGTGTGTCTCTGTATGTAATTATGCTCGGGGGTGGGGGGGGGCGCTTGCTTCACATTCATTCAATAATCGCTATCTTGCCTTGTGTAATCACGAGTATTCATTCATCCGCAGCCTTTTATTTAAAATGACTTGTTTTTCCATTAGCACATTTCACAAGCATGTTGACGGATTAACATTAAATGCGCTGAGATTCAGTCGCGCGTCATCACTACTGTTGCGTTTATTTACCTTATAATTTCGCCTTGCTGTTATGTACGTGTTATTATTTTATACAACTACATAATATATCAAATTGAGCAAAGGTTCTTTCAGAGGAAAGTTTAATTTAGTTTAATTTTATTCTCAGGTTAACAATTTACGTGCAAGAACCGTGGCCACTTGTAGAGCGATAGAACTTGAGGATGCATATAGTCCGGGACTACATATTGAGAGTTTGGAATTTTACGGATGTACGAAACTTTCACTTCGGCCCAGTCCATCTACTTTTCAAAACACTGCTTCTGGGCGTAAATAGTGTGCATTTACGACCCTAATCCTTCCCCACCTGTATTCACTTGATGTACGTAATTCATTATTTAAGTGAGCTGCTTTGCCTGGGAGTCATTTGGCACAGCCATACCTTTCAGGCCGACAGACTGGAATTGGTTTAAATTATCCGTAATCAGAAAGGTTTAGAGCTACGCAAAGGTTGTCTGCTTCTGCTGCAAGATCCTGATGGTTTAAAACTGTGATAAGTTTATATTTTACAAAGGATCGAATGATGGGGATGTGCTTTTGGCCAAGCTTTTTATATATTTACTCTTGGGATTCCTGATCCGATAAGTCATTGGTAGCGTCTCACATATCCTATCTTTAATTAACGTGTGTGTCAAACATGTGTTGGCAGCACTAAGTAAAAATGCAAGTTGCATAACATCCGATCTCTCAAAATATAGCCCAGCATGACATTGTCAATCAGAACCTTGCCCTCTCCTAGTGATGGGTGTGTTCGCCTCGGCGTGGGCGTGAATGATCGAGATCACAGCAAGCAGCTGCACATGCAGCCACCCTTAGTTTCGCTTAAGTATGGGCAGCAAAGGAGGTCGAGCGTAAGAGGATGTCGGGACATTTTGCAGGTCTATTGCCTGGCGTTATTGAGAATGTCTGCCACTTCTTCATAGTTAATTCCATTATCAGCTTACGGCCCGGTACTATGTTACACAACATTGCAAGGCAGTTAACGGCGCCCAGTGGATGGGGGAGTGAAATTATTAGGCAACTGTGATCCGTAGCACGCACAACCTTTACACACCCCATCTTAATGTGTCAATAGACACACTATTATTGCCGGTTGGTATGTGCAGCCATCATGCTGTCAACCTGTAGTGTATCACATCACTAAATGGGTTCTGTCTGCTTAATTAAATTGTTACGTTTGTATTCTCTCAGCTTTTTGCTCAGAAATAATAATACAGCCCCAGCAAATCCTTTACGGCAGGCTATCGATAAAATGACAGCTGTTGATTTTTCTGTGTAGCCAAGTGCATTGTTTTCTTGCCACTCTCTATAAGAAACATTTGTTACATTGAAACGAAAAGCAATTCAAAATTAGCATGCAAATACAATGGATTGAATCATGAAGTGCTCAACAACGAGGTTGCAGTGACTTAACGGAACATATATGTAAAACGTGATTGCTTACCAATGCAGTGTCAATGAAGCTGCTACACCATAACTCAGATCAGCGCAGTATATAAGCAGTTAGTCGTGATACATTATTGGCCAATTAGCAGTTAAATACACACATAGTGTTCTTCATATTTATAGCGGTCTAAGTTGGTTTTATCAACGTATTGTACACTTGAAAATGATTAACGGATATATTGCAGAGCAGTTTGTTGATAATCCCGCGCTTCATTTGAAGCAGAAAGTACTATCAACATTATAACGTCATCTTACTTGTTTGCGTAATCCGCTAAAGATAAGGTTAAATCCAGGTTGGTAATGATTCACGACATTCGCACTATTGAGAATTAAAGACGATTACTGACGTTACTTCTTTGACTGTTGTTTAAATGCATGTTTTTGTGCGAATACAACTACACTTATATTTGATGAGCATGCAAAGATTGAGGCAGTACATACAAACTTAAAACATGGCTACTAACAAATGGTCTTATATTAAACACTAAGTAAAACAAGTTATATGGTGATAAGAAGATTCAATAAGAAATAAGATATAAGTAATTGTGAGATAAAAATAGATGATGAAGTAATCAACAGGATAGACACAAACAACGGTGCACATAAATTTTTGGGCATATTTATAGACGAAAAACTATCGGGAAAACCCATATAAATCATGTCAATAAAAAGATATCTCATGGCCTTTTATGCTCAAACAAGTAAAAGACTTTCACCCTAAATCAGCATTACGCAATCTATATTTTGCTCTTGTTCACTCACATTTATCATATGGTATACTTGCATGGGGAAATGCTGGCAAAAACAATTTAAAGCGTACTGAAATACTACAAAAACGTGCTCTGAGATATATTAACAAATCTTCGTATAACGCTCATACAGAACCTCTTTTCACACGTAGCAATATATTAAAATTAAATGATCTCTATGAGTACAATGTAGCCTTATTGATGTACCATTACAAAAATAACATGCTGCCATCATCATTCATCAATGCATTCCATCATCAATGCAATATTAACAGTTTCTTCTTCTTCTTCTTCTTCTTCTTCTTGTTCTTCTTCTTCTTCTTCTTCTTCTTCTTCTTCTTCTACCTCCTGTGACTGCACAGGATGAATACACATGTACCTTTTATGTATCAAGTCGCTAAACATATCAACCAACGCGGTATAGCTCCCACGTAGGTGTAGTTTTGGAGGGACAGCATGTTTGCTAATACTCGATCAGTGCTAATGCTTCACAAAAGGCCATTCACCCCGAGTTTTTGCAGATTGTTGTTCAGGTCTGGTCTAATTAAAAGTCTAAGCACATAGTCAGGTCAACATATGAGCAGTAACTTTGTCTGTTATCGCCGCCTGAAACAAACAACGACTTTTACCTTTTGCCACATGCATACAAATTAGATGACAGTAATTCATTACCCTTATCCGTGTCAAGTCCTGGCCACGCTTACTGACGCTTCCGACACAAATTCGAAAGGCAATTTTATCTTGGGCAGCTCCTTTGTAGTCGGTCAATTATGCTGGTTGAAGCTGTGGCAATAGTCTCATAATAAGTTATGAAATGTATAAAAACAAGGGGTGCATTTGTTCGTGTATTTCTGATGTTGTTTGCGTAGAGGAGCTGCATTAAGCTGAAACAATGTCAGTAATATCGGGTGCGCATTTATCGAGGGCATTTCATGAACAACATAATCTTCGTCAATCTAAATCATGTGAAAAATTAGGCTGTGTTGCGGGCGTTACTTTTGATCATGTATACAACGTTAAACCTGTGAGCATATGAACGTAATACACAATGTTTCTGTCCAAGTCAAAAGGAGCATGCACCAATGATAACGCAAGGGGTCAGAGCCAGGCGTGTAGCAAATGAGCAGTTACTTGTTTTCATATCTACCAGTCTAGTTAATACAAATATTGGCGACACAAACACCAATTTATTAATGTGGTTTGGAAAAATATTTGGCAGTAATTGCGACGTCCAAACAACAGCATTAAGAAGAGGCCGTATGGACCATGGAATTTGCGGAACAACATACGTGCAGCGAGATGTTTTGCACTTATTAAGCTTTATATGAACGGCTTCGAACCTGCCATGGATGTTATTGCGCGAGCATGAGGCTTTAAAGGTAACAAGCCATAACAATGTCATATATGACGGCTTTAACGGCTCAGCTCGCGTCAGCTGAACTGAGTGAGTCCTCCATATCTCGTATAAATGACCACGAAAGTCGATTCATTTCAGCCCTATCTGTCGTGTTTCATTTGTCGTGTTATCTGATACCCGATTGATCTCTAGCGACAAACGCAATGAGACACATCTTCACCCTTATAAGAAAGAGCACCCACAATTACGACTACATGATTGGTTGGATTATTTGCGTTCTTTGTAAGAAAATGCTTTCCATCCAAGCCCTCATTTCATTGATTTTTTCTTTTGTCTGACTAATTATGTCCGGAGGTAACAGCGTAAAAATAGTGACATTTACTTCCTTAAAATGTGTATCACGCAATATAATGACAGATGCAATTGATCACAGAGCTAGTGAGCTGCAGTTAAGACCCTTATCCTTTACCAACGTTACTTACTTGTTGAACATAGTTCATCATTTAAATGAGCTGTTTTACTTTGGAGTCACTAGTCAAAGCCAAACCTATCTGGCCCACAGGCCGGAATTGATGTGAATTCGACGTAATCAGGAAAGTTATTGCTACGTAAATGTTGTCTGCTTTTGCTGCAAGTTCTATTGGAATCATGGTGGTTTATAACTGCGGTTAGTACATATGTTAAAACGGATCGATTGATAGGGATGAGCTTTTGGCAAAGCTTTTTAAAGATTAACTTAATTGATAGTGTTACCAGCTCTGTAAGTAAGACGTAGATGCTCGACTTGAGGAAGTATATCTATCAAATAAAGCCAGCTTAATCAATTACATTTCTTGCTGCAACTTTTTCCTATCATCTCAGAACCACGATTGATATCCCCTGGTGTACCCCACACCAGCGCGTTAAAATACCTGAGACACGATCCAGCCTTTCGCTCCTCAAATATCTTCTCCGTCTTTAACGCTTCTGTAGCACATGATGTGCGTCGAACATGTGTTGACTGCCCTCAGTACAGAATACGAGTTGCTATAGCATCCTATCTCAGCATCTAGCATGTCTTAGCTATGTCATTGCTTAAGTTGTGAATCATACTATGTTACGCAGCCTATCACGGCAGTTCATGGCGCCCAGTGGACCTGAGAGTGAAATGATTTGGCATCGGTATTCTGTAGCACGTACAACCATCACAAAACCCCATCAGTCTGTAGTGCATCATATCACTAAATCTGTTACGTCTGATTAATTCACTTGTCACATTTATTCTCTCTCTGCTTATCGCTCAGTAATAATAATACAGCTCCAGCCTCAGCTCTACGGCATGTGATCATTTTTATGACAGCTGTTGATTTTTCTGTGTATTCAAGTACATTGTATGGTTTACACTTTCTATAAGATACACTTGCAAGAGAACGAAAACCAATACAAAATGAGCATGCGAATTCAATTGCAAGTCGTACAGGAAGTAGCATTGGCTGTTGAGAGGGATGGCAGATGTTTACATTGACAGTCGCGCACGAATCCACATCTTAAAGGGCATAATGCTCTGTTATTTAGGCCTAATGACAGATCAGAATACAAGCCAATTTATCAAAGGATCAGTCGTGGATTTTGGATTCTTTACCCAAGTGTAATTCCGTGATGTATTAAGGAGAGCGATGTCGGGATAAGCTTATGTCGTTGTTACATCACTGTGTAATCATCAGAAACACTTAGAGTGCAATTCATAAAGTGAATGAATCACCTGGAATAGCAGGACTCTTATTAACACATATTAAGTTTGCATACCTACCATCTAACTTTACTGCGAGTCATTGCACCATTTATTTCAGAGGCAAGAGCTAAAAACAGGAAATTGGAACTGTACCAATTACCCCGGCATGGCAACTCAAGATCCCAAGGGTCGATGTAGCCTTATCAACACGCGAGGGAACCTCACATCTGAACAACAAAGTTCATCATTTTTGTTCTTACTGCAAGAGAAGGTATTCCTCTATAAAGACATAGAAAACTACTGACTCATATCATATGATGACAGTCAGATGACAGGTGCACTTATAGCTCTTGAAATGATAACACTTCATGAGAAGCCCAGCTGTATTTCAACGCAGAAAAATAAGTGCGCACTCTGGGGCGGCAAATAGAAATGACAGCATCAACAATCAATTGGGAACTGGGATGGTCAGGGATGTGTACAGTGGTGTTAGACAAGTATCTAAGTAGAGCAAGACACGCTGTGACCAGGATAAGACAAGTCTATAGCAGCACAGTTCTGAACCAGACGAAACAAAACCTGTCCCGTCATTACAAAGAACCAGTCTGCATCATGAGATGCTTTCCGATTTATATATTATCCTGGCAGCGGTCAATAGCTGCGCAATGATATTAATGAAATGCGATGTTGTTTTTCTTGAATATCATAAGTCAACGAATAACGTTCATTTCTCTGACTGAAGTACAGGGCACGAGACTAAGCATAGCCGACTGTAACATAGCACTGGACCATAGCTGGTTGCAATGTAAACATGGATGATATTGACTATTTCAACGGTAACATCGACTTCTTATCTCACTGCTCATTTGCGCATTCATGGTCCAACGAACTACCAATCACAATCTAAGAAGTTTTGCTATCTGGGGGTGTAATATCGATATCGCAATGTCAAACACCTGTCAGGATCAAGTTTTACCCTCTTGGAAATTAAGCTGGAACAAAACCTGATAAATTTCCAACTTCGTCAGATGAAATGGTGCAGCGAGGCTATTGAGCGCTCATTGGTTGTGAATATATTGTTTCAGTATCATGAATTTCTGTCATATATGTGCGTGTACTGCTATGACAGAGACAAAATACACAGCAATCACCAGGTCAATTCTTATAGATCTTCTTTAGCCTTAGGATCGTAATATAATGGACCACGACGACGTAATTATCACCGTACTACAATGTTAAAGATGCTCATGAACATGATATGTTTATTGCGTAATGCTTGCTTTAGTAAGAAAAAAATTATTAAGTTGTTCAATCTGCTGATAAAACCATGCATTTTTAGAAATAGCATATTGCAGTCTTTCCATTTGGCTGCATTTCGACGACTAACATAAGAATCGCGATAATCAGGTCGGATTTGCAAAGCGTTATTTATACTTGAAGTTTGTGATTCACGCCTCAAACGATCATTGCTATACGACGATTATGAGTGTTTACCCGGGGGGGACTATATGCTGCCAGAAAGTCGTAATTAGATAAAGCAATCAGTGCGACCATACCACAACGCATACAGGTCCGCCCACTGATGCCAGTATATCGTAATTGCATTTTGAATGTTATCCCACCGAACCATAACATGAAAGCTGTTCGGACTGTTCCATTTGCAATTTGTGTGTATTGCTGCATAGTTATATTATGACTGCTTGTTCTCACATAGTTAAGCACTGTACTGCACCATTCATGTGTCAGTTACACAACTCAAACGAGATATTGCTATCAATGTGGGTTTATGTTAACAATGCACCATTCATGTGTGATAATTATGAGTGTGAGTCTCTAATCAATGTGGGTTTCAATCTGTCATTGGTAAATTGTTTATGGTGTGTTGGCTGGAACTGATTCAACAAGGAGTGGATATAAATTGTTTCGCGTTTGGTATTTAGACAATGGGAAGCCATTTGCTGTGGCGTGTGTAGAGCATAAATGGCACTTCATTTAGGTCTTCATGATTCAAATGTTTGCCTTTGTTATCAACCAAGACCTATCTATTACATTGTGCATTATGAACGCTTAATGATCCCGGAGATAATCTTAATGTCTCATCATAGCGATGTAAACACTAAATCACATTAGTTTGGAACGGGTTTTCCTACAAGACCTTCCATTGCTGGACAACCGACACTGCATGATGACGGCTATGATATTAGGGGCTAACATACAAACAAAGGATATTGTCAAAGAGCTTTGACTTAATGATTGTGCTTGACGGAATGAATGGCTGGCTGGCTGTAATGAAAGCGGTCGGTGGAACATCGTTGACGCGTTTATTGTTATTTATACAAGTCAAAATGTATGATATATATATATATATATATAACGATATTATAGATATATATAACGAATATATAATATATGTGGGTTACAATAACTGCTTCTAATAACTACCAGATAAAGATATGCATTATCTGTTGCTTGACGGAATGAATGGCTGGCTGTAATGAATTCGGTGGAACATCGATTGACGCGTTTATTGTTATTTATACAAGTCAAAATATATATATATATATATGTGGTATACCTAACATTGCTTGACTAATAACTACCAGATAAAGATATCGCATTATCTGTTGCTTGACGGAATGAATGGCTGGCTGTAATGAATTCGGTGGAACATCGATTGACGCGTTTATTGTTATTTATACAAGTCAAAATATATATATATATATGTGGTACAACTAACATTGCTTGACTAATAACTACCAGATAAAGATATCGCATATCTGTTGCTTGACGGAATGAATAAATGGCTGTAATGAATTCGGTGGAACATCGATTGACGCGTTTATTGTTTTTTATACAAGTCAACATATATATATATATATGTGTACTACTAACATTGCTTGACTAATAACTACACAGATAAAGATATCGCATTATCTGTTGCTTGACGGAATGAATGGCTGGCTGTAATGAATTCGGGAACATCGATTGACGCGTTTATTGTTATTTATACAAGTCAAAATATATATATATGTGGTACAACTAACATTGCTTGACTAATAACGATTATCTGTTGCTTGACGGAATGAATGGCTGGCTGTAATGAATTCTAGGGGAACATCGATTGACGCGTTTATTGTTATATTATACAAGTCAAAATATATATATATGTGGTACAACTAACATTGCTTGACTAATAACTACCAGATAAAGATATCGCATTATCTATTGCTTGACGGAATGAATGGCTGGCCGTAATGAATTCGGTGGAACATCGATTGACGCGTTTATTGTTATTTATACAAGTCAAAATATATATATATGTGGTACAACTAACATTGCTTGACTAATAACTACCAGATAAAGATATCGCATTATCTATTGCTTGACGGAATGAATGGCTGGCCGTAATGAATTCGGTGGCACATCAATTCCCGTCTTTATTGTTATTGATACAAGTCTAAAAATATCCACATATGTAGTACAACAAGCATTGCTTGAATAAGCCTGATAAAGGCATTGCATTATCTTTTGCTTGTTCATGATTTGCCGGTTTTTGCAGTAATGTTGGCCAATGGCCCATAATCGAATAAGACGCGAAAACTTTAACGCTTGTCATAGTTTGATACGTGATACTATCGAGAATAAATGGTTCGGGGTGCACCCATATCGGTTCGAATGATTCTCTTGTAACAAACGATATCAAATCTGCATTGTAACGGACACTGTTGTGTAGAGCACATTTGTATGGAATTGCATGCATTCCAAGGAAAACATTTTTGAGCCAAAAACCCATATTTTGCCTTGGACTATTATTGTACAATGTTATCATAACACATGATCATTGTACTTAATCTTTCAATAGAACTTTATCTGTCGTTTGACGTTCATACAGATTAAATTATCTTTGCCATGACTACAATTCTTACAAATCATAATCATTACCCCATTTGCGCCATTGGATAATAGAGAAAATAACAAATGTTGCATGACCGAAGTAGATAGTAGTAGAGCGCATGTTCAATGGTTTGGTACTCAGGCCACATGCATGATTATAGTGTACGCCACGTTAACCAGCAGGTAGGCCTTGCCAGCATTATAAACCATGAAAAACATTGCTAGACAGCAGACATTTAGACATTTACCGAGAATCGCAGTCATTATCTGTAAATACTATCTGACGATTTGAACCCCGGAATAAATGTAACAGATAAGTTGCAGAAGTGACTGCAGCGTTTATGATGCCATAATGCGTCTAGTCGCTCACAAATGATTTAGCCGTTAATAAAGACATAATTTTTGTATATGTGCAGTGGATGTTCAGATGACAGTGAAAGCTAACTTTTGGCACAGCAATAATCATGAGATCCATATATTCACCATTCCGTCCGTTCCTTTGTGCTACAATGGCAATTAACGTTAAAGTTTCGTGCGTCTAGGGCTACGCATTAACGTTGATAATTGCTCAAAAGGCACCGATATATCTGGCAAAACTATTTGGAGATTGTGGGTTATTATTAAATGATCCACAAGCTCACATTCCAAATTATGGTGCATGATTGTAAAGTCGTTACCGCCTCCATATCATACCTTGGATACACAAACCAAGCTAGATACCAAGTGATCATTTGTTTTTGTTATTGCTATCCGCAATTGCATCTAAACTATTAAGCTATCAATGATTGGCCCTGAAAGTAGATGCAATCGAGAGCGTTTTTGCATCAGAATCACGCATTAGATAAAAACTTAAATGACGTGCCCCATCGCTTCCACGTTTGAATCGAATCCAATGTCTCTCGGCCATCCATCTAATTCATCCAATATCCACGGAATTACACAGGGGAAATGAAATCAAGAGCCATGGCAAATCCTGCGCTTATGTTCTGATCTTTTATTGAGGCTCCAATTCAGGAAACGATGGCATTTAACAATTTGATTCATTCCACAACGAATGATGTCAATATCCTCCACCCTTCCTTTAAACTATTCGTATTATGAAATTGGTTTCTGTCATGCGCTATCCAACGAAATAAACAGCTGTCACTAAATGGATCTTCAGCCGTATAACTCTCGTTTGAGTGTCACTATAACTACTTAGTGAGGAGCAGAGAGCAAACAGACGCGATGATAATATTAATGAGACGTTATGCGAACCATACGACGGCTTGACTACAAATGCCAATTGTATGGATGAATGCTTCTGTTGACAGAGTTAGATGCATGTGTTACGGTGGAGCGTGACTGGGAATACCCATATCAATTCATGTTAATCTCACGTCGAATTAAATACCGGGCTAGGTTGAGTAACATGATATTGAATCATTAGCAGATGATGCAATCAACTAACACAACGTGACTAACGTATTCTATCATGTTAGGCCATTTCTATCATGCCTGACCATTTCTGGCCTCATACAACCTGTGTAATCCAGGCTCAAGCTAAACTTAAGAGCTATATATTAGCATTTTGTTGTTTTCTGTCGCTACAACAAGCTCACACCGACGCCATCACATTAATGAATCGTTGGTTACGTGCTGTCTTACTAATTAGCACAGTCAGAGTGTAGTTTTGGCTTTCACTGCTTGTGCCGCGGGTTGTGTGTACTTTCCCTTACGAAAATGAGCTCCAACACTAACAACTAAATGACGGGCTGGATTACTTGACAACGTTTGAATTCATTACTGTATGGCTTCGACATATCTATTGGGCCGTCATACCCTCGAGTTTTCGAGATATACCTAAGGGTAAATTATCTTGATGCCATCACAAGATTTGCTTAAATTGAATGACCTGTGTTGTGATGACCATGGACCATACGTTCAATAGTTGTGTGGCCTTGAACCAGTCGAATTTAAATCTATCTAGGCAATTAGAGTAGCCGGTCTGCAGTTGCTTTTCGATTTACACTCCACAAAATCTGTGACCAACCAGCAACTCAGTGTTAGCGATGCAGAGTAACAATCCAGCTTTAATTTTGACCCTCTGGGAAATCAAACCGCATATCATTGTTCGTTCGGGGGATATTACTATAATAAGAAGAAATGGTAAAGCTTAATCACTAAGGAGCATTTGCTCAAGCCACGGTGCTCGTTGTTACAGAGGCAAGTCGCAGAATCTTCATCTCTGCTTAACCTGTTTTAGCACTGTAACCTGATTATCTACCATCATGGAAACCAGCATCCAAATGCATCCATTAGGCAATTTTCAGACGACGAGCAGCCATTAATAGAACGCCATTACATCACATTTTTACAGATATTTTACTTTGGGTTTATTACAAATGATTGTGACTATTGAAATACACGCTTTGCAGCCAATAGATGGGCCCAGTGTTTGTGAGGCATGTTTGCATCAACATTTATCCCCTATGCATAGTCTTAGAAGCATAAAGTTTAAGCTGTCATCAGCGATGATTTGGTTAACATTAATTAAAGGAATGAGCAGTGCTTTCATCTCAAGAAATATTTTGTTGCATGTTCCTATAACGTCTACTGCCCGTGTGTTTAAGAATGAAGTAGCAGCCTAGTGTTTTTATTTTTTTTATTTCAATACACGTTACCATAAACCTAATTCCAAATTCAGAACTCCCATCTAATATACCTTTGCAAATAAGGCGTATTGATATTTGAAACCCATGTTTTTTGTGTCTATTATTTCTTCACCAGTTTGACTGGTTATTGTGCGGCATGTAAAGGGTGGTGCATGTACTGAGCATTCGATGACCGTATCTGTTTGATTTACATAAATGCACATTATGGCGGATGGAGGTACGGCAGTTAAGTAGGTATTCCCAGCCGATTCCACGTTTATTCTAATTCACGTTTTATGCCGAACGTATATTACTGCCTCTAAACATATATCTAGCATTGTTAAGCGCTATCCATGAATATAGTACACCGATGAATTGCACCTTCCAAAAAGATGAGTGCTGTGAGATGCATAATGAATGAGGCAAAACCTATTTCGAAAGTTTCAATCAGTCATTGGCCGGGAATTGTGATTGTAGTTGCATGATGTGAACCAGCGGGGAAGATATACCATTAAAGTGCATGGCCGTGATGAATGTCGTTATTGCACTTCAGCTTCACTTACTGATAATGAGTCTAGTGGGTACGGTTATAAAGAGGATGGTCCACGAGAAATCCTCCGCTCCAAGATTTGTGTATTCAAACCGCAAAGCAATAAAGGCAAGGTTATTATTATGGGACATCATCTCATTCTCAGTCCAATGTCCCACATTTGATTAAACTTTAAAGCAATATATTTAATATTTACGAAGGCTCTCATTGGGAGTACTGAGCCAATATACGCTATTCATCCGTCGTATCTGTCATTGGTGGTGTTTTTTCTATATATGCAGAAAAGAACCACGGTTGATTCAGTGGGTCACGCCGTATACCATGATCAGTCTTTAAAATGCTGTAAATGAATGTAGCCCCCGTAGATGCTTAGAGGCTATCCTAGATGAAGTTACCATCTCGTGGCAGCAATAATATCGAAAATTCAAAAGGAAAACAATATTGCCCATCGACAACAGTTATGTCTTGCGTAGCTTTAATGAAATTTAGGTCATCAATACTGACTGTTAATGGAACTTGTGGGCCATGTGAGCTACTCCTAGTCAAGTTATATTATAGGGTTAGTAATCTGTAACATCCCTGCTGGACTGCGGCAAATGATGCGATTGATAATAGTCGAATCATTTATTTGGCACTGATTAAACAATCGTTTCCGACTTTTTGTACAAGGTTAAACTAAGTGGACCGACTTTGCTTCTGACGTCGATGATGATGCACAAACAGGTGTAAGAGATGGACAATGTGAATATTTAACTTCAGCCCAGTGGTGCATACATAACTTTTATTTCAGTTGCCAATCCTCATTTCACCATGAAAGACATAAGTAGCTCGATGATTCACAATTCGTGATATCCTGATTGTAAGTGTTGGCGTGACAACAGACCATGACCGACTTGATCAAGGGCACTGGTGCAAATACTAACAACCTGACGCATGCAATATCCGCAGCCAATAGAGTTACCACGGTAGTCTACAATATTAGCTGCGCCTCAATAAACTGTGTTGATCGTATAGAGAGAGATCATTTCATGACCAACAGGGTAACATTTTTAACCTGGACGACTAGATGACAGCAGAAAATCTACGCCACAACCAATGAATCCGTAGTATGGACAAAAGTAAATAGAACACAAGATGAGGATAAAATGTACGTTCGTAGGTGAGTTTTTAGTTCCACTCTAAGGCGTGCTTTAGAAAATAGTATGTCAACTAATTAATCATTTCTACAAGATATTAATAAGCACGTGTCAGATTGACTAGCTGTTGTTACACGCAACATATATGTCATATGGGAATAGAGCGGCCAATGCATATCGCTTGCGTTACAAATGCCACACTATTATCATAATGTAGTCATTCAGTGTTAAGCAATTATTGCTCCTGTACCGATAACACTTAAATGTTCACACTGTTTATTAACAACAATATCGACGAGATATGTCACCTCTCACAAACGCACACATATACGTATACACACACAAACACTTGCAGTCAATTCTTTTAACCTAGCACTTACTCCGCAGGTCCAATACGATTTACATCTTTTCGGTTACTCAAGACTTGGAAATTAAACCGAGGTAGGCAAATTCACCACTTTTTACGTGTACAAAATCATTAGTCGTCCACGTTATATAAACTTTGGTCTTGGTGACGTCAACACGCGAAGTCCGACGAAAGTCATTCATGGATCTGGACGATGATTAATAGATTTTGACCTCGCACAAAACTTATCTAAGGGCTAACATTCACTTGATCCTGTTACTTTCAAAGTCTCAGTAATGAATTCCACTGCAATGTATCCGTATGCCGTATGTGTGGAAACGCAAGTCTTATATGTCTTAACAATATGTACCAACCAACTCAACCCGAAATCTGCTTCACAAACACATCTCTTGTCTTCGTTTGCACATTTGACATGCCATTTAATCACCAACGTTATGGTAATTTTTCAGAGGTTGGGTTTTCATAAAAAAAATCAAATAACCCTCAGTTATTTATTCGTATGTTGCTTTCGATATTTGCTGTACCACACAGACAGGTCACTGGGCGCCATTCCGATGATATTTGTTCCTATGTTGAGTTGCTTAGCGCATAGTATATAAAGTCGATGAATGTTACTCAACTTGGCTTATTGTGATTGGTCTAGTCATCGATGAAGATAGTTCAAACTTTATGCTTCTTGGACAACGGATGAACGTCAATTACTTATTGAAACGCGCATATGGAAATGGTGATTATTGCGATTATTTAATAAGAGCAATGCTGATGACAGAGTCACACGCAACCACTTCCAAAGAATACCATAAGAATGTGAACAAAATTGGCGGAATATATCGCGTGTGTAACCAATAGCATTAAGCCGTATTGTTTTGATCGGTGAATTAGATTCCTGCAGATCATGGTCAATATTCTCGACGTCTCATTGTGTTTGTCGCTAGAGGTAATTCGTGTATCAGATAACACGACTAAACAAATGAAACACGATTGATAAGCCTGACATGAATCGACTTTCTTGGTTATTTATACGAGTTATGGAGGACTTACTCATAACTTACTGCCATGACATGACAGCTGACAGGAGCTGAGCTGAAATCCGCCATATATGCAATTGTTATGGCTTGTGACTAAGCCTCATGCTCGCTCAATTGCATCCGTGTAAGGTACGAAGCATTCGTTTAAAGATTGGTAAGTGCATTACATCTCGCCATACGCATGTTATTCCGCGACTGTCGGATGGAAATATTCTCGCTGCACGTTCCATGGCCCACACTGCCTCTCCTCACTACTGTTGTCCTACATCCCCCAATCACTGTCAAATATTTTCCAATACCACATCAATAAATAAGTGTTTTTGTCGCCAAGATTTGTATTAACTAGACTGGTTGATCTTAATACGATGTGTATCACTTGTATATGTTCGCAAGTTTAACTTGGTATACATGATTATATGTGAGGCCAGCAACACCGCCCACATTGTCACATGATTAACATTGACGAATGGTGATATTGTACGCATGTTATACCTTCGACAAATGCACACCCGTTATTGCTAACATTGTATTCAGCTAAGTGAAGCTTCTCTACGTGAATAACACCAAAAGTCCATGAACAAATGCAGCCTTTGGTCCCCGTGTTTTGACGCATTTCATAATTATTGTGAGACTGTAGCCAATTTCCAATCAGCGTTTATGACAAACTACAAATGAGCCGCCCAAGTGCAATGTTTGGCTTATTGCACCGAGGACTTACTGGATACTGTGCACATTTGATAGCACTTGCGGAGCAGCAACAGCGTTCTGTACACTAACGTTAAATTGGCTTCCCGATGAACAAATTGAACGTCGGAGACGTCTGTCAATGTGGCCAGGACTTGACATGGATATAGGAAATATATTACCGTCAATTAACGAAAGTCGTGGCCTTTTTTGGGCGGCAATAACAAACAACGTTAATGCCCATTGGACGACCTAACTATGTGCTTATTCGAGTAATTTGACCAGGCCCGAACAACAGTATACAAAAACTCGCGGTGAATGGGCCTTTTGCGGAACATTGGCACTGATCGAGTGTCAGCAAACACACTGTCCCTCTAAAGCTACGTCCACACGAGAGAAATACCGCGTTGGTTGACATGTTTAGCTGATTTCAACATGTTAAGTATTTGTTTATTCATCCTTTGCAGTCACATGATTTATTCACCGCCTCAATATTTGTATGCTCATCAAATATAAATAAACTTGCATTCACACAATAACGACCATTTAAAAACAGTTAAAGAAGTAACGTCAGTAATCATCTATATTTCTCAATATAGCATGGATTATTAACAACTTGGAGCAAACTTTATCCCTGGCGGATTACGCGAACAAGTAAGATGAGGTTATGAAGATAAAGTTAATAACAATTTGTGCTTCAAATGAAGTGCTGCATTATCAATTAATATCTCACAATATATCGGTAAGCCATTGTCAAGTATACGATACTTTGTGATAAAACCAATTTTTACCACTTTAGAACGGATTCTGGTCCCATGACATAAAAACTACATCGGTATTTTGTAGTCTTAAAACAGCACGCTTCAGGTATTCAAAAGCAGACAGCGTTCATACAATTGCATTGCTAAAAAAACATATACAATAGTAAATCATCTTCATCCTGTGTAGGTGCATTATTATGTACCGTCAGGTAAAAAACACTATATTAATATATCTATCGCCGTGTTGATATGTAGAACACTCAGATTATGATTATGGGCAACTGAACGATTAATTACAATTATCATGTGTTATGATAAATTTGCTGTGTAAGCCTAAAGTAATTCGATTTGGACGTTTGTATCGAAAATGTTTCACTTGTCATATTAGCCAGACCGGACTGTGCTACACAACAATGTCAGTTACAAGTCCGATTTGAGGTCATTTGTAACAAAAGGATTATTCAAATCGATATGGGTGCATCCAGAACCAATTATTCTTGATGCTGTCACCTTGTCAACTGACTAAGACAACCATTCAGGTTTTCACGTCTTATTCGATTATGGGCTTATTGGCCGACATTAATGGAAAGACTCGGCAAATATTATCATTAACCAGCGTTAGATAATGCGATACCTTTATCTGGTAGTGGTCAGTCAAGGGTTTCTTCAAGCCTTGTTAGTTGTACCACATACGTACTTTTTGGACTAATATGACAATAACACGTGAGTGTTCCACCGAATTCATTAAAGCCAGCCATTCATTACGTGTCCGCGGTACAATCTGTTCATGAAATCAAAGCTATTTGACAATATCTTTTGTATGAATGTTAGCCCTTGTTTGGTGTCAAAGCCATTATCAACTCATAAGATCTTTTATGGTGCAGAGCTGTTCGTCTTTTCAATTGAAAAGCTTGTAGGAAAATTTAACTAAAATTTAATTTAGTGTTGCCATTGCTATTATCGGACATTGAGATATCTCCGGGAACTTCAAGAAAATTTAAATCAACTACAATATTGTTGACGTCAAGAGACGAAGTCCGACGGAAATCAGTTATGGATCTGCACACGCATAAGACGACGATGATTAATAGATTTTGACCTAGCACAAAACTTATCTAAGGGCAAACATCCACTTGATCCTGGTACTTACAAAGTCGCATCAATGCATTCGACTGCAATATATCCATATGCAAAATGTTGTCCTCAATGTGTTGAGGTATTGATTAAATAAAATAATTTCAGCACGAGCATCTTCTGCAGAAAATGCTCTTATGAAGAAACTCTATATCCCGAATAAGCCTTGCCTGATATTCATTCAGAATGACTGATACGTTTCACATACTTGGTATTCATTACTGGCGCTCAGTAAGACTTCGCTGTAATCCAGATATTTCATGGCAATATTTGCCAAAAGCTTTTAAGTCACACAGATTCCATGTGGATTAGTGAAGAAGCTAGAGGCTTTGAAAATCATTTGCTTCCAATGAGCAGCTAATACCGTTGAATGTTCTGTTGATATATGTGCTTCATATTAATCAACAGGTCATTCATAATAGGCGTGTAACGCCTTCGAAATATAATCATATGTACAATGTTGATGAAGTTTGTTCGCTTTTCGTCTTGTCTATAGGAACGGACCGTTTTATTAACGCACCAATATCCCTAGTCCGAACCAAATTGTTCGTGATATAAAGTCTATCATCTGTGTGTTTTATATAATTAAAAAATAATGACACAACCATGGAGAAAGCAAGCGACTGATGAATGTTGCAAAATCCCCTATAATTCTCCGATTAAGGTTTTGCGTAGCGGACTGCACGGTTGAATATTTATTTAGAGACAAGAGACAGATGATGAGAATCTATTCCGCATTTGATTAAATGATTCCAGAATATCTCTTCATTGATAACAAAGCATTTTAATCATAGATTCAAATTAGGAATCACTTTACATTTGAAGTTTAAAGCAGTGTTAATTTGTAAAGTGAATTGTATAGCGGGCATTAGATAACAAATGATCAATGAGCCTTACAGTGAAGATCGACAATTTCCTCTTTAAAATTCAGACGGTGAAGAAGAGCTATAAGGGTTGACCTTATGTTTGCTGTTAATTGTTTTCCTCTATCAAAGCAGTACACGTACACATATGATAGAAATCAATTATGCTGAAACCTTACATTCAAACTAAGGCGCGTTTAATAGCCACGCTACGCCACGTTCATCAGATGCAGTATGCAGTTTATCAGGTTTTGTTCCAGCTTAATTTCCCAAAGGGTAAAAGTTAATCCTGACGGGTGTTTGACATTGCTATATGGATATTTCCCCCCAGATAGCAAAACTCCTTAGATTGTGATTATTAATTCGTTGGTCCATGAATGCGCCAATGAGCAGAAGGATGAGAAGTCGATATTACCGGTGATATAGTCATTATCATCCATGTTTACATTGTAAGCAGCTGTGGTCCATTGCTAGGTTATGGTCGACTATGCTTGGTCTCTTGGCCCACGCTTCAAACAGAGCAATGAACGTATTTCGTTGACATGTGATATTCAAGAAAACGGACAATGCATCACATTAATATCATTGCGCAACTATTGACCGCTGCCAGGATAATATATAAATGGGGAAGCCTCTCATGATGTTGACCGGTTTTATTGTTTCGACTGGTTACGACCTGTGCTGCTATAGACTTTTCTGATCCTTGTCGCAGCGTGTCTTACACTACTTAGATACTTTTCATACTCTAACATCACTGTACGCATCCCTGACCATCCCAATTCCCTATTGATTGTTGATGCTGTCATTTCTATTTGCCGTTCCAGAGAGCGCACTTATTTCTCTGTGTTGAAATACAGCTTGGCTTTCCATGGTGTGTGATTATTGCAAGAGCTATAAGTGCACCTGTCATCTGACTGTCATCATATGATATGAGTCAATAGTTTTCTATGTTTTAAGGAAGAATTTCCTACTCTTGGAGTGAGAGTTGACTAAGTCATGAACCTTATTTGACATGGTAGGAAGTCACATGCGACGTTCCATCGCGTGTTGATAAGGTTACGTCGACCCTTGGGATCTTGAGTTGCCATGCAGTGGCATTTGGTATGGTTCCAGATTCTTGTTGTTAGCTCATGCCTCTGAAATAAATGTATTCAGTTGCAAGGACTCGCTGTAAAGTTAAATGGTAGGTATATAAGCTTACTGCGTGTTAATAAGAGTCTTGCTATTTCACGTGATTCTTTCACTTTATGACCTATATATTGTACTCCAAGTGTTTCTAGTGATTATACAGTGATGTAACAACGACATAAAGTTACCCTACTTAGCATGGGTATTTATCTCGTGTTGGCAGCTGCAGAATGAAGTAATAATAAATACTCATTCAAATCATTATTACATTAGTCGTACTTGAGCATAAGATGTCACTGTTTCTTAATAATGATAATTCTTAATATTTACATTGCATTATATAAATTATATGAAAAAGCTACCTCTGTCCGCTGGTAACGATGCATTAAATTCAGAAGCTGGTATTTCAAGGTCAGATATAACCAAACGTTTCAAAGAAATTCGGTAAGCTAATAGTTATGTGTTTTCACTCGGTCGCATGGCTTCATGGCGCTCTCGTGGTTTAAGACAACGGTCGCACTGAGTTGGATGAAAACTCCGCCGTCAATTTTGCCATTGCTTCATTTGAATCGCTCGATTGACATGACTATGTCGACCTCTATTAACGCCAGCGCTTTTGAATGTCTCACATCGCTCTCTTAAATAAATCTTATAACACGAAATTATACTTGGGGAAAGAATGCAAAATTCCTCGATAATTTGGTATGTGTTCTGATCTGCCATAAGCCTGACAAACAGAGAATGATGCTAGCATCTGCCATCCCTCCTCCACAGCCAATGCTTCTTTCCGTTCGGTTTGCTATTGCATTCGCATCCTAATATTGCATTGCTTTTCGTTCCTTTGTTACAAGCGTTCCTTATAGAAAGTGTCCAAAATGCAATGCACTTGACTACACAGAAAATCAATAGCTGTCATTAAATCGATCATCTGCCGTAAAGCTTTTGGGGGCTGCATTGTTATTACTGAGCGAAAAGCAGAGAAAAAATGAACGTGACAAGTGAATTTATCAGACAGAGCTCATTTAGTACGTGATGCACTACAGGTTGACAGCATGTTGGCTGCACACACCAACCATGAAGAATTAAGCGTCTGTTGATACAGTTAGATGGGGTGTGTGATGGTTGTGCGTGCTACAGAATACCGATGCCAAATCAATTCACTCTCACGTCCACTTGGCGCAATGAACTGCCGTGAAAGACTGCGTAACATAGTATCGGGCCTAAAGTAATTAACTAGGAATACATGGAAAGCGTTGTTTTTAACGCTAGGCAATGTCCTGATTCCTCTTACACTCGACCACTTCAGCCGCATAAAACTGTTTTGCTACCCACACTTCAGCCAAACTTATTTTGATCTCGCTCATTCACGCCCGTTCCGACGCTTGAACGCTCATCAAAAGTGGAGGGCAAGGTTCTGATTGACAACCACAGCGACATGCTAGACAAGATGCTAAGAGATCGGATGCTATAGCAACTTGTATTAATTACTGAGTGCTGTCAGCACATGTTCGACGCACATCGTGTGCTACAGGCACGTTAATGAAGGAGAGGATATTGGAGGAGCGCGAGGCTGGATTGTGTCTCAGCCATTTATCGCGCTAGTGTGGGGTACACCGAGGGATATCAATCGTGGGTCTGAGTGATAGGAAAAAGTTGCAGCAAGAATTGTAATTGATTGAGTTGGCTTTATTTGCTAGATCTACTTCCTCAACACAGCAGGCTAAGTCAAGCATATACGTCTTATTTACAGAGCTGGTAAAGCTACCAATTATTTTCGGATTAGCAACCCAAGAGTGCCTATCAATCAATCCGTTTTAAAATATGAGCTAACCGTAGTAATAAACCACCAGGATCCCAATCAAACTTGCAGCAATAGCAGACAATATTTGCGTAGCAATAACATTCCTGATTACGTCGAATTCACATCAATTCCGGCATGTGGGTCAGGTATGTTTGGATTTGATTAGTGACTACAAAGTAAAACAAATAATGAACTATGTTCAACAAGTAAATAAAGTTGGTAAAGGATAAGGGTCTTAACTGCAGCTCACTAGCTCTGATATCATCTACATTTGAGAAAATCAATGAAATGAGTACTTGGATGGAAAGTATTTTCTTACAAAGAACGCAAATAATCCAACCAATCATGTAGTCGTAATTGTGGGTGCTCTTCCTTATAAGGGTAAAGATGTGTCTCATTGCGTTTGCCGCTAGAGGTCAATCGGGTATCAGATAACACGATCAAACAAATGAAACACGACCGATAGGGCTAAAATAAATTGACTTTCATTTATATATGGTATGGAGGACTTACTCAGTTCAGCTTAAGTAAGCTGAGCCGTTAAAGCCGTCATATATGACGTTGTTATGGCTTGTTACTTAGCCTCATGCTTGTCAATAACAACCGGTCTGCAATATATCCGTAAGTTATTTTCAAGTTTACAATACGTTGATAAAACCAACTTATACCGCTATAAATATAAAGAACACTATGGGTAGTTAACTGCTGATTGGGAAATAATGTATCACGACTAACCCTGCTTACATACTGAGCTGATCTGAGTCTCGTTGTAGCAGCGTCTTTTACTCTGCATGTGTAAGCAATCACGTTTTATAAATATGTTCCGTTAAGTCACTGCAACCTCGTTGTTTAGCACTGCATGATTCTTTCCAGGTACATTGGAACTTAATGTACTTTTGTTTCATGTTGGCTTCAGATTACGTTGTTGGCGGGGGATTCCTTAA
>CM067352.1:22734513-22842013 GCA_034190875.2 Urechis unicinctus | reverse complement strand
AGAGCAGAGGATTGCTCGTGAACCATCCTCTTCATAACCGTACCCACTACAGTCATTGTCGGTAAGTGAAGCTGAAGCGCAATTAAGACATTCATCAAGGCCATGCACTTTAATGGTATATCTTCCCTGCTGGTTCACATCGGGCAACTACAATCACAATCCCCGACCAATGACTGATTGAAACTTTCGAAATAGGTTTTGCCTCATTCATTTTGCATCTCACAGCACTCATCTTTTTGGATGGTGAAATTCATCGGTGTACTATATTCATGGATAGCGCTTAACAATGCTAGATATATGTTTAGCAGGCATTGATATAAGTTCGGCATAAAACGTGGATTAAAATAAACGTGGAATCGGCTGGGAATACCTACCTGACTGCCGTATCACCATACGCCATGATGTGTATTTGCTTCCATCAAACAGATACGGTCATAAAATGTTCAGTACATGACAATTTGACCACAGTGACCACCACCCTTTACTTGCCGCACAAAAAACAGGTAAACTGGTGAAGAAATATAGACACATGAATACATGGGTTTCTCATATCAATACGTCTTATTGCAAAAGTATATTAGATGGGAGTTCTGAATATGTAATTTGATTTATGGCAACTCGTATTGGCGGGAATGTAGTGAATCACAAAGGCATTTATCTTCAGGCAGACATTAACGTCCATATGTTGGCTGCAAAGCGTGTATTTCAATAATCACAATCATTTGTAATACACCAGAAGTAAAATACTTTTTTTACCGGTAAAAATGTTATGTAATGGCGTTCTATTAATGACTGCTCGTCTTCTGGAAATTGTCTAATAGATACATTTGGACCCTGGTTTCCATGAAGCTTGCCTTTATTATGAGCTAAATTGTTGAAATAAAAAATTATAAATACTAGGCTGCCACTTCAATCGAACTTTGGACACACGGGCAGTAGTCGTTACAGGAACATGCAACAAACATTTCTTGAGATGAATGTCCTGCTACACGGTGCTCTGCACATTCCTTCACTTAATGATAACCAAATCATCGTTAATGAGAGCTTAAACTTTATGCTTCTCAGACAACGCATAGGGGATAAATGTTGATGCAAACATGCCTCACAAAAACTGGGCCATCTGTTGGCTGCAAAGCGTGTATTCAATAGTCGCAATCATTTGTAATAAACACAAAATAAAATACTTATTTAATCTGTAAAAATGTGATGTAAAGCCGTTCTATCAATGACTGCTAGTCGTCTGGAAATTGCCAAATGGATGCATTTGGACGCTGGTTTCCATGATGGTAGATAATCAGGTTGCAGTGCTAAAACAGGTAACGCTAAGAGGAATGATTCTGCGAACTTGCATTCGTAAAAAGGAGCACTGGGGGATAAGAAAATGTTGCTTAGTAATTTCGTTTAACCAGTTCTTCTTATTATTGTGATGAACCCCGAATGAAAAATGATATGCTGTTTGATTTCCCAGAGGGTCAAAATAAAGCCCGATTGTTACTCTGCATCGCTAGCGGCATATTCCGTTGTGTAGCGTTCGTTAGTATCATGAATACAACATTATGTTATTGCGATAAGAGGATCTTTGGCTAATGAATGAACACATAAAATGTTAGATAAAAAGTTGATAATATATGTGAAAGAACGGGAAACGCAAGCCGGTCATAGAGGAATATTCACTCGTCGCTTGAGGCGGTACCTCACAATTATATCGGTGTTCCAACATTGCGTTGTTGTTGGTCACAGATTTTTTGGAGTGTAAATGGAAAAGCATCTGCAGACCGGCTACTCTAATTGCCTAGATAGATTTAAATTCGACTGGTTCCAAGCCGCACAACTATTGAATGTATAGTCCATGGTCATCACAACACAGGTCATTCCATTTTAGTAAATCTTTTGATGGCGTCAAAATAATTGACCCTTAGGTATATCTCGAAAACTTAAGGGAATGATGGTCCAATAAATGTGTCGAAGTAATACAGTCAGGAATTCAAACGTTGTCAAGTAATCCAGCCTGTCATTTAGTTTTTTAGGCTCATCTTCTCAAGGGAAAGGATGCGCAACGCAAAACACAAGCAGTGAATGCCAGGACTACACTAGGGCTGTGCCAATTAGTTAAACAGCACGTAACCAACATTTCATGAATGCGACAGAAAACAGCAAATTGCTCATGTATAGGTCTTTCGTTTAGCGAGTGTATGGATTACTCAGGTTGTATGAGGCCAGAAATGGTCAGGCATAAGAGAAATTGAGGTAGTTGGCAAAGTCCCTTTTCCCTACGTAATGTAATACGTTGGCCATGTCTTATTAGTTGATTGAATCATCTGCTAATGGTTCAATATATTATTACACAACCTATTTTTAAAGGTATTAAAGTTGATGTGAGATTGAAATAAATTGATATGGTAGTTCTGGTCACGCTCCACCGCAACCCACACATCTAACTGTGTCAACAAAAGCATTCACCTTTACGATTGGTATTTGTAGTCAAGACGTGGTATGTTTCACGTAACGTGATATCCTCGGTCTTATTAATACCATTATCGCGTCGATTTGTTCTCTGCGCCCCTAAGTAGTATAAGTGACACTCAAATGAGAGTTATACGGCTGATGATCCATTTAGTGACAGCTGTTTATTTCGTTTGATAGTGCATGGAAGATACCAGTAAATTATTGAGCATTAGAGTACAAATGGTATTAGAGGATGGAGGATATTGCCAACGTTCGCGGTGGAATGATGCAACTCGTTAAATGCCATCGTTTCTTGAATTGGAGCCTCAATAAGAAATCAGAATAGGATTTGCCGTTGATCTTAATTTCATTTTCCCTGTGTAATTCTGTGGATATTGTATGTATAAAATGGATGGCCGAGAGACATTGGATTAGATTCGGACGTGTCAGCACTGGTTGACGTCATTCTAGTTTTGTTTAATGCGTGATTTCGATGCAAAACGCTCTCGAAGTCATGTAGTTTCGGGGCCAAACATTGATAGCTAAATAGCTTTTGCGGATAGCAATAGCAAAAACAAATGATCACATGGTGTCTAACTGTGCATTCAAGGTACGATATGGAGGCGGTAACGACTTTACAACCATGCACCATAATTTGGAATGTAAGCTTGTCGATCATTTAATAATCATCCACAACGCCCATAATCTCCCAATAGTTGTGTCAGATATATGGGTGTCTTTTGAGCAATAGCCGACGTTAATGTGTAACCCTAGACTTACGAAGCTTTAACTTTAAATGCCATTGCGGCACAAAGGAACGGACAGAATAATGAATATATGGGTCTTATGATTATTGCTGTGTCCAAAGTGTGCTTTCACTTCCACTCTGAACATCGACTGCACACCCCCCGTCCCTCCCGTGCAGCTGCCTATGATCGCTGTCAAGAAACCAGTGGCCAAATTGAACCATACATTATAATTCACCTGCAAATCAGTTCCATCAAGGCATAGATTCTTCACAATCCTCTAATATTATTTAACCACTAAACAATCCAAGCTTTGGCTAAAACGAAATGACCATTGTTTGATTTGTTCAGGATAGGCAGAGTTCATTGTCAAGTTGGTTGAAACCTGAAGATCAATTTCAGTCGGCGCAATTAAAGTTACCGATCTACACGATGCAACGCCCATTATTTTTTACTAAGTAAAGAGTAAGACCAAAAGCTGCATTTCGACTAGAAGTATGGCAATAATGGTAGAAGTTGTCTGTATTCATGATTGTATACATTTAAACGGTGCACAAAGCGTTTTGCAGGTGGCTAATAACAATCAGTTAAGTTGGTCGTCTCTACGGGACAATATAAACCGCATAATAATCAACGTGGGTGATAATGACCATTTGCTTCTATATGGTCATAGATATTGGTACCTCACCAGTGATATCAAACGCTTATCTAACAATACTTTGGTTTATTCACGTACCAACACACAAAAAATCGTAATAATTTGATGGTTGACTTTTGATATAAATATATTATCTAGACACATGGCCTTCTGGATGGGGGAGAGGGGGATATATGCACTCAACTATCACGTATTATTGTTGGCCCCTGGGAAATCACATCGCAAAACGAGGTGATCAAGCAGATTTTGTCCAATCCACGATGGTCTTTCGGAAGAAGGCAAGATTGTCTGATTATTAATCTCTGCCATAAACAAGTGTCAACTGTTTTACACTGCAACACAATTAACTATCGTCACATGGTCACGCACAAAACACTTGCTGATCTTCAAGGACCATATACTAGTACTGTAATAAGCCACAATAATGTTATTAATGTCGTCAATGGCCAGGTGCACCTTCGCTCAATAGTTCAATATCGCAATTTTTTCCACATCTGTTATTTTAACTTTATCCTGAACTGTACACTTTGGCGAACTTTGGAAGGTGCATTGAAGTGGCTTGTCATATGATGTGAGCCTTAGAAAACAACTAATTCATAATATGTCCTGGTTGTTAATTTTGGTTACAGAATACAGTAGTAATGTATATATACCACAATTATGTCTTTATTAACGGCTAAATCGTCGATGCTTACCACAGGCGTAATATAATTGCTGACTCAGATAGCATTTACAGGTAATGACTTCGATTCTCAGTGAATGGCTGCTGTCTAGCAATGTTATTCAAGGCCTATCTACTTGTTGACGTGGCGTAAACAATAATTTTGCATGTGGCCTGAGTACCAAATATTTGAACATGAGCTCTACTACTGTGTACTTCGGTCGTGCAACTTTTGTTACATTCTCTATAATCCATTGCGCAAATAGGGTAATGATAATGGTTTTGTAATAATTGTAGTCATGGAAAAGATAATTTAATCTGTATGAATGTCAGACGAGAGATACAGGTCAATTAAACGATTAAGTACAAAGATACTGTGTTCTGATAACATTGTACAATACTAGTCTAAAGCAATATTTAGAATTTGCCTCGTAAAGGTTTTCCTTGGAACGCATGCAATGCCATACATGTGACGGTACTACACAACAGTGTCCGTTACAAAACAGATTTGATATCGTTTGTGACAAGAGAATCATTCGAACCGATATGGGTGCTACCCGTACCATTTATTTTCGGTAGTATAAGGCATCAAACTAAGACAAGCGTTAAGGTTTTCGCGTCTTATTCGATTATGGGCCCTTGGGCCAACATTACTGAATTAATTTGACAAATCAAATTATAAACAAGCAAAAGATAATGCAACACGTTTATCTAGATCTTATCAGGCGATGCTAATTCAAGCATGTAGATATTTTTAGACTTGTATAAATAACAATAAACATGTCTATTGATGTGCCACCGAATTCATTACAGCCAGCCATTCGTTCCGTCTCTGCGGTACAATCTGTTCATTAAGTCTAAGCTCTTTCACAATATCCTTTGTTTGTATGTTAGCCCCTAGTTCGGTATCAAAGCCGTCATCAGTGCAGTGTCGTTTGTCCTGCATTGGAAAGTCTTGTAGGAAAACCCATTTCGAACTAATGTGATTTAGTGTTTACATCGCTATGATTAGATATTGAGATTATCGCTGGGAGCATCAAGTTGATTCACAATCAGTACAATGCAGTTGACATTAATAAGCGAAGTCTGAGTGAAATAATGATATATAGATTTTGATTTCGATCCAAACTTATGACAGGGCACACATTAACATATTACGCGCTCTAAATTAGTCTATTATCTGCGTGTTTAATGCGATTAAAAATTAAAGACGCAACTCTGGAGAAAGCGACTGATGAATGTTGCATGTTGCCTGAGAATTATCATATTCGGTTTTTTGCATATCGAACTTCACGGAACAAGTTTGAGTATGTTAATTCCGAGATATGAGACGGATAATGAGAAAATATTCCATATTTGATGTGCTTGGTTGATAACAAAGGCAAACATGTTAATCATGAAGCAGCCAGTCTCCAATGAAGTGGTTCTATTTTTGTTCTACCCACGCCACAGCAAATGGATACGATACTCAATAAATACCAAAACGAGAAATAATGGAATATATCCACTCCGTGATGAATCAGTTCCAGCCAACACACCCATTAACAACTGTAACCAATGACAGATTGAAACCCACATTGATTAGAGCCTCGTTACCTATCTCAATAATAATCGTTTGTCGTGTAACTTATCACACATGAATGGTGCATTGTTAACAGTGCTTAACTATGTGAGATACAAGCAGTCAGGTATTACATATATAAAACTATGCAGGAATCAGCACAGATTACAGTGACATATAAGGAACAGTCCAAACAGCTTTCATGTGATGGTTCGGTGGGATAACTGTTCATTCGCAATGCAATCACGATATCCTGGCATCAGTGGGTGGACTTGCATGCGTTGTTGTAGGGTCGAACAGATGGATTTATCTAATTACGACTATCTGCGGTATATAGTGCCCCAGGGTCAGCGCTGGAAAACTTATACTCATCGAACAGCAATGGTCGTTTTAGGCGTGAATCATTAGTAAACTTCACGTATGAAATAACGGGCTGCGCAAATATTATGGCTCATGCGTATTTATCAGGGTGATGGTTTATGTTTCAGCAAGTTGTCGTATTGATAATACCTGTTTGATGAATGTCAAATGATTTTTATAGCGGCCATTAGATTAAAAATGATCAATGGTCCTTACATTGATGATCGATAATTTCCTTTTCAAAAAACAGGTGGTGAAATATTGCCACGTTGCATGAACATATATATATATATATATATATATATATATATATATATATATATATATATATATATATATATATATATATATATATATATATATATATATATATATATATATATATATATATATATATATATATATATATATATATATATATATATATATATATATATATAATATCTGACTGCTTGTATCTCACATAGTTAAGCGCTGTACAGATTCCGCAAAAAGTGACCATGTAAATATACAGAACAACAGCATGTACTTCATAAAGTAAATTAGCACTGATTAGCCATTTTCTTTGCCTGATATATAAGTCAGACCAGAGTTGTGGTACTATTGTCCCAAACCTAGACAATAAAGGATGTACTTAAAGGATACGTATCCCTCTCTGAGGAAACATTGTCACCAGCTTGCGGTAATTATTTGTGGCAGTCCGACCTGTTTGTCGCGATTCTTACAGTAGTCGTCGAAATGTACCACAGACAGCCAAATAGCAAGACGGCAATCTGCGATTTCAAACAATGCATGGTTTTATCAGCATATTGAACCACTTAATGACTTTTTTCTTGCTTAAGCCAGCGTTACGAACTATAGATATCATGGTAATGATTATCTTCAACATTGTAATAAGTGATAATTACGTCTTCGTCTTCATTATATTAAGGCTAAAGAAGATCTATAGGGATTGACCTGCTGATTGCTGTGCATAAGCCGTACACCTACATATATGAGAGAAATTAATGATACTTAAATAATATATTAAAAACCAAGGAGCGTTCAATGGCCCCGCTTCACCAGTTCATCTGACGCAGTATGCAGTTTATCTGGTTTTGTTCCAGCTTAATTTCCAAGAGGGTAAAATTAATCCTGACGGGTGTTTAACATTACTATATGGATAATTTCCCAAAGATAGCAAAACTCCTTAGATTGTGATGGGTAGTTCGTTGGACCATAAATGCGCAAATGAGCAGTGAGATAAGAAGTCGATATTACCGGTGAAATAGTCATTAGCATCCATGTCAACATTGTAAGCAGCTATGGTCCAGTGCTATGTTAAGGTCGGCTATGCTTAGTCTCGTGCCTTATACTTCCGACAGAGCAATGAACTTAATTCGCTGATATTAACGAAAACAGACATCGCATTTCGTTTATATGATTGCGCAACTATTGACCGCTGCCAGGATAATGCATAAATCGGTAAGCATCTCATGATGCAGACTGGTTCTTCGTAATAAAGAAACAGGCGTTGTTTTGACTGGTTACGACCGTTTCTGAACCTGGTCGCAGCGTGTCTTGCGCTACGTAGATACTTGTCATACTCTAACATCACTGTACACACCCCTGACCATCCCAATTACCTATAGATTGTTGATGCTGTCATTTCTATCTTCCGCCCCTGAGAGCGCATTTATTTTTCTGTGTTGAAATAAAGCTTGGCTTCCCATGGTGTTTGATCATTTTAAGAGCTATCAATGTCCCCATCACCTGACTGTCATCATATAGTCAATAGTTATGTATGTCTTACAGGATTTATTCGTACTCTTGCAGTGAGAGTAGACTAAAATCAGGAACGTTGTTTGGTATGATACGAAGTCAGATGTGAGGTTTCTTGAGTTGATTTGCGGGGATATTTGGTACGATTCAAATCTCTTGTTTTTAGCTCTAAATAAATGTACTCGGTTGCAATGACTTGCAGTATAATTACATTGTAGGTATGCAAGCTTAATGTGTATTAATTAGAGTCCTGCTATTTCACGTGATTCATTCACTTTATGAATTGCACTTTAAGTGTTTCTAGTGATTATACAGTGATGTAACAACGGCATAAGCTTATCCTTCCTTAGCATGGGTATTTATCTTGTTTGGCAACTGCAGAATGAGGTAATAATAAATACTCATTCAATTCATTATTGCATTACTCGTATTTGAACATAAGATATCACTTATACTTAACAGTGCTGTGTATAGAGATAATTCTTAATATTTACATTGCATTATTGAAGCTGGCATTTCAAGGTCCAATATAATTAAACTGCACAAACGTTTACAATAAATTCAGTATGCTAATAGTAATGTGTTTTAAAGACTTAATCATATGACAAAGCCATTTCTATCTTCGTAACTTCACTCGGTCGCGTGACTTTATAGCGCTCTCGTGGTTTAAGACAACGGTCGTAATGAGTTGGATGAAAACTCCGCCGTCAATTTCGCCATCGATTCATTTAAATCGCTTGATTGACAGGACTATGTAGACCTCTATTGACGCAAGTGCCTTTGAATCTATGTGATTTAATGTCTCACATCGCTCTCGTTAAAACATAACGGGGGAAAGAATCTGCAATCTACGACTGATCCTTGGATCAATTGGCTTCTATTCTGATTTGCCATTAGGCTTAAATAAAACAGAGAATTATGCCCTTTATGGTTTGAATTCGTTACGCGACTGTCAATGTAAATATCTGCCATCCCTCCTCTACAGCCAATGCTTCTTCCTGTGCGACTTGCCATTGCATTCGCATGCTAATTTTGTATTGGTTTTTATTCTCTCAGAAGTGTCTCTCATAACAAAGTAAAATATAATGCCCGTGAATACACAGAAATATCAACAGCTGTCATTAAATCGATCCTCTGCTGTAAAGCTGTGTCTTGGGCTGCATTATTATAAATCAGCGATGGCAGGAGGAAATAAGCGTGACAAGTGAATTAAACAGAACAGATTAAGTGATATGATGCACTACAGACTGACGCATGTTGGCTGCACACACCAAACGTAACGAATAATGAGTCTGTCGGTACAGTTGGATAGAGTGTGTGATGGTTGTGCGTGATATGGATTACCGATGCCGAATCATTCCACTCTCACTTCCAGGATGAGGGTCTAAACTGTAGCTAGCTAGCTCTGTGGTCGTCTACATATGACATTATATTGTTTGATACTTATTTCAAGGAAATAACTGTTAATATTTCACGATATTGCCATTGTTGGTGGTGGAATGAATCGAATCTTTATATGCCATTGTTTCCTGCGTTGTAGGTTTAATGACATTTCAGAAAATTAGCGCAGGATCAGTCGTGACCTTCATTTCACCCGTTCTAATTCCACGGATATTGGGTGTATCAAGAGGATGGCTGAGAGACATGTTTTAAGATTTGAACGAAAAAACCACTGGTGGAGTTCTATCAAGTTATACGTGATTCTAACGCAAAACGTTCTCGAAGTGAAATATAAAGGGAGAGCCTTTCATTCTTTAAACCGCCTGATAGTTAATTACTTGTGGAACGGGGGCGATTATCGGATAAAGCTATTCCGCGATGGTTAGATGGAAATATCCTTTTAGAGTGAAATCGTTCTATATAACACCCATTTAACATATTCGCTCTACTAGAGGCAAAGTCAATGGTCCATACGGCCTCTCCTTAATGCTGTTGTTTCTACGTCCCAATTACTGCCAATTATTTTTCCAAACCACATCAATAAATTGGTGTTTTTGTCGGCAAGATTTGTATTTACTAGACTGGTAGATATGAAAACACGTAACTGCTCAATTGCTACACGCCTGGCTACGACCCCTTACGTTATCATTGATGCATGATCCTTTTGACGTGGGCAGAAACAATGTGTATCACTTTCATATGCGCACAGGTTTAACGTTGTATTCATAATCAAATGTAATGCCAGCAACACAGCCTACTTTGTCACATGATTTACATTGAATAGTGATGATATTGTTCATGAAATACCCTCGATAAATGCGCATACGATATTGCTGATGTTGCATCAGCTAAATGCAGCTTCTCTACGCAAGCAACACCAGAAGTACACGAACTAATCGACCCGGTGGTTTTATAGATTTCATATTGTGAGACTATTGCCACAGCTCCAATCAGCATAATTGACCGACTGCAAATGAGCTGCTCAAGTGCTATGCTTGCCTTATCGCGCAGACGACTCACTGGATCCGGCAGACATTTGATAGTAGTGGCTGGGGCAACACGCACCTTCCAAGCACTAGCGATAAAATGGCCTTTCGAACTGAACGACGGAAGCGTCAGTAGGCGTGGCCAGGACTTGACACGGATAAGGGTAATGAATTACCGTCATATAATTTGCATGCTTGTGGCAAAAGACAGCAAAAGTCGTTGTTTGTTTTGGGCGGCAATAACAGACAAAGTTACTGCTCATATGTTGACCTGACTATGTGCTTAGTCGTTTAATTAGACCAGACCCGAACAACAACGCCTTTTATGAAGCATTAGCACTGATCGAGTATTAGCAAACATGCTGTCCCTCCCAAACTACACCCGCGTTGGATGATATGTTTAGCGACTTGAAACATAATAGGTACGTGTGTATTTATTTTTTGCAGTCACAGGATGTATGTACCGCCTCAATCTTTGCATGTTCATCAAATATAAGGACAGTTGTACTCGCACAAAAACATGCATTTAAAATCCAGTTCAAGATGTAACATCACTAATCGTCTTTATTTCTCAATAAAGCGAATGTCGTAAATCTTTACGAACCTGGATTAAACCTTATCTTTAGCGGATTACGCAAACAAGTAAGATGACGTTATAATGATAAAGTTGATAGTACTTTCTGCTTCAAATGAGTCGTTGGATTATCAATAAACCGGTCTGCAATATATCCAAAAGTCACTTTTAAGTTTACAATACTTTGATCAAACCAACTTATACCTCTATATATATATTAGGAACAGTATCAATATAGGTAGTTAACTGCTAATTGGGCAATAATGTATCACGACTAACCCTGATTATATACTTAGCTGATCTGAGTTATGGTGTAGCACCTTCTATTACTCTTCATTGGTAAGCAATCACGTTTTACATATACGTTCCGTTAAGTCACTGCAACCTCGTAGTTTAGCACTGCATGATTCAATCCAGGTTCATTGTCACTTAATGTGCTTTTGTTTCATGTTGGTTTCAGATTACGTGGTTTGCGTGTGATTCCCTTTATGCTTTTACCCATTTAATCAATAGGGTGTCAATATCATACTGACTGTACGGCCCAAGGGGCAAGGATTCGACAAGGACAAAGACACTTTATCTGCCAGCCAATCAACCACAATATACCCAAACCGTGACAAGACCGCATTTACCCTGAGAGTAATGTGTGTGTGTGTGTGTGTGTGTGTGTGTGTGTGTGTGTGTGTGTGTGTGTGTGTGTGTGTGTGTGTGTGTGTGTGTGTGTGTGTGTGTGTGTGTGTGTGTGTGTGTGTGTGTGTGTGTGTGTGTGTGTGTGTGTGTGTGTGTGTGTGTGTGTGTGTGTGTGTGTGTGTTGTGTGTGTGTGTGTGTGTGTGTGTGTGTGTGTGTGTGTGTGTGTGTGTGTGTGTGTGTGTGTGTGTGTGTGTGTGTGTGTGTATGTTCGCTGCAGCTATATTTTCGGATAGCATAGGCGTAGTACTATGTTACGACTGTGCACATATTTAAGGGCTGCAGCGCATCACTACCAGGGTAACTGACAGAAAGTGATATGTGTTAACTCGCAGAACATATTCATTGCTTGCTAGGTAAATGCTGTAGCCCTGGGTAGTATCCATTCATATATCATTCATCCCCTGTTTGTTACAGGCACAAAGAGTTGTTTTAAACGGCGAAATCAATATAATTAACAGCACACAATGTATGGATGTGCTCATATATCTGTAAGCGACCAAACGCATCATGTCATCATAAATGCTGCAATTACTACCGCAACCTATCTGTTGCATTTCTGAAGCTGGTATTTTAAGGCCAGTTATAACCAATCTGCAATACATTTAGTAAGCTGATAGTTATGTAGTTTCACGACTTAATCATATGACAATGCCTTGTATGCCTTTGTGTCTTCACTCTGCCTCATGGCTTCATATCGCTCTCGTGGTTTAAGACAACGATCGTAATAAGTTGGATAAAAATGGTGGCGTTTTATTACCATAGCCAGATCCAATAGAGACAATTACGCCACCACTTCATTTGAATCGCTCAAGCGATAGGACTATGCAGACCTCTATTTACGCCAGTGCCTCTGAATTCATGTGTTTGAATGTCTCACATCATACTCTGCAATACATCCAATATCATGGAATTACACTGCGGAAAAGAATCCGAAATACGCGACTGATCCTTCGATATTTTGGTTTATATGCTGATCTGCCATTAGTCCTGAATAACAGAGAATGATACCTTGCATGGTTGTGATTCGTTACGCGACTGTCAATATCAGCATCTTCCATCCTTCCTCTATAGCCAATGCTACTTCCTGTACGACATGACATTGTATTCGCATGCTAAATTTGCATTGGTTTTCGTTCCTCAGTTACCAGTGTTCCTTATAGAAAGTGTCAAAAATAAAATTTCCTTGGCTACACAGAGCAATTAACAACTATCATAATATCAATAATCTGCCGTAAAGCTTTTGTGGGCTGCATTATTATCAGTGAGCAAAAAGCAGATAGAAAACAAATGTGACATGTGATTTAATCAAGCGGAACACATTTAGTGATGTGATACAGATTGACAACATGTTGGCTGCACATACCAACCGGAAATAATAGTGTATCTGTTGACAGAGTTAAATGGGGGGTGTAATGGTTGTGGGTGCTACGGAACACAGATGCCTAATAATGTCACTCCCTTATCAACTGGGCGCCATGAACTTTCGTGCTAGTTTGTGAAACATAGTATCGGACCGTTAGCTGATAATGCAATCAACTAAGAAGAAGTGGTAAACATTCTCAATAATGCTAGGCCTCTTACGCTCGACCTCCTTTGTCACCGATTTGCTGCCCATAATTCAGCGAAACTAAGGGCTGCTGCTTGTGCAGCTGCTTGCTGTGATCTCGTTCATTTACGCCCGCGCCCACGCCGACGCCCACGCCGACCGATTATGAAATAAAGACACCTTTTCCCGAGAAACATAGTTTTATGAAATGTGATTTTAATCAAGCATAAACTTTAAGCTTCAAACATTTATTGAAACAAAACTGTAGTCACATTGTGCACGTTGTTGCTGCTAGTAATCTGTATAGCTAACCACCTCATCAGCCCTAAGCCGAGCAAACGGCGAGCGTTATTGGTCTTCTCAGTGAAAGCCTGAAGACAACAGAGGGATATTGTGCCTTTCCAACCTGGTAATTGCAAGTTTAGTCTTGTACTGACTTTGATATATCAAGCAAATAAATATATGGTAAGAACTAAACTGCTCGATTGTGTGATCAACTCACTAAATTTGCTTTGGTTGTGGGCCATCGACTGCATAAATCATCAGGTAATGTTTATCGAGACAGCACGTGAAGCACCTTTTCACTTGCAGCAATGGACTTAACAAAGGTACACTAAGCCCACAAAACCCACAGTGTAATACCTTACAAGGTCGGCGCATTGTGTGGATGATAATAAGTCTCCCTTCACCCGGCACTTTGATCCATTCAATTAGACTTGTTGACTCCGCCACTGTAGATGATGGCAGGAACCTTGGTTTGGTGTGCTTGCAGTTAATACTCAAGACGTGATGACGTTCAGTGTGAGCTTTATTTGCAGCTCTGTTGACTGGCACGCTCTTTATCGGTGTTTCGGTGACAAAGCGAGTCAGGGTCTGGGACGTGTAGATGACGGAGTTAAGATAGCTAAAGTTAATATATCAGTAGTACATATCAGGAGCAAGTTCTGGGATCATATATGAAATGAATTCGCTTGAGTGTCAATGAATGCATTTGCAGGGTCTATAAATGCTTTCACCGGAGTCTGTATGAATGCATTCGCTGGAGTCTGTATGAATGCATTCGCCTGAGTCTGTATGAATGCATTCACTGGAGTGTGTACAAATGCGTTCGCTGTAGTGTATAAGAAATGCGTTTGCTGGAGTGTATATGAATGCGTTTGCTGGATTGTCATTAAATGCTTTCGCTGGAGTGGGTATTAAATGCATTGGCTGGAGTGTATAGGTGATGCCTTAGCTGGAGTGTCTATGAATGCATTCGCTGGAGAGTCGATGATATGAATTTGCTAAAGTGTCTATGAATGCGTTTGCTGGAGTGTCAAGCATTGCGTTTGCAGGAGTGTGTATCAATGCATTCGTTGGAGTGTATATGAAAAGCGCTTGCTGGAGTGTATATGAAATACGTTCACTGGAGTGTCAATGACCTGAAATCGCTTGAGTGTCTGTGAATGTGTTCGCTGGAGTGTTTATGAATGCGTTCGTTGGAGTGTCTATGAATGCGTCAGTTGGAGTGTCAATGATTGCGTCAGTTGGAGTGTCAATGATTGCGTTCGCTGGAGTGTCTATGATGAATATTCGCTTTGGTGTGCATGAATGGGTTCGCTGGGGTATCTATGAATGTGTTTGCTGGAGTGCATATGAAACGCGTTTGCTTGAGTGTATATGAATTTATTCGCTGGAGTGTCAATACGATTGCATGAGTGTCAATGAATGTATTCGCTGGAGTGTAAACGAAAAGCTTTCGTTGGATTGTATGTAAACGCGTAGGAGCGACTATGAAATGAGTTCGCTTGAATTTCAATGAATGTGGATTTTGTGTGTGTTTGTGATGCAGTTGTATTTATAGTATATTAGTGCCAAATAAATGATTCGACTATTGACCATCGCATCATTAGCCCCAGTCCAGCGAGGATGTTACAGATTACTAACCCTATAATATAACTAGACTAGGAGTAGCTCACATGGCCCACAAGTTCTATAAACAGTCAGTATTGATGGCCTAAATTTAATTAAATCTACGCAAGACATAACTGTTGTCGATGGGTCTATATTATTTTCCTTTTGAATTTTAGATATTATTGCTGTCACGAGATGGTAACGTCATCTAGCGTAGCCTCGAACCATCTATTGGGGCTTCATTCCTTTGAAGTACTTCAAACACTGATCGTGGTATACGCGTGACCCACTGGATTAACCGTGGTTCTTTTCTGTATAGAAATAACACCACCAATGACAGATACGACGGAGGAATAGTGTATATTGACTAAGTACACACAATGTGAGTCTTCGTAAATTTTAGATATATTGCTTTATGGTTTAATCAAATGTGGGACATTGGACTGAGAATGAGATGATGTCCCATAATAATAACCTTGCCTTTATTGCTTTGCGGTTTGAATACACAAATCTTGGAGCGGAGGATTTCTCGTGGACCATCCTCTTTATAACCGTAACTCACTACACTCATTATCAGTAAGTGAAGCAGAAGTGCAATTAAGACATTCATCACGGCCATGCACTTTAATGCTATATCTTCCCTGCTGATTCACATCATGCAACTACAATCACAATTCCCGGCCAATGACTGATTGAAACTTTCGAAATAGGTTTTGTCTCGTTCATTATGCATCTCACTGCACTCATCTTTTTTGAAGGGTGAAATTCATCGGTGTACTATAATAATGGATAGCGCTTAACAATGCTAGATATGTGCACGCAATTGACTTCTGATTTCCATCAATGTTTGTTTGACAGGCATTAATATAAGTTCGGCGTAAAGCGTGTATTAGAATAACCATGGAAGCGGGTGGGAATACCTAATTGACTGCCGTACCTCCATCCGCCATTATGTGCATTTGCGTCAATGAAGCAGATACGGTCATAAAATGTCACTATTACTACTTCTGGTCCGTCATTAAGTGGTTAGTGTTAGGGCTCATCTTCATAAGGGGAAGGATACACAACCCCCGTCACAAGCAGTGAATGCCAGGACCACACTATGACTGTACCAAATAGTTAAACTGCGCGTAACCAACGATTCATTAATTTGGCGGCGTCGGTGTGAGCTTGATGTAGTGACAGAAAACAGCAAGATGCTAATGTATAGGTCTTCAATTTAGCTTGAGCCTGAATAACACAGGTTGTATGAGGCCAGAAATGGACAGGCATAAGAGACATGGAGGTAGTTAGCAAATTCTCTTTGCCTAACGTAATGTAATACATTGGCCCCCTCTTGTTAGTTGATTGCATCCTCTGCTAATGGTTCAATATCATGTTACTCAACCTAGCCCGGTATTTAAGAGAGCCGAGTGGATGTGAGAGTAAAATGAATTGATATGGGTATTCCTGGTCACGCTCCACCATAACACACCCATTTAACTCTGTCAACAGAAGCATTCATCTTTATGATTGGTATTTGTAGTCAAGATGTGGTATGTGTCATATAACGTGATGTGCTCGGTCTTATTATTACCGTTATCGCGTCTGTTTACTCCCCCCTAAGTTGTAATAGTGACACTTAAACGAGAGTAATACGGCTGATGATCCATTAAATGACAGCTGTTTATTTCGATGGATAGCACATGCAAGAAACCTAATTCATAATACCAGTAAATAATTGAGCATTCGTGTACAAATAGTTTTAGAAAATGGATGGAGGATATTGACACCGTTGGTGGTGGAATGAATCAAATCGTTAAATGCCATCGTTTCTTAAATTGGAGCCTCAATAAAAGATCAGAACATTAGCGCAGGATTCGCCATGGATCTTGATTTCATTTCCCCTGTGTTTCTCCGTGGATATTTGATGTATTAAGTGGATGGCCGAGAGACATTGGATTAGATTTGTACGTGGAAGCACTGGGGGACGTCATTCAAGATCTGTCTTATGCGTGATTCCGATGCAAAAACGCTCTCGATGTCATGTAATTTCGGGGTCAATCATTGATAGCTAAATAGTTTAGATGCAATTGCGGATAGCAATCACAAAGACCAAATGATCACTTGGTATCTAACTTGGTTTGTGCATCTACGGAAAGATTTGGATGCGGCAACAACTTTACAGTCATGCACCATAATTTGGAACGTACGCTTGTGGATCATTAAATAATAACCCAAAATCTCCCAATAATTGTGCCAGTTAAATCGGTGCCTTTTGAGCAATAATCAACGTTGATGCGTAGCCCTAAACGTACGGTACTTTAACTTCTATTGCCATTGCAGCACAAACGAACGGAATCCGAGTTGGTCAACATTACGCAACGTCATGTGCTGCGTTCCTTGCAGAAGGTATTCAAGTCTCTGTGTGCTCTCATTATGTTTGCCCGTAATATCTATTTATGGTGGACTATATGCCCACATACCATAGGAGTAGGAAACATACATCCAATTTTAGTAATTCGACCAAGAGCACTAACTCACCTGGCCATCACATCTGCCTTAGGGCACATCGGCGTCCTCCCGAAACAAGTTACAATTCAATTTTCATTCACCTTCGAGTGTTTATCATGCATTATAATTCACACTTAATTGTCTTATGTTGTACGCTATTATCGCCTTTTTCTACCTCTAGTTTTGCTCGCCAAACTGTTCGATCATTTACCTTTGGGCGAACCATTTCACTTGTTTAAGAAGCAAAAAAATTTAAGCATCAATATCTCGCTCTAGAAGTGATTATACAACGAAGGTTAGCTGTGTTACGGTAACAAGCAATCGAACAGAAATTGAATACGAAAAGAACGCAATGAATGTCACCTGCTCCAATTAACATAATCAGATCCTTGCACCTGCCAAATACTGAATAGTTTAACGATATCGGTTTTCATTATTGTCATAATGCAACAGCGTGTTAAAAGCCCGGCTGATGATTCGTCAATTGTTTTACACAGTAACACAATTCACTTTTGTCACGCGGTAACGCACTAAACACTTGCAGATCTTTAATAACCATATGCTAGTAAATTTTAAGTGCAACATGATAATACATCATTGAGTAAATCATAACAGCATGGTGAATTGCGAAAATGCATATCTGTCTTCCAATGGAAACAAGTTAATGTGTGAAAAATTAAATAAAATCTTTCACAGGCGGCTGTTATTTCGTGACCCTGAAATGACGTTGTGCTGAAACTTGCACCTGAACGAGTCCATTTAGCAACTATTTTACGGGCCTTAAGGTCGCATGATAACGCATGTAACATTTGTAGCTTTAGATACAATAACAGGAAATAACTACGCATCTGGACCTTAGACAGACTATTTTGAGCTACTTCTGTCAACCTGTTTCTTACCATCATATCGAAGAGTTTATAGCTACGCTAAGAGGGCTCACTTCGAATGGCTCTGCAGCGATTGCTTCCCTATAATACACTGCAATCGCAAGTTGGCGCTACCGTGACACAAACAAAATCGCATGCAAATACTGGGAGGACGTCATTGCGATTGATTCGCTTTTCCGTTGCCAAAACACGTCGCACAATAGGCTTAAAAATAACGCAAATAACATGTTCACTTTTTGATAAATGCCAACTTGATAAATTACCCGGTCTTGGGTAAACTAATCGAAAGCTGTTTGGCCCTCACAGCGTCCGCGCTGTTTACGATTCCCGATCTTTCATGCCCGCGCTGTAGATGGTGATTTTATATTGCCAATACCTGTTTGAAGCGAAGGATCTGGCCTGGGGTAGACATCGGCTTTTGTTGGCTTGTCAGTGACATGTGAAGGTCTCGCGCAAAGAGTTTAAAGCTACGCTAAGCTGTGTGGTGTTTATGAAATGACACGAAAATCCCCCCACCCGTCATCGGGCGACGATACCATGAAATCAACAAACGCGCATGGGACGGTTGATTCATCGTCTCGGGGCTCAGCGTCTGTTAAAGATAAGAAATCATCTGATTGTTAGAGGTGACCACGGCTCCAAATTAAGCAGAGAATTCCACGTGGGTTTAAGAGACGCTATAAAAAGACGCTGTGACAAACAGCTTCGGTTGACAGGTGGCGTCTTCACATATTTTGTCAGGCGGAAGTCTTGCGCGAGCACTCTTAGCAAAGCTATAAACTCTTTGATCATATTCGGTGTTAATATAGAGTGGCAAACAGCCTTTTTTGTTTAATGTAACAAATGACAACAATCAGCCGTTCTTAGACCATGCTCAATCAATTCTACCGTATGTGGACAGACACGGAATATGCAAGCCGTACGTCGTGATAAACATTAATGACAAGATGTTTGTCGTACGTTGGCTTGCTGAACACGTTGTGAGTGTTTGCGTTACGATAGTAAGACATCAGAACACCAATATTTCAAATGTTAAATGCTGAACAGAATAACCACAGAAAACAAAAGCAGCACTTGATATGCATTAGTGCGATGCTCTTTGTAAGTAGTGCTGCATTGCCTCCGAGACAATCAGGTCTGATCAGGTTTTATACATATATATGCCGTCCAGATGCAGTGTTCTAACCAAAAAGAGACATGACGTGAGCACCAAATGATGACAGAGGAGCCGATAATACACAAGCCTCTAGATAATTGTTTGCACTTTATGTCTATACGGCGCTTATGGTATGCAATCCTTGACGCAAAGTCAACCACAAGACGCTTGAATAATATTACTTAAGTACAATATGTCGGAGAGAGAAAACATCCTTGCGTTACTCAATTTCACCGATTGTCGCGTATCTTCCATGGCAATATTTTAAAAATTGCTTTCCTATCACGACCAGACTTTACGACGTGATGTCTTAAGCATGAGCTATTTAGGTGTGCAAGCATAAGGCCGCGACCACACGATCTCAAACAGGTAAACAATAGCGCATTATTGCTGACATTGATGAAGCACATCACAAACAATAAAGGGTTTAATCACACCAAGTGATAAAATTGAAATTATTTACAACTGATTTGTAACCATCCATAAGATACTATGCGGATGCAGTCAGGTTTAGCTAATATCAGATTTCCTAGTGCCTAAGTATCATTTCCTAATATCATATTCCTACTCGCCGGGGAAATGTCAAAGTTCTTGAGTAGTGCTGGGTAAAGAGTGAGAGTTGTTGATGTTAATTCACCTTATCTTTGCAGTAGCTAAGCACATCCATTATCCCTAGTATGCATTGTCATGATATTTTTAGTATTGTCGTTATATATTGCTTCACTGGAGAGCCACGTGGCTTGTAAATGTAGGCGTAGTAATGAAGCAAAGCATGCTTCGTTAGCAAACAAGAAATTATCTAAAGGCGCGTGTATATTTGTTTCTGTTTACAACATTAGTGTGAGCGCCTAATTGATGTGGGACCGTATTGAACTGGTCCGTGCTGTGTAGTTTGAGCATCACAGTCATTGTTTTCCGTCGTCTATCAATAGTTTGTTATCATTTATCGTAGTTTATTGGTCTAAAATTTCACATTAATATCTCAGTTTCTAATGATTGTTGGATATATTATGAATGTTATTATATGTAGATACGTCTGTTCAATGAATCTACTTTTTTTAGTAATGCATCATGCTTGGTTGATAATAACTCCGTTCCCTTTTGGACCGGTGGTGCAAATATAATTACGCAGATCCATAGATATCTATAGATGGCATCAACTGCTCTCCATGTAAAACCAAGAAATAACAACTGCATGACGAAGTTTGAAGATGTCAGTTTTGAGTGCGTAGATCGTACAGAAAATGCCAAACTAATAACTCATCGTATCATAGGCAGCCCCAAGACAGCATCAACGTCTTCCCCTTTTACCCGGAGCAAGAAGTGAGCTATTCCAATGAGCGTATCGCCAGCGCACTGGATGGTGAGACACGATTCAGTATCTATCACACACAAAATCTAGGCTCAACGCACCCAAATAATAAACCTTAATATCGTCCTATGAGGTGAAAGGATCGACGTCCCATGGTGCAAGTGATGAATGCCATGCCTAATTCGCAAACAACTCGCAACCAGTCAAATGGCACTTAACATTATACAATAAATGCGCGTAATAGTGTTAGCGTAAGCATGAATGTATGAATGAGCTACAAGACATAGTAGCAGCTGCTGAAGCCTTTAGTTTAGCCTAGGGATTGATGGTTCAATTTGCCTTAAGTAATTAGTAATGGTGGCTACATAAAACGTAGTTAATTGCATCATCCCCTAATTGCCCAACATTATGTAAAGCAAATGAGCATTAACGTCACAGAGCCTGACGGATTGAGTGGAATAAATTGGTATTCCTGGTCGCGCATCGCCATCGAACACCCCATCTAACCCCATCGGCCGAGGCATTAATCCTTACAGCAGGTTTATGGGCATGGCGATATGTGTTCTGTACTATTAATTTTAATCATCACGCTTCTTTTCGCTCGCTTCCCCCTTCAGTAATGATAATGACATTTAAACGAGTGCATGCGGCTGGTAACCAATTTCATGACGACTGCGAATGAAACTTTTCGAAAGTATCAGTTGAAAGACATAACTGCCAATGCCTATTTGACAAGATGGGGTATGAACGCGGTAATTCGTTGGCCCTCAGAGTAATATTGCAGCAACAAAACTTACTGCATATCATCATTCATTTGCGGCTAATCATTTTGAGATCGAAGAGCTCATAAAGAGTGGATATTGAGTTTGTCAAGCACTGGCTTTCCTTGGCATGAATGCAACATTCCACTACCTTTATTCTCTTCCATAAACATGCATGCACTGATCTTACATATATTCCGTTACATGCTACACCCCAGTATATCGTTAATTGTCAAAAGCTACAATACTTGCTGTATTCCTTGCGTATTGCCCGATCTGATTCTCTGATTATCACTAATTAATTAATATCAATTTGTCATATCATAATATCTTTAAATAGGTTGCTGGAATCGACGACTGCATTACTCTCCAAAGGAGCTCTTTGCCAATTATCGGAACTTTCTGGTCAGCACTGGTAGTGAGCTATTTACTGGCATTTATTGCCAAAAATGATCTAAAACGGGCCATATGTCGATTTTAAGAAATGTTGCAATTCTCGTAATGGTGTTACCGTATAACAGAATAACCGGCTGTCGAGCACATTAACGAGAAACAAACCAGTTCTCTATATGTGAAGTACACTGAGTTCATCTATGTACTTTGGCACAATATGCCTTCTTGCAATTAATTTTTACCTGGACATTTTGCCCGATTTTTCTCTTAGACGTTCAAAATGAAATAGCCAGTGTGTCTCAAATCAAATATTCTTCTTGAAGCCTTTGTAAACAACTCGAGCTATGACCTATTATACAACTAGTCTTGTATATTTGAAATTTTTGATACATAGCAGCATTTATATTTCAGAATTTGAGCAAGTTGTTTTCTGTTGATTTGGCAATTATTTGCTGCTCAACTATAACAGCGGCTACTGTTTCTGTGCCCAATGAAACTGTCGTATTGTCCCTGTTGGTCGTGCACCCACTGTTATATTACTCTAACCAATCAGTGCGTTTACATGTAAACCAAAAGAGTAATTACTTTATTGCTGCTTGTCAGAAATCTACATAACTAATGATGTGGGCACAAATGCTAACCTCGTTCGCAATACTGATATTATTGATAGAAATATGCTATGTATATAATCAGAGCTTTGGTTGATAATAGGTGATCTGTGCATGCACTGGTAAAATAAAAATAAGTTGACTCGAATGCCTGCCGGGCTTTTGGCGCTATTTTATTTCATTATCATATTTCCATTTTAAAAGGCTACCTGGCGTAGTCTGTTGAGGTGATGTTGGTAGCTTTGGCATTTTGTACAGATTCTGTGTGTGAACGTGAAACCATTCAGCATCATGTTTGTTTATTGTTACGAAGTGACGTAACTACAGAATGAATCATTGGCCTATACATTATCTTCAACATGACTAGTAGAAAGCACAGCAACAGCGTCTGATATTTCCCATCCAAATGCAAAAGTGACTACTCATTTGTACTTTGATTGATCTCATAAAATCAAACAATGACAAACGTTGTAAATCTAACGTCTGAAGCATTCCATGTTTAATCTGCCTACAAAAGACACATGCGGTTAGCGATTACCCGAACACTGACATCAAAGCACCAGACCACAATAGAGCTCTAGGTAAAGACTGATGTAAAACATAGCATGCGATGCCAATAAGACGCACTTTCAACCCAGTTCCCACATTTTCTAGAACATCAATATTTGACTATGCTGAACTCATGCATTAGACCTGATATGCGGAATAGTATAAACATAACGTGCTTAGTCAGAGCTATTGCAAAAGCTGTCTTTTACACATTTGGATATAATTGCTGATGACATCACTACATCGGTCAGCAGAATACTATACCTTGAATGGCAACTTAACTAGGTCCTAAAACCTGCCAAAATTATGACGTCAACAACAGGCTTATTGATGTGCTAAAATGCGAAGCGAGACATGTAATGCGTACATGCGATACGAAATATGTTCTATAACGATGAAGTAAACACAATGGCATGGATACTTGGTGCCACAGTGTCTAGAAGCGACAAACTAGGGGTGATAGGCAACAATTTAAGAGGAGTGTGAATCTGCACTGCATGATATGTATCATGGTACACCCACTGACTCACAAACACAAGAGTAGAATTGCGATAGGAATTGGCTGAGATTGTGGCTGAAAGTTTGCGCAGCAGGTGATAAATCAATAAAAATCACAGTATGGTTAGCATTATTTTATCTTGCAATTAGATCTGGTTAAATCGATCTCCAATTGATCATGGCATGTGTCCAAAGTGTTGGTTCAGCAATTGTTACGCAATTCTGTGTTTGAGTTGATTAAGTTGCATTTAACTATTGATGTTAAAATATATCAAACAAAAATATGCTGATGGTTATACTGCGTTATATGGGCAGCTTTCAGCGGTTTGATATTCACGCATATCGTGGTAACGACGAATATAATTGATGTTTATCGGAAACTACTCTCGTATGTTGGATATCATTTGTAACTATTGTTATGATAATACAGTGTCGATTTCTCCTACAAGGCGCTTGTTAACTTGTCTACCTTTTAGCCAGCCATCACAGAGAAAAGCAACATTACGCCGGTCTCATACAAATACCCGAAGAGATTAGTATCATTGTTACTGCATCACAATATAAAACAGGTGATGTGCATTTGGCAGCCTAATTATATTGTAACTAAGAAATCGTAATTATTGCTCCTTGACTTCCAACAATTGACAGCGCAGTATTATGGAGTTACTGTAATGGTGTCATAGTTTAACCTTAATGAATCAAATAACAAGGATATATAATTCATACAACTCGGCAAAAAGTGTAAATCGTAAGCATTCATCCCCTTGTTTTGATGATATGTGGAGAGGCACCATTTTACGATGCTGGCCTGTCCGGTTCTTAGTTAAATTGTGTAGACAACTCAAGTTACAATTGTCACCAATAATTGACTAATGCTGATGACATAGCTTCCCCATGGTTGCGTATATACTTCATTATATAGGTCTGTGTCATAAATTTCTTGAGTAATTGCAATGTCTGCATTATGTTGCAATGTATGTGCTAAAGAACCAATTATTTGGGCTCATTTATGCAATTTGCGATTTGTTTTATCCTGTTTTTCTGTAGTTAGATTCATGGCTCCAACTTTGTCGATTTTAGCAGCATTCTATATTTGCTTAGGTAGCGGGATTTTTGAATAATAAAAACACCGTAGTTAATTTACAGTTTTTGCTGACGGTAAGGTAGGGATCGGAGCTTGTCGTTTTAATAACATTATTGGTATATGTATATATGTTTGACACTAATTACCTCTATGCTGGTTTATTTGAATGAATGAAAAACACTTACGCGCAAAAGTGATTTTAATGTGATAAGTATGCCACTTGATGGAGCTTTTGACTCCCAAAAGTTTTTTGATTCAACGTAACTAGCCTAGTTACATCCCCAAATTACTGAATCATTAAGTTTATTTCTCAGCTGGACTCTGACCTCTTTCTTTTACTCCCTCATATATAATAACGACACTTCAATGATAGCTATATGGCTATAAATCCAAATAACCGTTTTAGAGGGTATTTTGGAGCACTGAAGTGACTTGCGCCCGTTCTGATAGTTTGACTAAACCGCCGATGCCGATCATTTGTCAATATCATGATTTCTATCAAATCCAGTTTTCGCCATCGCTAAGTATTCACACGCATTGCGAGTGTGTCGTCAATATTTCTTTTAAGATTATTCACGTTCTATGTTAAGTATGAGGGGAATGACGCGTTGACCTTGAAGAAGTTTTATAAATGCGTCAGGCAAATGTCAATGGCCAAACACGTTCTAAGAACTGTCAATATTCACAGTACACGTATGACATAACGTGGCTTTGTGTTACAAAATGATAAACTTAGTATTGATAGTATTTCATATATTGTTCTTGTTCCACTCGTGCGGGTATCTGGGATTGGTTCTTGAACATAACAATAAGTAACTACCGAGCCTAGTCGCGTATAGCATTCTGTTACCTTATTTGACTAAAGCAACCACACCAGCTCACACGCCCAGGTGTTTATATCAGTTATTCTAATGTATAACATTTGCGGTAACTTAGACCAAAGCAATCCATTCGTAAGGAAAGCCTATTGCCAATGACTATAAAAACTGCTTTTTGGGAGATTGTTCACATTTATATCCATGAAAGTTCAACTTCTTAGAGGCGCGTTAGTATCAAGGGCCTGAGCTTGGCTTTGTGTTTCAAATACTTTATAACTCCGTTCATACATTGTATATGCATTTACACTGCTGCTGAAATATTTGTTTGATGGAAAGAGTGCTAAGTTTTGTTGACAGAGTTAATAAAACGATGATAACGTGGAATACAGTTTGCAAATGAGGAGCATTAGATTAAAATCATGAGGGTCATTCCAGATACAAAATAGATAATCTTGTCTAAGCTCATCAACTACAGACTAAACTATGCGTTAACCATTGTCCGCAGATTTATGCAATCGAAGGTTTCTGACACACTGTTTTGAGCATATCCAATCTGGGTTGATGCACATCTGTCATATTACTGCACGGACACACTGCAGCACATCACTGTCCAAAGTAATGTTTTCGGTGAAAAAGCAGACAATAGATGAAGATTGCTTGAAGCATGGAAACGCCGTTGTGAAACTGTCGACCAGGCTGCTGGTTTATTTGATCACAATTTCTTACTTCGGATGTCGATAAAACATATGGCATGCAATCATGACACTAAACCGAAAGGATAAATCCGGGGTATTTTCTCTAATTACCTACTTGTAGTCTTGTATTGAAGGACCATCTGTACATCATACCCAGTATTTTACCCAAATATAGGTGTTGGATGGTTCGTAAAAAGTTTGGTGAAGGTCCCAAGTGAGAGAAACAGATCTTATACAGCAATTGTCTCAAAATGTCCGCATTTAGACTCTTTAGTATTGTTGACAAAGTACAAAATAAACAGAAGCTGAAAAATCGACCATTATGTTCGGTGTAAGTTTACCTGCTCATGTTAAATTGCACAAAATATATCGGTTGCGAAGTATATTTGTTTTGGAGACAATGTGCACTCATCACCAAAAACTAATATGAGAGAGATGATACTGTGGGGTTAATACTAATGTTATATATACGAAATGAGGGATGAAGAATATTTTAGAGATTCAGTGCCGGTCCCCAGACACACACATATCATTTGACCCCGGTTGCCTATGTCTATAAATATGTGTCAAGATGTCATTTACTCATTGATTCGCCAATTAATATTTCCTAATTACTAGTGCTGACAATTATCAAGACAATAACCCTTTTTTGTATTAAGGTTGCTGGTTGTATTGCAATATAATTTATTCATTCGACACCCGTTTCCTGTATTATTAATTGGGCCGCCATTAGGATAATTGCCTTTGCTGATTGTTAAGAAGATCTGACACTTGAGTTAAAGTTAATTATTTACCTCCGGCTGCCAATATCGATAGGTGTATTATAATATAATTTAAGCAATGATTTGCCAAAAGAAATATCCAGACCGCCAACGCATTTTTGTTACCCAAAAACATGGCTTTTTTTCGACAGTCTTATTCAATAGAATTTGTTAGGTCACAGAAAAACTACGTTTAATTAACAGCACGAGACAATCAAGCGACTGAGGCAATATTTGCGGCACATGATAACGTCACGTAGCTCACTTGTGAGCTAGCATAAAGAGCAGCGACTAAAACGCGAAAGTAACCTGCTTGAGCAAATGCTGCTAAGTAATTTTGCTTTACTATTTCTTCTTATTTTTGTGATATACCCCGAATGAACAACGATATGCGGTTTGATTTCCCAGAAGGTCAAAATAAAGCCGGATTGTTACTCTGCATCGTTAACAGCATATTCCGCTATGTAGCGCTCATTAGTCTCAGGAATAAAACTTTATGTCATTGCAATTAGCGGATCTTTGGTTAATGAATGAACCCATGAACTGTTAGATAAAAAGTTGATATAATATATGAGAGAGCGGAAAACACAAGTTGATCGTAATGGAATATTCAATAATTCTAGAGGCGGTGCCTCATAATTATAACGGTGTTCCAACATTGCGTTGTTGTTGGTCACATATTCTTTTAGGGTAAATCGAAAAGCATCTGCACACCGGCTACTCTAATTGCTTTGATAGATTTAAATTCGACTGGTTCCAAACCGCACAACTATTGAACGTATGGTCCATGGACATCACAATACAGGTCATTCAATTTATGTAACGTGTTTGATGGCATCAAGATAATTGATCCTTAGGTATATCTCGAAAACTCGAGGGAATGATGGTCCAATAAATGTGTCGAAGCCATACAGTAAGAAATTCAAACGTTGTCAAGTAATCCAGCCCGTCATTTAGTGTTGGGGAAAGGATACACAACCAAAAACACAAGCAGCGAACGCCAGGACCATACTAGGACTGATGTTGCGACAGAAAACAGCAAGCTGCTCGTGTATAGGTCTTCAGTTTAGCTTGAGCCTGGATAACAAAGGATATATGAGGCTAGAAATGGTCAGGCATAAGATAAATTATGTAGTTAGCAAATTCTCTGTGCCCCATGTAATGGAATACGTTGGCCGCGTCTTGTTAGTTGATTGCATCATCTGCTTATGGTTCAATAACATGGTACAAAACCTAGCATGTCGCTGCTTCTATCTGCTGTGCCACATAGAAAAACTACTGAACGCCATTCTGATCACATTTGTTCCGTCCACAGCCAATATATGTCGCGTCATCTCCGTGTTACTACACACCTCATATCTGTCGATTATTATTAATTATTATTATTATTATTATTTGTTTTTGTATCTGCTATCGAAGCAAGCTTTGCTTCATTGCTACGCCTACATATACAAGCCACGTGGCCATCAAGTGACGCAATATATAACGACAATAATAAAAATATCTTGGCACAGCATATTAGGGATAATGGAAGTGCTTAGCCACTGCAACGACAAGGTGAATTAACAGCAACTCTCAGTGTTTACCCAGCACTACAACTCAAGAACTTTGACATTTTACCGGAGAATAGGAATAGGATATTAGGAAATGACACTTAGGCACTAGGAAATCTGATATTAGCTAAACCTGACTGCATCCGCATAATATCTGAGTTATGTTATGGATATTTATAATGTAAGTGCAAAAGAGGTGTAAATAATTTCAGTGTTATCACTTGGTGCAACTATACCCTTGGTTGTTTGCGCGGGTCTAAAAAGCTCAAATTAAAAACTGTGCTTCATCAATGTACGCAATCATGCGCTATTGCTTATCACTTTGATATCGTGGGGTCGCGGTCTTATGTATGCACACTTTTATGACATTACATCTTTAAATCTGGTCGTGATATTAAATCAACGTTTAAATATTGCCATTGACAATATGCGACAGTTTTCTCTATCCGACAAATTCATCTAAAGCAACATTATTCTAGCGTCTTGTGGTTGACTTCGCGTCGAGGATTCCATACCATAAGCGCGGAATAGAGATAGAGTGTAATCAATTATCTAGAAGTTTGTCTGTTATCATCTCTTCTGTTATCATATGGTGATATATATCATGTCTCTTTTTAGTTACAACGCTGCAGCTGGACCGTAGATTCGGGCATTTTTGGTTGGCTGTATTGTAAACATATTTTTGATATTGTGTGCGCATTTAAAGTAGGTTAAGTAAGAGGAGAGGAAATAAAAAAAACCCGGAAATTACAATATTAGTGATTTATACTAATATCCGCATGTATTTTAGCTATTGTTACTTGGCATATATATATAAAAATAGATCTGACCAGATTGCCTCGGAGGCAACGCAGCACTACCTACAAAGAGCATCGCACTAATGCATATTAAGTGCTGCTCTTTGTTTTCTGTGGTCATTCTTTTCACCATTTATCATTTGGACCATTCTTGTTCTGACGTCTTACTTTCGCAACGCAAGCGAAAAAGTTGTCATACAACGTTTTCAGCAAGCCGACATGCGACAAATATTTTGATATTAATGTTCATCACGGCTTGCATATTCCGTCTATGTCCACATACGGTAGAATTGATTGAGCATGGTCTAAGAACGGCTGATTGTAGTAAGATATTACATTTGACCACAGAGGCTGTTTGCCACGCGATATTGACACTGAATACGATCAAAGAGTTTATAGCTTCGCTAAGAGCGCTCACCCAAGCCTTCCACCCGACAAAATATGTGAAGACGTCAACCGATTTTGTCACAGCGTCTTTTTATTGCGTCTCTTAAACCCACGGGGAATTCTATGCTTAATTTGGATTATTCCATATCTTTAACAGACGCTGAGCCCCGAGACGCTGAATCAATAGTCCCATGTGCGTTTGTTGATTTCATGGTATCGTCACCCGATGACAGAGGGGGGGGGGGGGGGATTTCGTGTCATTTCATAACCACCATACAGCTTAGCGTAGCTATAAATACTTTGCTCAAGACCCTCACATGTCACTGACAAGCCAACAAATGCCAATGTCTACCCCAGACCAGTTCCCTCGCTTCACACAGGTATTGACAGTCTATAACCATCATCTACAGCGCGGGTATGAAAGATCGAAAACGTAGACAGGTCGGACGCTATATTAGGCAAACTGTTTTCGATGAGTATACCCCAGAACGGATAAATGATCAAGTTGGCATTTGTCACTGTTATTTTTGCTATTTTTAAGCTTATTGTGTAAAGTGTTTTGGCAGCGGAAAGGCTCATCAATCGAAGTTACGTCAGCCCAGTATTTGCATGTGCTTTTGTTTGTGTCACAGTAGCGCCACCTTACGATCGCATTGTATTATAATCATGTAAGCGAACGCTGCAGAGCCACTCGAAGTGAAAGCTCTAATCGTAGCTATAAACTGGTGGGGAACAAGCTTACATAAGTAGCTTAGAATAGCCTGTCGTTAGGTCCAGAATGTGTTTTTTTCTGTTATTTTATCTCTCATTGCAAATGTTACATGCGTTATCATGCGACCAAAAAGCCCGTTAAATGGTTGGTAAATGGCTGACGTGTTTAACGTGGAAGACAGATTTCATTTTCTCAATTCACTATGCTGTTACGATTTACGCAATAATGTATCATCATATTTCACTTTAAATCACTAGCATATGGTTCTTGAAGTGTTTAGTGCGTTACCGCATGACGACAGTGAATTGTTTTGCAGCGTAAAACAAATATAGCTGTTTATAGCAGAGATTAATAATCACACAATCTTCCGAAGAAGCATCAATGATTAGTCCAAACCTGCTTGATGACCTCGGCTTGCGGTATGATTTTCCAGGGGGCAACCATAATAACTGATAGATTTCCTGAATAGTTAAATGCATGCACTCCCTCTCTCCCACCCAGAATGTCATCGGTAAGGATAAGAGCAATGGCGTTCGCCCCGGTAGTCAATTCAACCTGGATAATTTCTTATATTTAACCACGTTGCATTGTGCTCTGACAACGAACAATGACCAACGGGCAACAAATGAATGATTGGTTTTACAGATAACGGCGTTATCACTATGTACCTAACAATATAATAAACTAAAAGGTTGCAATTGTATAGTGTGTGATATTTTTTTCCAATCGAAGCAATAACCGGGTTTAAGACAAACGTGAAATAAAATATGATATAAGTGCAGATGATTGCTTGTTTTCTAGTCGAGGGTGCACTCGATAATTATAAATATTGCAGCAATGGGGTCACTTTCTTAAAATATCCGTAGCCAGCTTAATCACGACCATGTCTGATTTATCCAATAATAATTGTCTTGAAGGGCAAATTGTAAAGTGTTGTCCTAACCTTTGTGAATGTATCATACCACAATATGAACTATGCTAGTGACGTTGAATGAAATAACTTTTGGGAGTCAGAAGCTCCATCTTGTGCATACTTTATTACATTAAGTTCACTTTTGAGCGTAAGCGTTCTTCATTCATTCAAGTAAACCAGTATAGAGGTGATCAGTGTCAAACATTGCTTATACATACACCAATCATCTTATTAAAACGACAAGCTGCAACCCCTACCTTTCCGTACGCAAATGCTGGGATTTAACTACGTTTTTTTTGTATTATTCATACATCCCGCTACCAAAGCAAATATAGGATGCTGCTAAAAGCGACAATGATTGAGCCATGAATCTAAAAACAGAAAAACGTGATTAAACAAATTTCAAATTGAATAAATGAGCCCAAATAAGTGGTTCTTTAGCACATACATTGCAACATAATGCAAACATTGCAATTACTGTGGTATTTATGACACAGACCTATATAATGAAGTATATATGCAACCATAGGGAAACTTTTGCATCAGCATTAGTCAATTATTTGTGACAATTCTAACGTGAGTCGTCTAGACAAAAAAACTAGCCAGCATCCTTAAATGGTGCCTAACAACATATCATCAAAATGAGGGGATAAAGGCTTACCATTGCCACTTTTTGCCGAATTGTATGAATAATGAATCTTTGTTTTTCATTCTTGTTAATGAAGATGTACTGTTCGCAACAAATCTAGTACGAACTAGATACTTTCAATATAATAGAAATACCATCGAACGTGTATCGTAACCTGTGGCCTATTAACATGAATCACTATTTTTATAAGCTGGCTTTGGGTTATATTCACCCAGTAAAAACTAGTCATCCAAGGGTTTCAATGCCCAAGAATGCAAACCCACGCAATATATACGTGTTTGTATATTAGAGATACACAGCTATTTAATGAAGAGCTCCGAAATAAAGGAAAAACAAACATCAGCAATCATGACCTTGTGACATAACGGTCAAACAAAATATATCTACTGCTTGTTTTTAATGCGTTATCTGGTTAAATTTATATGCATGGTGCAGGTTCAAGTCAAAGGTTAAACTATGACACCATTACAATAATTCCATAGTAGTGCGCTGCCAGTTGTTATAAGTCAAGGAGCAAAGAATTCTTAGTTACAATATAATTAAGCTGCCAAATGCACATCACCTGCTTTATTTTGTGATGTAGAAACACTGATACTAATCTATTCAACAGAATCCGGTATTTGCATGAGACGGGGGTAATACTACGGTGCTCTGTGATGGCTGGCGAAAAGGTAGACAACTTAACTGTGTAAAAGAAATCGACACTGTATTGTAATCTCAAAAGAAACAAATGATATCCAACATACAAGAGTACCGACATCAATTATGTTCGTCGTTACAACTGTGTACATAATGTTACATCAAAAACAAAAACGATACGCAAGAATATATAAACTGCTGAAAGCTATTCATGTAATGCAGTATAACCATCAGCATATTTGTATTTAATATATCTTACTACAATGGTTAAATACATTTTAATCAACGCAAACACTTGGATTAGTTATGCAATAACGGCTTTGTGTAGAAATTCCTGAACAAGCACTTTGGACACAATGCCATGATCAATTTGGGATCGATTTAACCAGTTTTAAGTGCAAGATATTGTAATGCTAACCATACTGTTATTTTATTGATTTATCACCTGCTGTGCAAGCTTTCAGCCACAATCTCAGCCAATTCATATCGCAAATTCTACTCGTGTGAATTGCTAGAAGCGTCGACATCGTCAAAGATTTTCAGGGTACTTCTAACCATGGCCAGGCAAAGTGGCTGGTCCTGCTGTGCAAGCTTTCAGCCACAATCTCAGCCAATTCATATCGCAAATTCTACTCGCGTGTTTGTGAGCCATTGGTGGTCCGATGATTTTTGGTGTAGATTCACATTCCTCTTATATCGTTGCATATCACCCCTAGTTTGTCGCTTCTAGACACTGTGGCACTACGTATCCATGCCATTTGTTTACTTTATCGTTATAGCAGATATTTGGTATCGCATGTGCACATTACATACCAAATTACATCATGCGTGGTTCCCGAACTTTCGTATGGTTCAAACAACTAACGTTTTTGATCGAATGTTGAATAGCTAGAAGCGTCGACATCATCAAAGATTTTCAGGGTACTTCTAACCATGGCCAGGCAAAGTGGCTGGTCCGTGATACTACAAATAAATTACAATCAAACATTTAGCCATTCACATGCTAGTTTAGCTGTAGCATAGCTGTACCATTTCATCTCACTTACGATTTATCTTGAATTGGCTCTCATCGCCCATTCGTACTTTATGCAGAATAAAATGTTTATTGTGTTTGATCGTCACATGGCCACATTACCACATGTAAAAGTATTACTGCAGCGTATGTGCAGATGCCACAGCAATATGGTGCGAATAATTGCCAATGCTGCAGCAAAGCTTCTGCACCACTGTCTATTACGTGGCGGCTGTTTCTCTTGACCAGAGTATTTGTCAAACTTACCATAAGAAGGGCTTCTGACGAAAAAGCATAGTCAGGTGCAATTTCGATTCATTAGTGCTCCAGTTTGTCTTTTCCTTATAATTATGAGCCCGCACTCACGTTGGGATTGTATTGTTACAGTATAGTTACACACCAATGCCAATAAATGCATAGTATGGCAACAAGAGAATGCAATTGCAATCAGTATTAGTGGTATTCTGGTTACGAACCACGTCAGTAGCTGATATATAATATAACCCTTTGTCGACTGATTGTCAGTTCTAGATCCATAGCCATTGATAATGTAATTATACATTCGGAGAAGTTGCCCCTCCGCTGCAACCAATGAATTTGTATGCATGTGACAGAAGACAGCAAAAGTCGTTGTTTGTTTCGGGCGGCAATAACCAACAAATTTTAAATTTAAAACACTATATCAATAAATCTATCGCCGTGTTGATATGTAGAACACTCCCTATGTGGTCAGTTAACTGCTCATTGGCCGATAATGTATCAGGACTAGCCTTGCTGATATACTGAGCTGAATTGAGTAAAGGTGCAGCAACTTCTGATGCTCAGCATGGGTAAGTAATCATTGCGAAATCGTTATTTAGCACTGCATGATTCATTCCGTGTGATTCCCTTAATAATGTTACCCTTTTAGTCGTTTGTGTTTCCAATTGGGATTATTGACTGCAATTACAGCGCCATCCACACAATGTTTCTGCATAATGGAGAGATGATATGTGGATATTTCACTGACTCTACACCCGAAAGATTGAATGGCCAAAGACGCTTTATCTGCCAATCACTCTCAACAGACTGAAAACCGTGACAACACCGCATTTACCCTGATAGTCGTGAGCATGAGTAGGTGTGCTGCTATATTTTTAGACAGTGTTAGCTTAGTACTATTTAATGACGGTAAATAAAGTTTAAGGGCAGCAGCATATTGGTGTCAGGGTAATGGGCAGGAAGTGATATACTTTAACTCAAAGAAAATATCCATTGCTTGCCAGGGAAATGCTGTTGCCTTGGCAATATCCATTTGTATTCAAATTATCCCCTGTTTTTTACAGGCCCAAAAAGTACAGTATGATTTTAACGAGAGAGATGTTATCATCTTGCACATTTATACACTTTTTGTAATATTAATGTATATCTACCAAAGCAATATATTTATAAACGACGAAATCAATTTAATTCGCAGTACATTTTTATTGTATGTGCTCGTATATCTGCAAGCGACTGGGCGCATCACGGAATCATGTGCGCTACATTTCTAATCGTCGTTGCGTACTACAGGCGTGATATAAGTTTTGTTTCAGATAGTATTTACAGATAATGACTGCAATTCTTAGTGGTTTATAACGTGGGCCAGCCCTATCTGCTGTTTGACAAGGCGTGCACAGTAATTATGCATGTAGCCTGAGTACCAAACCACTCAATATGCGCTCAACTACTGTGAGCTTTGGTCGTGCAACATTTGTCTTTTTCTCTATAATCTAATAGCGCAAATGGGATAATGATAACGATTTGTAAGACATGTAGTCATAGCAAAGATAATTAAATCTGTATGAACATCAAATAACAGATTATGGACAATTGTATCATGTGTTATGATTAAATTGTTGTATGCCAACAGCCTTAAGCAAAACTTGGTATATGCAACTTGGACTTTTGCTGGTAATACATGCCACGCCGTACATGCTACGGTGCTGCACAACAGTGTTCGTTACAAGGCAGATTTGATAGCGTTGGCGACAAAAGGATCATTTGAACCTATATGGGTGCACCCCGAATCAATTAATCTGAATAGTTTCACGCATTCAACTAAGACAAGCGTTAAGGTTTTCGCGTCTTATTCGATTATGGGCTATTGGCCAACCTAAATGAAAAACCTCGTCAAATCAAATCATGAACCAGCAAGAGATAATGTGATACTTTATGTTATTAGTCAGGCAATGTAAGTTGTACCACATATATAGATATGTTTGTATATTTAAAAATTAACACGCCAATTGATGTTCAACCAATCTCATTACAGCCAACCGTTCATTCCGTCTCCGCGGTACAATCAGGTAATTAAGTCAAAGCCCTTTGACAATATCCTTTGTTTGGTGTCAAAGCCGTCATCATTGCAGTGTCGTCTGTCTTTGCAATTGAATAAGCTTGTAGGAAAACGCTTTTCGAACTAATTTGATTTAGTGTTTACGTCGCTATGATTAGACATTAAGATATCTCTGGGAACATTAAGTCAATTAAAAATCAGTACAATGTAGTTAACGTCAATAGGCGAAGTCGGACGGAGATAATTATGGTTTCTGCACCTAAACAAACAAAATCAAAAATGATTAATTGGTTTTGATTTCTTTCCAAACTTATAAGGGTACACATCAACTTGACCCTGTAACTTGCAAAGTCTCAGCAATGAAATTCCACTGCAATGTGCCCAAATGCAAAATGTTTTCCTTAATTTTATGAGATATTGATAATAAAAAATAATTTTAGCACGATCATCTCTTGCCAAAGATGCTAGGATAAAGAAAAACTGTATACCGAATAAGCCTTGCCCGATATTCATTTTAAATGACTGATGCGTTTCACATACTTGGTATGCATAACTGGCGATCGGTAAGACTACGCTGTGATCCAGATATTGCTCAAAGCCTTTAAGTCACGCAGATTCCATGTGGATTAGTGAAAAAGCTAGAGGCTTTGGAAATTATTTGCTTCCTATGAGCAGCTAACACCGTTGAATGTTCTGCTGATATATGTGCTTCATATTAATTGACAGGTCATTCATGAACGCCTTCGACATATAACCATATGTACAATGTTGATGAAGTTCGTTCGCTTTTCGTCTTGTATTAAAGTGGTTATATTTGCCGAGTTTATAGGGACGAACCGTTCAATTGACGCAACAATATCCCTAGTCTTAACACGATTGGTCGTGATCTTATGTATCATCTGCGTGTTTTATGTAATTAAAAGATAATGACACAACCTTGGAGAAAGCAAGCGACTGATGCATGCTGCATAACGCCTTAGAATTCTCATATTCAGTTTTTGCGTATCTGAATGCACGGTTGATATTTGTTTAGAGACATGAGACAGACAATGAGAATCTATTCCGCATTTGATGTAATGATTCCCAAATAGGTCTTGATTGATAACTAAGGCAAGCATTTTAATCATGCATTCAAATTAGGGAACTCTTTACATTTTGAGTTCAAAGCAGTATCAATTTGTACAGTGAATTTTGTTATCGTGTCCAATGAAGTGATTCCATTATTTTTTTAACCCTTAGACAAAACAAAACCACAGGTGCGAAGAGACTCCTATTCGTAAGCAAGGATCCTCTGCACCCCCCCCCCCCCTCTGGACACTATGCACTCATTGTAAAAAAAAACCAGTCAATGGATGCCCTCCCACTATTACTCGATGAATCTCGAAGGGACACTAACACTTATTTCCAAAATAAATACCAGTCAATGGATGCCCTCTAAAAGTATATTACGTTTCTCGATGAATCTGTTCCAGCCCACACAATTAATCATGGTTGGCAGCTGTATCGGGCTCGCTTTCAGCTATATTAAAACCGAATACAGCACACAACTCCCTTAAACTCCAACGGTTTCTCAGCAATTCCATTCGTCCAAACTATGCGACTCTCCCCAACATGTCACATATTGATTTTGATTACATAAGTCTATATAATCTAAAAGATGCATAGCACATATTGTCTGATTTTTCAATCTTGAAAGGCCATGCATTTTGTACCGGACAAATATCTATGAGTCATTTTCCGCATACATAGCAGTTAATGTGAATTAACTTGGAGACAATATTGGAGACAAAGGTACAAATAATGGTCAGTGTGAATAATTAAGAATCATAGGAAGATTATGGGTTCCGCATCAACTGTCCAACTTTCTAACCGGTAGATACGGTGATGGCGACAGATTTAACTTTGGGCACGGTCTTTTGTTTATTCACATATATTGCATATGTACGACCATGCAGCAAAAAGCAGCGATTTCAGTGATATTCTGGGAATAGTCCGAATGGCTTTAATGTTATGGTTCTGTGGGATAACTCTTCATTCAAAATGCAATTAAGATATCGTGGCATCATTGTATGGATGTGCATGCGTTGTGCTAGGATCGCACCGTGGTCCGCAAGGGTCAGACCTGCCTGGAAGACTCATGGTATAGTAACGATCATTTGTAAACCACACGTATGAAATAACGGGCTGTGTAAATATTATGGCTCATGTGTTTTTATCAGGATGGCGGTATATATTTCAATGTGTTTCGTTTAGATATTACCTGATTTGATGAATGTCGAATGATTTTTATAGCGGGCATTAGATTACAAATGATTAATGATCCTTACATTGATGATCGATAATTTCCTATTTATAATTCAGACGGTGTAATGTTGTAACGGTCTAGAATGACGAGTAAAGGTACAGATTCCGTTAAGAGGGACCTTGAAGGTGAACTGTAAAACATCATGTACTTCATAAAGTAAATTAGCTCAAATTAGTCCTCCCCTTTGCCAATTGCTTGAAATATCAAGCAGACAAGAGGAACCTGTGGTCCTTATGTCACAGACCGAGAAAATGAAAGGTGTACGTTAAGGATACCTAATCCTCCACGGGGGAACATTGTCACCAGCATGCGATAATTAGTTGTGGCAGTCCGACCTATCTATCGCGAATCTGACGATAGGCGTCGAAATGTACCACAAACAGCTAAATGGCCAGACCGCAATCTCAAAGTTCAAATAATGCATGGCGTTCTCAGTGTATTTAACAACTTTTAAGCAATCGTTACATTATGTAGATATTATATTAATGATAGCCTTTAACTTTGTAACACAGAAATCACTGCGTCTTCCCTGTTTATTATATTACCGGCTAATGATTGAAGAAAATCTATAAGGGTTGCCCTTCTGATTGCTGTGCTTGTTTTCCTCTGTCAAGTCAGTACATGCACGCATATGTCAGAAATAAATGATACTGAAACCTAACATTCAAACCAAGGAGCGCTCAATAGCCTCGCTTCACCAGTTCATCTGATGCAGTATGCAGTTTATCAGGTTTTGTTCCAGCTTAATGTCCCAGAAGGTAAACATTAATCCTGACGGGTGTTTAACATTACTATATGGATATTACCCCCCAGATAACAAAACTCCTTAGATTGTGATTGGTAGTTCGTTGGTCCATGAATGCGCAAATGAGCAGTGAGATAAGAAGTTGAAATAGTCATTATAATCCATGTTTACATTGTAAGCATCTATGGACCAGTGCTATTAAATGATCGGCTACGCTTAGTCTCGTTCCCTGTACTTCAGACAGAGCAATGAACGTATATCATTGCGCAACTATTGACCACTGCCAGGATAATATATAAATCGGGAAACATCTCATGATGTAGACTAGTTCGTCGTAATGAAGAGAGGTTTTGTTTCGACTGGTTACGACCGCTGCTGTAGACATTACTAGTGCTTGTCGCAGCGTGTCTTACACTACTTAGATACTTGTCATACTCTAACATCACTGTACACATCTCTGTACACCATCCCAATTCCCTATTGATTGTTGATGCTGTCATTTCTATTTGCCGTTCCAGCGAGCGCACCTATATTTCTGTAATGAAATACAGCTGGGCTTCCCATGGTGTGTGATCATCTCCAAGGCTATCAATGCATCTGTCACCTGACGGTCATCATATGTTATGAGCCAATAGTTCTGTATGTCTGTCAGGAGGAATTCGCACTCTTGCAGTGAGAGTGGACAAAAATCATGAACCTTTTTTGAAATGATATGAAGTCAGATGTGAGGTTCCTTTGCGTGTTGACAAGGCTACATCGACCATTAGGATCTTGAGTTGCAATGCGGGGGTATTTGTACGTTTACAGATTCCAGTTTCTATCTCTTTGACTCTCAAATAAATGTATTTAGTTGCAATGACTTGCAGTAAAGTTAGATGATAGGCATTCAAGCTTCATGTGTGTTAATAAGAATCCTGCTATTTCACGTAATTCATTCGCTATATAATTTGCACTCTAAGTGTTTCTAGTGATTATACAGTGATGTAACAACGACATAAGCTTATCCTACCTTAGCAGGGGTATTTATCGTGTTTGGCAACTGCAGGATTAGGTAATAATAAATACTCATTCAATTCATTATTGCATTACTCGTATTTGAACATAAGATATCACTTATACTTAACAGTGCTGTTTAAAGTGATAATTCTTAATATTTACATTGCATTATATAATTTATATGGAAAAGCTACCTCTGTCTACTGGTAAAGTTCCATTAAATTCAGAAGCTGGTTTTTCAAGATCAGATATGATTAAACTGCACAAACGTTTACAATAAATTCAGTAAGCTAATAGTAATGTGTTTTAACGACTTAATCATATGACAAAGCCTTGTGTGTGCCTTTGTACTTTTCTCTGCCTCATGACTTCATATCGCTCTCGTGGTTTAAGACAACGGTCGAAATGAGTTGGATGAAAACTCCGTCAATTTCGCCATCGTTTCATTTAAATCGCTCGATTAACAGGACTATGTAGACCTCTATTGACGCAAGAGCCTTTGAATCTATGTGATTTAATGTCTCACATCGCTCTCGTTAAAACATCACGGAGTTACACATTGATAAATTGGCTTGTATTGTGATTTGCCATTAGGCCTAAATAACAGAGAATTATGCCCTTTATGATTTGGATTCGTTACGCGACTGTCAATGTAAACACCTGCCATCCCTCCAGCCAATGCTACTTTGATTTCGCTGTTAGTTTAGTAATACAGTAGCAATTGACTGATTGCTGATGTATTTATTGTACTTTCCTTCTTTTCCAATCCAACCAACGCTGATGTAAATCTTAATATGTGCAGCATTTCTGATATATATTCATGATATTCAACAATGTACAGAATGACGGCATTTGCGATCATCTGCAGACGACAGCTTCAATTTGTGAATAACCTGTCAAACGTAAAGAAATCTAAGTATGGAGGAACTATCAGCGTAGAGCCTTATTCTCATTTTAAATCATACATTCCATCTAATATTCATCATTTATTACTCGTTAATTCCAAGTGATGAGTCGAACTAACTATTAAATGCGATGGTAGTGTGCAAACGATGGAGGATCGATTGAGCGTTCACAAGTATACTCTTTACAATTTAGCCATCTCTCAGCTTTGAAATTTGTGCAATCAGTAACCTTTCTTGAAGTATCCGATAAAACCATGGCAACTTCTACTTCAGAAAAATCCGTGGATGGTTCATGCGCAGTCGGGAAGTACCTTTTGAAAGGCGAGTCTCACATGTTTTAACGATATCCCCACAACAACCCAACCCCAAGTCTGTTTGACAAACATATCTCTCGCCTCAGTTTGCACATCTCACTTGCCCCTCCATGATGCCCCGAAATGATGAGAAGCCTTGGATATATCTGAAAAAATGTGATGATAACAAAATACATAAATTATTTTTGGCATTACAATTTTTTTTTGTTCTTAGTGACAGAACACTGTGCAAATACTTGTGCAAACGCTGCGTTCCGGTGATAAATCGTGCAAGCAAAGCCAATTCAAAAGTGTATTCGTCTTGTTTCTGAAGCTCATTAGGCGTGTCGAAATGTGTCGAAGCCGTTCAGTAGAAAATGCAAGTAATCCAACCAATCATATGGTTGTAGTTATGGTTGCTCTTCCTCATAAGGGAGAGGATACACAAACCCCTTCACAAGGGCAGCGTCGTTATGAGTCTGATTGTAGAACAGAAAACAGAATGCAACTGCACATGTATAGGTCCGCAATTAGGTGGTATGAGGGAATAAGTGGTCAGGCATAAGATAATTTATGTTCCCTTTGCCTGACGTCATGGAATACGTTAGCCACGTCTTCTTAGGTGATTGCATCTTCTGCTAATGGTTCAATATCGTGTTACACAATCTTGTCCGGTATTTGAGAGAGGGAAATGAATTGATATTGGTATTCCTGGTCACGCACCACCGTAACACATCCCATCTAAATGTGTCAACAGAAGCATTCATCTTTACGATTTGTGTTTGCTGTCAAGAAGTGGTATGTTTCACACAACGAGATGTGCTCGGTTTTATTAATTCAACGATTCCGTATATTTGCTCTCTGCTCCACTTAAGTAGAATAGTGACAGTCAAACGAGAGTTTTGCAGTTGATAATCAATTAAATGTTAGCTGTTTATATCGTTGGATAGCGCAAGTACGAAAACCCTTTCATAAAATTTATACTACTGGCATGTTGACGGGAATACTGAGTCACTCATTATTAGTATGATACATGAATTTTCCTGGTCACAGCTTGTCTTGTACTAGTTAAATACTGGTCATGCTCTTACATCTTTGTACACATCTCTGAACATCCCAATTTCTTATGGACTGTTGATTCTGTCAGTTTTATTAGCAGCGCACTTATGTGGTATGTATACATTTGCTGAAATATAGCTGGACTAGCCATGAAGTGTGATCATTTCACGATCTATCAGTCCACCTGTCACCGGACTCTCAACATATGATGAGTCAGTGGTTTTGTATGTCTGTCAGAGGTAATTCGTACTGCTGCATTTAGAGTGGACTTAAATCATGGAAGTTGTTTACCAAGATACGAAGTCAGAAGTTAGGTTTGTACGTGGTGATAAAGACATTATCTGTGCGCTGATGATTACTAAAACCAGTGCTACGTAAAAAAAATATCATTTCCGGATCAGTTTGATTTTCTCCTACCAGGTGCACAGTATATAAAGTCGCTGAATGTTAATCAACGTGGCTTACTGTGATTGGTATAGCCATTGTTGACGATAGTTTTTAAACTCTATGCTTCTTGGACAACGGATGGGCGTCAATAACTTAAACGCGCCTATGGCGCTGGGGCGATAATTTGATAGCACACCCAATAACTTCCAAAGAATACCATAACAAATGTGAACAAAATTGGTGAAATATGTAGCACCTAATACGCTTAATTATTCGATATTTGTTACATAGAGCGGATCATTAATAATAATGGAGAATTGAAACCTATTAACCGATCGAATAACATAACATGATAAAAAACAATAATTTGACCCCGCTTTAATCAGGGTTCAATTGCTAATACCTAGTAGTGTACCATTATATTTTGCTGTAGATTATCACGTGGGCAGCACCTCAACAAAGTAATTTTACATGCAGTGACTTCATGATGCCTCGGCAGTGGCACAGATCGAATAAAAAACAATTGGATTATTGGTAACCTGTCCATTGAATTCGTTGCAGTAAGACTAATACCGAATCATTAAGTATACGTTGTGTTAAAACCGTTAATATTAACAACATCATGTGCAGTTGAAAATGCAGTAATATAATACGAGAAGTTGCCCCTCCTCTGCATGTGTAACCAATGACATCAAACCGCATTTCTTTGTTTTGTTTGGTGAGCTGGATTCATGGAGATCTTGGTTATTGTTCTCGACGACTCCATGTGCTTATCGCTAGAAGTTATTTGGGTATCAGACAACACGACCAAACAAATTAAATACGACAGATAAGTCTGAATTGAATCGACGTTCTTGATCATTTATACGAGATATGGAGGACTCATATGTGACTAAGCCTCATGCTCGCTCAATTACATCTGTGTGAGGTACAAAGCCGTTCATTTAAAGCTTAATAGGTGCATTACATCTCACCACACGCATGTTATTCTGCGATGGTCAGATAGAAATATCCTATATGAGTGGTCTTTCGACATATCACCCACCCAATAGGTTTTGCTCTACTAGGGGCAAATTCCATGGCTCACACTGCATCTCCTTAATGCTGTTGTTTCTACGTACCAATAACTGCCAATTATTGTCCTATACCACATCAATAAATGAGTGCTTTTGTCGCCAAGATTTGTAATAACTAGACCGGTTGATATGAAATCACGTACCTTCCTAGTTGTTGCAAGCCTGGCCCCGCTCCCAAACGTTATCATTGTTGCATTTGTTTCTTTTGGGTGGACTGAAACAATGTGTATCACTTTCATATGTTCACATGTTTAACGTGGCATACAAGATCATATGTAATGCTAGCAACACAGCCCACATTGTCACATGATTAACAAATGATAATATTGTTCGCATGAAATAACCTCGATAAAAGCACACCCGTTACTGCTAATATTGTTTCAGCTAAATGTAGCTTCAACAAAAATACATGAACAAATGCAGCCATTGCTCCCTTTTTTATATACATATCATAACTTACTGTGAGACTATCGCCACATCTCCAATCAGCATAATTGACCAACTACAAATGAGCTACCCAAGTGCTGTGTTTGCATTACTGGATAAGGTATACATTTGATAGCACTGGCTGAGACAGCACCCACCTTCCAAGGACTAGCGATAAAATGGCTCTCCGAATTGTATGTCGGAAGCGTCAATAAGGGTGGCCAGGACATGACACGGGTAACGGTAATGAATTACCATCATCTAATTTGTATGCGTGTGGCAAATAGCAAATATCGTTGTTTGTTTCGGGCGGCAATAACAGACAAAGTTGCTGCTCATATGTTGACCTGACTATGTGCTTAGTCGTTTAATTAGACCATGTCTGAACTACAGTCTGCAAATACTCGCGATGAATGGGCCTTTTGTGGAGCATTAGCTCTGATCGAGAATAAGCAAACATGCTGTTTCTCCAAAACTTCACGCGGGAGCAATACCGTGTTGGTTGATATGTTTAGTGACGAAACATACTAGGTGTTTGTGTATTCATCCCTTGCAGTCACAGAATTTATGCACCGCCTCAATCTTTGCATGCTCATCTGATATAAGTATGGTTGCATTCGCACAAAATCAAGCATTAAAAAATAGTTAAAAAAGTAACATCAGTAATTGTCTTTATTTCTTAATATAGCGAATTTCGCGAATCATTACCAACCCGGATTGAACCTTATCTTTAGCGGATTACGCAAACAAGTAAGATGACGTTATAATGATAAAGTTGGTAGTACTTTTTGCTTCAAATGAAGCGCTGGATTAATAATAAACCGGTCTGCAATATATCGTCATTGTCAAGTTTGCAATACTTTGATAAAACCAATTTATACTGCTATAGATATGAAGAACACTCTTAATGTGGGAAGTTAACTGCTTATTGGGCAGCGATGCTTAAGGACTAACTGAGCTGATCTGAGTTATGGTGTAGCAGCTTCTATTACTCTGCATTGATAAGCAATCACGTTGTACGTTAATGTTCCGTTAAGTCACTGCACGCTCGTATTTTAGCGTTGCATGATTCATTCCAGGTACATTGGAACTTAATGTGCTTTTGTTTCATGTTGGTTTCTGATTACGTGGTTTGCGTGTGATTCCCCTAATGATGTTACACGTTTAATCGATTTGATGTTAATATCTCACTGACTCTACAGCCAAAGAGGTGAGTATTCGACATGAACAAAGACGCTTTATCTGCCAATCACCCTGAAAAGACCCAAACCGTGGCAAGACCGCATTTACCATTGCAGCAATGTGTAGTACTATGTTACGACGGTGCACATATATAAGGGCTGCAGCACATCAGTATCAGGGTAACTGACAGAAAGTGATATATGTTAACTCGCAGAACATGTTCATTGCTTGCTAGGGAAATGCTGTTGTCCTTGATAGTATCCATTCATATATCATTCACCCCCTGTTTGTTACAGGCCCAAAGAGTGCACTATGATTTTAATGAGAGAGGCATTATTTTCTTGCACATTTGTTCAATTAATCAATTAATGCATATCGATCAAACGAAATGTCCTTATAAACGGCGGAATCAATATAATTAACAGCACACAATGTATGGATGTGCTCTTATACCTGTAAGCGACTGGACGCATCATGTATTTATAAATGCTGCAATCACTCCTGCAACATATCTGTTGCATTTCAGAAGCTGGTATTTTAAGGTCAGTTATAACCAATCTGCACACGTATTTGGAATAAACTTAGTAAGCTGATAGCTATGTGTTTTCACGACTTAATCAAATGACAAAGCCTTGTATGCCTTTGTTACTTCACTCTGCCTCGTGGCGCTCTTGTGGTTTAAGACAATGGTCGTAATGAATTGAATAACAATTGCGCCGTTTTATGACTCCAGCCAGTTCCAATAGGGACAATTACGCCGCCACTTCATTTGAATCGCTAAATTGACAGTGTGGACCTCAATTGACACCAGCGCCTTTGAATCCATGTAATTTAATGTCTCACATCGCTCTCTTTTATAATCTAATTTCACAGAATTACACTGCGGAAAAGAATCCGAAATCCACTACTGATCCTTCGATAATTTGGTATATATTCTGATCTGCCATTAGGCCTGAATGACAGAGAATCATGTATTTCATGGTTTCGATTCGTTACGCAACTGTCAATGCTAGCATATTCATCCCTATTTCCTGTACCACATGCCATTGCATTCGCATGCTAATTTTGTATTGGCTTTCTTCCACTATTATAAATGTTCTTTATAAAACGTGTCAAAAATACAATGCACTTGACTACACAGAAAAATGAACAGCTGTCATTAAACCGTTAATCTGCCGTAATGCGTTTGCTAGGGCTGCATTATTATTACTGAGCAAAGAGCGGATAGAACCCAAACGTGACAATTACATTTAGCAGACAGAACACATTTAGTGATTTGATACACTACGGGTTGACAGCACGGTGGCTGCACATACCAACCGAAAATAATAGTGCATCTGTTGATAGAGTTAGATGGGGTGTTTAATGGTTGTGCTTGCTACGAAACACAGATGCCTAATAATTTCACTCCCCCATCAACTGATCGCCAATAACTGCCATGCAATGCTGTGTAACATAGTACCGGGTCGTAAGCTGATAATGCAATCAACTAAGAAGAAGTGGTAAACATTCTTAATAACGCTAGGCAATAGACCTCTTACGCACGACCGTCTTTGCCACGTTTTTTGTACAACCAAGAATTTGAGAGATGCACCGCTCAAATGGCATTAATATATATATATATATATATATACATATAGATATATATATATAGAGAGATATATATATATATAGATATATATCTATATATATATATATATATATCGATATATATATATATATATATATATATATATATATATATATATATATATATATATATATATATATATATATATATATATATATATATATATATATATATATATATATCTCTATATCTCTATATATATATATATATATATATATATATATATATATATATATCTCTCTATTCTATTCAAATCCAAAGATCTCAAAGATCTCTTCTCAGAATAGCCCAAAGCCATCAGGCTATGCCGCTTATGCTTGGATCATTTGACAGGCATAAGGCTTGGGAAATTAATTGCATGCAATTAACATATTATCCTGCTGAATTTTGCCTTGTAGAGTTTTGCCCATGTAGTTAATAATGACTGGCATAGCGCCCAAAACAATAATAATAATAGTTTAATCGCATTTAACCTATCATGTAATAAGTATGTACTAAGTAAGTGTGGAAGAACACGTATTCTATTTTGCTCCGCAGAAATCGTTCCGCAAATCTGCCGACAGATTATGAAATGCAGACACCTTTTTCCGAGAAAAGTATGTTTTGAAATGTGATTTTTTATCCAACATAAATTTTAAGCTTCATACATTTATTGAAACAAAACTGTAGTCACATTGTGCATTTTGTTGCTGCTAGTAATCTGTAACTAATCATCTCATCCCTTAAGCCTAAGCGCGAATCAAATCATCAGTCTTCTCAGTAAAAGGCTGAAGAAAACAGAGTGTTATTGTGCTTTTCCAATCTGTTAAATGCAAGTAAGACTTGTACTGACTTTGATATATCAAGCAAATAAATATATTGTAGGAACTAAACTGCTCGATTGTGTGATCAACTCACTAAAATTTGTTACGGTTTTGCGCCATCGTCTGCATAAATCATCAGGTAATGTTTATGAGACAGCACGTGAAGCACCTTTTCACTTGCAACTATGGACTTAACAAAGGTACACTAAGCCTACAAAAACCCACCGTGTAATACCTTACAAGGCCGGCGCATTGTGTGGATGATAATAAGTCTCCCTTCACCAGACACTTTGATCCATTCAATTAGGCTGGTTTACTCCGCCACTGTAGATGATGGCAGGAACCTTGGCTTGGTGTCCTTGCAGTTAATACTCAAGACGTGATGACGTTCAATGTGAGCTTTATTTGTAGCTCTGTTGACTGGCACGCTCTTTATTGGTGTTTCGGTGACGAAGCGAGTCAGGGTCCGGGACGTGTAGATGACAGAGTTCAGATAGCTGGAGTGAATATATCAGGAGTATATATCAGGAGCAAGTTCTTGGATCATATATGAAATGAATTCGCTTGAGTATCAATGAATGCGTTCGCAGGGTCTATAAATGCTTTCACCGGAGTCTGTATGAATGCATTCGCTGGAGTCTGTATGAATGCATTCGGTAAAGTCTGTATGAATGCATTCACTGGAGTGTGTACGCATGCATTTGCTGTAGTGCATACGAAATGCGTTTGCTGGAGTGTATATGAATGCGTTTGTTGGATTGTCATTGAATTCTTTCGCTGGAGTGGGTATAAAATGCATTGGCTGAATTATATACACGAAATGCGTTGGCTGGAGTGTATAGGTGATGCCTTAGCTGGAGTGTCTATGAATGCATTCGCTGGAGAGTCGATGACGTGAATTTGCTAAAGTGTCTATGGATGCGTTTGCTGGAGTGTCAAGCATTGTGTTTGCAGGAGTGTATATGAAAAGCGCTTGCTGGAGTGTATATGAAATACGTTCACTGGAGTGTCTATGAATGAATGTTCGCTTGAGTGTCTATGAATGTGTTCGCTGGAGTGTCTATGAATGCGTTCGCTGGAGTGTCTATGAATGTGTTCGTTGGAGTGTCTATGAATGCGTCAGTTGGAGTGTCAATGATTGCGTTTGCTGGAGTGTCTATGATGAATATTCGCTTTGTTGTGCGTGAATGGGTTCGCTAGAGTATATATAAATGCGTTTGCTGGAGTGTATATGAAACGCGTTTGCTTGAGTGTATATGAATTCATTCGCTGGAGTGTCAATACGCTTGCTTGAGTGTCAATGAATGTATTCGCTGGAGTGTAAACGAAAAGCTTTCGCTGGATTGTATGTGAACGCGTAGGAGCGACTATGAAATGAGTTCGCTTGAAGTGTTATCGGCACAAGAGCAATTATTGGTTAACACAGAATAACTACATGATGATAATAGTATGGCATTTGGGACAGCCCTGTGATTTCGTAGATCAGAATCAAACGTGATCGAAGCTGATTAACCAGTAATATTTGGCTTAATCTCGTTACTTTCAAGAAATATTACAATTCTATCTGTTTAAACGTTCACATAAATAAATCTAGTGAATAATCATATGTCAAAGATGTCAGAACGATGTTTATACTGTAGTGTTGCGAGACCAATAGAACGCATGCAAGCGAGATGCATTGTTTGTTCTATTCCCATATGACATATACGTTGGGTGTTGCATCAGCATGTCAATAATACACAAGCTCATTAATATCTTGGAAAATGATTGATTAGTAGGCATATTATTTTCAAATGCACGCCTTTGAGTGCAAATACCATTTTTTGGTTTTAGTTACTTTCGTCTATACCACGGATTCATCAGGTTGGGCAAAGAATTCTTGCTGTCATCAAATCGTTCAGATTAAAATCCTACCCCGTTGGGCATGAGATTGTCTCGCTCTATACGATCAACACAGTTAATGGTGGCGCAGCTAATATTATGGACTACAGGGTTAACTCTATCGCCTACGGATATCGCATGCATTAGGTTGTTAGTATTATCACCAGTGACCTTGATCAAGTCGGTCATGGTCTGTAGTCACACAATCACACTGACAATCAGGATATCACGAAATGTGAATCATCGAGCTACTAATGTCTTTCATTGTGCAATGAGGATTGGCAACTGAAATAAAAGTTATGTATGCACCACTTGGCCGAAGTTAAATATTCAAATTGTCCATCTTTTACACCTGTTTGTGCATCATCATCGACGTCAGAAGCAAAGTCGGTCCACTAAGTTTAACCTCGTGCAAAAACGGAAACGATTAATAATCAGTGCCAAATAAATGATTCGACTATTGACAATCGTATCATTCACCTCAGTCGAAAGAGACTGTTACAGATTACTAACGCTATAATATAACTTGACTAGGAGTTGCTCACATGGCTTACAAGTTCCATAAACAGTCAGTATTGATGGCCTAAATGTTATTAAAGCTATGCAAGACATTGTCGATGGGGCAATATTGTTTTCCTTTTGAATTTGCGATATTATTGCTGCCACGAGAGGGTAACTTCATCTAGCATAGACTCGAAGCGTCTATGGGGGCTTCATTTGTTTGAAGTACTTAAAGGCTGATCGTGGTAAACGGCGTGACACACTGAATCAACCGTGATTCTTTTCTGTATACAAATAGTGTATATTTGCGAAGTACTCCCAATGTGAGCCGTCGTAAATATTAAATATTTTGCTTTATGGGTTGATCAATGTGTGACATTGGACTGAGAATGAGATGATGTTCCATATTAATAACCTTGACTTTATTTGCTTTGCGGTCACATTCATCACGGCCATGCCTATCTTCCCTGCTGATTCACATCATGCAACGACAATCACAATTCCCGGGCAATGACTGATTGAAACTTTCGAAATAGGTTTTGTCTCATTCATTATGCATCTCACAGCACTCATTTATTTTGTAGGGTGAAATTCATCGGTGAACTATATCAATGGATAGCGCTTAACAATGCTAGATATTGCACGCGATTGACTAATGATTTCCATCAATGTTTGTTTATTAGGCATTAATATAAGTTCGACGTAAAAAGTTGATTTGAATAAACTTGGAAGCGGCTGGAAATAGCTCCTTGACTGCCGTACCTCCATCCGCTATAATGTGCATTTGCATCAATAAAAGAGATACGGTCATAAAATGTTCAGTTCATGACAAGGCGACCGCAGTGACCGTTTATTTATATCCTGCTGCATGGCGCTCAGAATATTCCGTCGCTTAATGTTGACCACATCATCGTTGAAGACAGCTCAAACTTTATGCTTCTCAGACTACGCATATGGGCTAAATGTTGGGCCATCTATTGGCTGCAAAGCGTGTACTTCAATATTCACAATCATTTGTAATTAACACAAAGTAAAATACTTCTTTAACCTGTGAAAATGTGATGTTCTATAATGACTGCTCGTCGTCTGAAAATTGCCTAATGGATGCATTTGTACGCTGGTTTCCAGGATGGTAGATAATCAGGTTGCAGTGCTAGTACAGGTTACGCAAAGATGAAGATTCTGCGAACCTGCCTTCGTAACAAGGAGCACCGGGGGTTGAGCAAATGCTACTTAGTAATTTCGCTTTACCGTTTATTCTTATTATTGTGATATACCCCGAATGAGCAATGATATGCGGTTTGATTTCCCAGAAGGTCCAAATAAAGCCGGATTGTTACTCTGCATCACTAACAACATATTCCGTTGTGTAGAGTTCGTTAGTATCATGAATAAAACATTATGTCATTGCGATTAGCGGATCTTTGATTAATAAATGAACACATGAACTGTTAGATAAAAAGTTTATTTCATATGTGAGAGAGCGGGAAACGCAAGCCGGTTGTAATAGAATGATCAATCCTCGCTAGATTTGGTGCCTCACAATTATATCGGTGTGCCAACATTACGTTGCTGTTGGTCACAGATTTTGTGGAGGGTAAATCGAAAAGCATCTGCTGACCGGCTACTCTTGCTTAGATAGATATGAATTCCACTGGTTCCAAGCAACATTACTATTGAACGTCTAGTTCATGGTCATCACAATACAGGTCAATCAATTTAAGTAAATTGACCCTTAGGTATATCTGGAAAACTCGAGGGAATGATGGTCCAATAAATGTGTCGATGCCATACAGTAAGGTATTCAATCGTTTTCACTGGAGTGTGTACGCATGCATTTGCTGTAGTGCATACGAAATGCGTTTGCTGGAGTGTATATGAATGCGTTTGTTGGATTTTCATTGAATGCTTTCGCTGGAGTGGGTATAAAATGCATTGGCTGAATTATATACACGAAATGCGTTGGCTGGAGTGTATAGGTGATGCCTTAGCCGGAGTGTCTATGAATGCATTCGCTGGAGAGTCGATGACGTGAATTTGCTAAAGTGTCTATGGATGCGTTTGCTGGAGTGTCAAGCATTGCGTTTGCAAGAGTGTATATGAAAAGCGCTTGCTGGAGTGTTTATGAATGCGTTCGCTGGAGTGTCTATGAAAGTGTTCGTTGGAGTGTCTATGAATGCGTCAGTTGGAGTGTTTATGAATGCGTTCGCTGGAGTGTCAATGATTGCGTTTGCTGGAGTGTCTATGATGAATATTCGCTTTGTTGTGCGTGAATGGGTTCGCTAGAGTATATATAAATGCGTTTGCTGGAGTGTATATGAAACGCGTTTGCTCGAGTGTATATGAATTCATTCGCTGGAGTGTCAATACGCTTGCTTGAGTGTCAATGAATGTATTCGCTGGTGTGTAAACGAAAAGCTTTCACCGGGTTGTATGTGAACGCGTAGGAGCGACTATGAAATGAGTTCGCTTGAAGTGTTATCGGCACAAAAGCAATTATTGGTTATCACAGAATAACTATATGATGATAATAGCATGGCATTTGGGACAGCCCTGTGATTTCGTAGATCAGAATCAAACGTGATCGAAGCTTATTAACCAGTAATATTGGGCTTAATCTCGTTACTTTCAAGAAATATTACAATTCTATCTGTTTAAACGTTCACATAAATAAATCTAGTGAATAATCATATGTCAAATATGTCAGAACGATGTTTATGCTGTAGTGTTGGGAGAACAATAGAACGCATGCAAGCGAGATGCATTGTTTGTTCTATTCCCATATGACATATACGTTGGGTGTTGCATCAGCAAGTCAATAATACACAAGCTCATTAATATCTTGGAAAATGATTGATTAGTAGGCATATTATTTTCAAATGCACGCCTTTGAGTGCAAATACCATTTTTTGGTTTTAGTTACTTTCGTCTATACCACGGATTCATCAGGTTGGGCAAAGAATTCTTGCTGTCATCAAATCGTTCTAATTAAAATCCTACCCCGTTGGGCATGAGATTGTCTCGCTCTATACGATCAACACAGTTAATGGTGGCGCAGCTAATATTATGGACTACAGGGTTAACTCTATCGCCTACGGATATCGCATGTATTAGGTTGTTAGTATTATCACCAGTGACCTTGATCAAGTCGGTCATGGTCTGTAGTCACACCATCACACTGACAATCAGGATATCACGAAATGTGAATCATCGAGCTACTTATGTCTTTCATTGTGCAATGAGGATTGGCAACTGAAATAAAAGTTATGTATGCACCACTGGGCCGAAGTTAAATATTCAAATTGTCCATCTTTTACACCTGTTTGTGCATCATCATCGACGTCAGAAGCAAAGTCGGTCCACTAAGTTTACCCTCGTGCAAAAAAGAAACGATTAAGTCGTGCCAAATAAATGATTTTGACAATCGTATCATTCACCTCAGTCGAAAGAGACTGTTACAGATTACTAACGCTATAATATAACTTGACTAGGAGTGCTCACATAAACAAGTTCATAAACAGTCAGTATTGATGGCCTAAATGTTATTAAAGCTATGCAAGACATTGTCGATGGGGCAATATTGTTTTCCTTTTGAATTTGCGATATTATTGCTGCCACGAGAGGGTAACTTCATCTTGCATAGACTCGAAGCGTCTATGGGGGCTTCATTTGTTTGAAGTACTTAAAGGCTGATCGTGGTAAACGGCGTGACACACTGAATCAACCGTGATTCTTTTCTGTATACAAATAGTGTATATTTGCGAAGTACTCCCAATGTGAGCCGTCGTAAATATTAAATATTTTGCTTTATGGGTTGATCAATGTGTGACATTGGACTCAGAATGAGATGATGTTTCATGATAATAACCTTTTCGTTCTTGCTTTGCGAATTGAATACACAAATTTGAGAATGAGATGATGATCCATAATAATAATCTTGACTTTATTTGCTTTGCGGTCACATTCATCACGGCCATGCCTATCTTCCCTGCTGATTCACATCATGCAACGACAATCACAATTCCCGGGCAATGACTGATTGAAACTTTCGAAATAGGTTTTGTCTCATTCATTATGCATCTCACAGCACTCATTTATTTTGTAGTATGAAATTCATCGGTGAACTATATCAATGGATAGCGCTTAACAATGCTAGATATTGCACGCGATTGACTAATGATTTCCATCAATGTTTGTTTATTAGGCATTAATATAAGTTCGACGTAAAAAGTTGATTTGAATAAACTTGGAAGCGGCTGGAAATAGCTCCTTGACTGCCGTACCTCCATCCGCTATAATGTGCATTTGCATCAATAAAAGAGATACGGTCATAAAATGTTCAGTTCATGACAAGGCGACCGCAGCAGTGACCCGTTTATTTATATCCTGCTGCATGGCGCTCAGAATATTCCGTCGCTTAATGTTAACCACATCATCGTTGAAGACAGCTCAAACTTTATGCTTCTCAGACTACGCATATGGGCTAAATGTTGGGCCATCTATTGGCTGCAAAGCGTGTACTTCAATATTCACAATCATTTGTAATTAACACAAAGTAAAATACTTCTTTAACCTGTGAAAATGTGATGTTCTATAATGACTGCTCGTCGTCTGAAAATTGCCTAATGGATGCATTTGTACGCTGGTTTCCAGGATGGTAGATAATCAGGTTGCAGTGCTAGTACAGGTTACGCAAAGATGAAGATTCTGCGAACCTGCCTTCGTAACAAGGAGCACCGGGGGTTGAGCAGATGCTACTTAGTAATTTCGCTTTACCGTTTATTCTTATTATTGTGATATACCCCGAATGAGCAATGATATGCGGTTTGATTTCCCAGAAGGTCCAAATAAAGCCGGATTGTTACTCTGCATCACTAACAACATATTCCGTTGTGTAGAGTTCGTTAGTATCATGAATAAAATATTATGTCATTGCGATTAGCGGATCTTTGATTAATAAATGAACACATGAACTGTTAGATAAAAAGTTTATTTCATATGTGAGAGAGCGGGAAACGCAAGCCGGTTGTATTAGAATGATCAATCCTCGCTAGATTTGGTGCCTCACAATTATATCAGTGTTCCAACATTATGTTGCTGTTGGTCACAGATTTTGTGGAGGGTAAATCGAAAAGCATCTGCTGACCGGCTACTCTTGCTTAGATAGATATGAATTCGATTTTGTGACATTACTATTGAACGTCTAGTTCATGGTCTATCACATACATGTCATTCAATTTAAGTAAATTGACCCTTAGGTATATCTGGAAAACTCGATGAATGATGGTCCAATAAATGTGTCGATGCCATACAGTAAGGTATTCAATCGTTGGCAACTATCCAGCCCGTCATTAGTGTAGGTTTTCATCTTCACAAAGGGGAAAGGATACACAACCCAAAACAACAAGCAGCGAATGCCAGGACCACACCAGGACTGATGTAGCGACAGAAAAAGCAGCTGCTGCTCATGTAGGTATTTTGTTTAGCATGAGTCTGGATAACATAGGTTGTATGAGGCCAGAAATGGTCAGTCTTAAGTGAAATAGGGGATTAACAAATGCCTTTGCCCTAGGTATTGAATACGTTGGCCACGTCTTAGTAGTTGATTGAATCATCTGCTTGTGGTTCAATTCTTTATATTACACAACCTAGCCTGGTATTTAAGTAGATGTGAGATTGTTATGACTTGACATGGGCATTCCTGGTCACGCTCCACCCTAACACGCCCATATAACTGTGTCAACAGAAGCATTTATTTTACGATTGGTATTTGTAGTCAATGCGTGGAAAGTTTCACATTACAGGATGTCTTATTATTACCCTTATCGCGTCTGTTTGCTCTATGTTCCTGCCAAAGTAGTAATAGTGACACTCAAAATAGAGTTATACGGTTGATAAAGCATTTAATGACATCTGTTTATTTCGTTGGATAGCGCATGGAAGAAACCCATTACATAATACCAATAAATTGTTGTTCATTTATGTACAAATGGATTTAAAGGATGGATGAAGGATATTGACATTGTTGATGATGGAATGAATCAAATCGTTAAATGTCATCGTTTCTTATATTGGAGCCTCAATAAAAGATCAAAACATTAGCGCAGGATTTGCCATGGATCTTGATTTCATTTCCCCTCTGTAATCTCCGTAGATATTGGATGTATTAAATGGATGACCGAGGGACATTGGATGAGATGCGAACGTGGAAGCACTGGGGGACGTCATTCAAGTTCCGTCTCATACGTGATTCTGATGCAAAAACGCTATCGATGTCATGTAGTTTCGGGACAAATCATTGATAGGTAAATAGTTAAGATGCAATTGCGGAGAGCAATAACATATCCCCAATGATCACTTGGTATCGAACTTGGTTTGTACACCCAAGGTATGATTTGGAGGCGATAACGACTTTACAATCATGTACCATAATTTAGAATGTACGCTAGTGGATCATTAAATAATAACCCACAACGCTCCAAAATCTCCAAATAGTTGTGCCACTCAAATCAGCGCCTTTTGAGCAATTATCAACGCTCATGCGTAGCCCTAGACGTACGGAACTTTATCTTTTATTGCCATTGCAGCACAAAGAAACGGAATCGGAGTTGGTTAATATAGCGTAACGTCATGTGCTGCTTTCCTTGCCTTGCGTTGTCAACCCATGGTGCGCTCTAATTATGTATCCCAGTAATATCTATTTATGGTAGACTATATGCCCACATACGGTAGAAGTAGGAACATTTTATCTAAATAAAGTAATTCAACCAACAGCACCTACTCACCTGGTCATCAGATCTGTCTTAGAGCAGATCGGCTTCATGCATTCTCTCTCCTCCTCCACCCCTTCCCCCGAAAAAAATGACAAATGTTGAAACAGAACAAAGAGGGACTAGACGGACACAGATTAGTTCTTGTTATCTTGTGTCATTCAACACTTGTAAATGCAAGCAAAAGCGATATAAGACATCAAATAACGCCCAGTTAGTAATTAGAATGTCGCTGCTATCTGCTGCGCCACATATAAAGGCTTCTGAACGTCATTCTAATAGTATTTGTTCCGTCCGCAGCCAATATATGTCGTGTTATCTCCGGGTTGTCTGTCAATTAATCTCTATGTTACTTCACAGCTAATTGCCGTCGTGTAACCACCGTGTTACTCCACAGCTAATATCTGTCGCGTAATCACTGTTTTACTCAACAGCTAATATCTGTCGTGTAATCACCGTGTTTCTATACCCCCCCCCCCCCCCCCCCCACGCAGCTGCCAACGGTCTCAGTCATATCCAGTCCAGTCACCAGTGGCCCGATTGAACAAATCAGGTTTCATTCACCCTCGGGTGTCTATCATACATTATAATTCATAATTAACTGTCTTATGTTGCAAGTAATCGTCGCATTGGTTTCCTCTAGTTTTGCTCACAAAACTGTTATATCATGTACTTATTGGTGACACATTAACTTGTTTAAGAAGCACCGCATTTAAGCATCAGTATCTCGCTCTAGAAGTGATTATACAACGAAGGTTTGCTGTGTTACGGTAACAAACAATCGATCAGAAATTGAATACGAGAAGATCGCAACGAATGTCACCTGCTCCAATTAACAAATTCATATCCTTGCACCTGCCAAATACTGAATAGTTTAACGATATCGGTTTTCATTATTGTCATAATGCAATACCGTGTTAAAGCCCGTCTGATGATTCAAAGTCTGAAATTATTCCAAATGTACAATTACCGAATCAGTTGCATCAGGGCTTAGCTTCTTCACAATCCTCGAATATAATTCAACAACTAAACCATCGAAGCTTATGATAAGTCGAGTTCATTGTCAAGTTAGTATAAAACGGTGCACAAAGCTTTTCCAGGTGGCTAATGATTATTAGTTGAGGCAATCTGTGGAGTTGGTCGTAAGCCTCCATGAGACAATAGCAACCGTATAACAATCAACGTGGGTGATAATGACCATTTGCTACTTTACCGGAGATATTGCTACCTCACCAGTGATACCAATATTTGTCGAACAATACTCCGGTTTACTCACAAACCAACAGACAATAAATAGCAATAAAATGATGGTTTACTGTTGATAAAAATTTTCTTTCTGGACACATTGCCTTCTGGGTAGAGGAGGGGGGGGCTGAGTGTATGCATTTAACTATTCAGGAGATCTAGCAGGTATCATTGATGCCCCTTGGGAAATCAAACCGCAAGCCGAGATCATCAAGCAGGTTTTGTCCAATCATCTTAGCTTGTTAGGCCTCGAGCAAAAAGAGTTTATAGCTACGCTAAGCTGTGTGGTGATTATGAATTGACACGAAACTCCCCCTTGTCATCGAGCGATTAAATCAACAAACGCACATAAGACTGATGAGTCAGCGTTTCGGGGCTCAGCGTCAGTTAAAGATAAGAAAAAATGTGATTGGTCGAGGTGACCACGGCTCAATATTATACAGAGAATTCCACGTGGTTTTTAAGAGACGCTATGAAAAGACGCTCTGACAAAAAAACTTCGGTCTACAGGTGGCGTCTTCACATATTTTTTTCGGCCGGAAGGCTTGAGTTAGCGCTCTTAGGGAAGCTATAAACTCTTTGATCGTATTCAGTGTCAATATCGAGTGGCAAACAGCCTATGTGGTTAAATGTAATATCTTACTACAATCAGCCGTTCTTAGAGCATGCTCAATCAATTCTACCGTATGTGGACAGCGACGGAATAGGCAAGCCAAACGTCGTGATGAAAATTAAAGACAAGATATTTGACGTATGTTGGCTTGCAGAAAACGCTGTGAGGCAATTTTTGTGTATTCGTTACGAAAGTAAGACGTCAGAACAAGAATGTCCCAAATGATAAATGCTGAACAGAATAAACACAGGAAACAAAAGCAGCACTTGATATGCATTAGGGCGATGCTCTTTGTAGGCAGTGCTGAATTGTCTACGAGGCAATCAGGTCCGATCAGGTTTTGTACATATATATGCCAAGTAACAAAAGCAACAATACACGCGAATATAAATATATGTCACTGATATTGCAGTTTTAGGGGTATTTCTTTCGTTTCCTGTTACTCCTATTAATAGACAAGCCTGTACATAATTGTTTACACTTTATCTCTATACGGCGCCTATGGTAAGGAATCCTTGACGCAAAATCAACCGCAAGACGCTTGAATAATGTTACTTAAGTACGATATGTTGAGAGAGAAAACAGCCTTACGTTACTCAATTTCACCGATTGTCGCGTATCTTCCATGGCAATATCTAAAAATTGCCTTCATATCACGATCAGACTTTACGAAGTAATGTCATAAGCCTGAGCTATTTAGGTGTGCAAGCATAAGACCGCGACCACACGATCTCAAGGTGGTAAGCAATAGCGCATTATTGCTGTCATTGATGAAACACAACGCAAACAACAAAGGGTATAGTTACACCAATTAATAAAATTGATATTATTTACAACTGATTTGCACTTACATCATAAACATCCATAATATACTATGCGGATGCAGTCAGGTTGAGCTAATATCTGATTTCCTAGTGCCTAAGTGCCTTATATCATATTCCTATTCGCCGGGGAAATGTCAAAGTTCTTGAGTTGTAGTGCTGGGTAAAGAGTGAGAGTTGTTGCTGGTAATTCACCTTGTATTTGCGGTAGCTTAGCACATCCATTATCCCTAGTATGCATTGTCATGATATTTTTAGTATTGTCGTTATATATTGCTTCACTGGAGAGCCACGTGGCTTGTAAATGTAGGCGTAGTAATGAAGCTAAGCTTACTTCGTTAGCCAACAAGAAAACATATAATTTTAAGGGTCCAAGCACTCACATTAATATCTCAGTTTCTAATGATTGTTGGATATATTATGAATGTTATTATATGTGGGTACGTCTGTTCAATGTATCTTCTATTTTTTTAGCCATGCATCATTCTTGGTTGATAATAACTCCGTTCCCTTTTGGTCCTTTGGTGCAAATATTATTACGCAGACCCATAGAGCTCCACTGTCATATGATTGATGGCATCACCTGCTCTCCCTGTTAAACCAAGACATAACAACTGCATGACTATTTAGTAGTTTGAAGTACGTAGATCGTGCAGAAAATGCCAAAATAATAACTTATCGTATCATAGGCACCCTTAAGACAGCATCAACTTCTTCCTCTTTTACCCGAAGCAAGTAGCCGTATCGCCAGCGCAATGTACGGTGAGACACAATTTAGTTGCTATCACACACAAAATATCCTCCCTCTGTTCAACGCACCCAAACAATGGGCCTGAATATCGTCCTATGAGGATAGAGGATCGTGCAAGTGATGAATGCCATGCCTAATTTGCAAATAGCTCGCAACCAGTCATTGTACCATAAATGTGCGTAATAGTGTAAGCGTAAGCATGAATGCATGAATGAGCTTCAAGACACAGTATCAGCTGCTGAAGCCCTTAGGTTCGCCTAGATATGGATGGGATGAAGGCGATTTTATTAGGCAAAAATAACTTGTCTGATTTAAGAGGCATCGGAACAATTTGTACGTTCAATGTGCCTAAAGTAATTAGCAATGGTGGCTACATAATCGCAGTTTAATGCATCATCACCTAATTATTCAACATTATGTAAAGCAAAGGGGCATAATCGTCACAGAGCCTGACGGATTGAACAGAATAAATTGGTGCTGGTAGTCATTGTCACCCATTGCTATCAAACACCCCATCTAACCTCACCGGCCAAGATATTAATCCTGGTAGCAGGTTTTTGGGCATGACGACATGTGTTCTGTTTAATTAATTTTAATTATCACGCTTGTTTTCGCTCTTTTACCTCCCTCGGTAATGATAGTGACATTCAAACGAGTGCATGCGGCTTGTAACCGATTTCATGACAACTTTTTTTTTCTCTGTATAGAACAGCGCATGGAATTTACCATCACTTGAAAGACATAACCGCCAATGCCTGATTCAATAATTCCTTTGATGAGTTGGAGTATGAATGCGTTATTAATTTGGTCCTCTGGGTATTATCACTGCATATCATCATTTATTCGAGGCAAATCATTTTGAGATCGAAGAGCTGATAATGAGTGGATATTGAGGTTTTGTCAAGCACTCACATGCCTTGACCTGAATGCATAATGGCACTATCATTCCTCTCTGTCGTAAACATGCATGCACTGTTCTGACACATATGTCGTCAGATGCTAAACCCGCGTATATCTTTATTTGCAAAAAGCTAAAATACTTGCTGTATTCCTTGAGTATTGCCCGATCTAATTACCTGATTATCCCCAGTTAACTTAGTAAATTAACATCGATATATTATGTCAAAATACCAGAAGAGAGGCTATTGGAACCACTGAATGAACGCACTTTTGTTGGTCAGAATTGGCATTTATTGTCAAAAATTATCACTGTCAATCTAAAGAAATTTTGCAGTTCTTGTAATGGTGTGAAGGTATAGCTGTATAACCGGTGTAGCTGTATTGCCAGTGTGTCGCGAATCAGATATCTTGCTGGATGCCTTTGTTAACAACTAATTATGCAACTGGTATTGTCTATTTGAAATATTTGATACATAACAGCTTTTATACTTCAGAATTCGAGCAAGTTGTTTTTGCTTGATTTCAGCCTGAATTGTTCCTGCAAATGGCTGCAGCTAAATTATATGAGTGTTGTCCCTATTGTCCCACAGTTACACTATCGTAACCAGTGTGTGCCTTTACATGTAAACCTCTGACCCTTCAATAAAGGAGCTCCGTTGTATCTGCGTCACGTTGCGATGGCATCAACTATTGTATGAAAGTTAATGAGCCATCACCTGCAACACAAGAAGTATAGCTTTACGTGCAATAGCATTATGCTTGGTAGGTTTCAGGCATTTCCCTTGACGCAGAGTATAACTGGATACATTTTGCTCTTCTAATTATTGGTCGGTCGGCTTGTGCTACTGTCCCACAATTTTCATTGTAACACCGAGATGCAAATTGCCCTTCTCTCGATAAATTCGTTCCATTCACGGTTTTATTATTTCGATCTTTATTGCTTCACCAGCTGTATTGCTTCACTCAAGGCTGGGTTACATATATGAGTTTTGATTCCCAGTTTTACTTATTCATTTGTCACATTACAACTATTTAAGAATCATTGTAAAATGTCTTAATGGGTCGACGCTGGTTAAATCCCCTGTTAAGCAGTTGTATAGATGTTTCATTCGTTCACCCCAGCATAAAATCCCCACGTGAGAGGGGTTTTTAATTCTATGGGAAAGACAACTAGGGGCACTGATCAATTGGAATTGCACCTAACGATATGTGTCTAAAGCTCTTCTTATGGTAAGTTTGACAGTTACTATGGTCAAGAGAAACAGGCGCCACGTTATAGGCATTGTTCCAGAAGCTTTGTTGCGGCATTGGCAATTATTAGCACCATATTACTGTGGCATCTACACATGTGCTGCAGTAGTAATTTTACATGACCAAATGTGGTAATGTGACCACGGACGATCAATCACAATAAACATGTACATCCGCTACGACCAAGGACGACTGGGCGAAGAGAGCCAACTAACGGTAAACACGTCAGTGAGATGAAGTGGTACATCTGTGCTACATGCAAACTAGCATGTGGATGGATAAATGGTTGATTGTACTTGATGCGTAGTACCACGGACAAGCGTACAAATAAGAGCACGCAAGCGTCTTGCTGCATCATTAATAAAGCTTCAAACAAATAAACGCGTTGAAAGTACTGACTTATATTGCCACTTTGCCAGGCCATGGTTACAAGAGCCATGACAAATTTAGACGATGCTATCGAACAATCAATCAAAACCGTTAGAAGATTGAATCATACGAAACTTCCGGAACAACACAAGAGGTAATTTGGGATGTAATGCGTACATGCGATACCAAATATCTGTTATAACGATGAACTAAAAACAATGGTATGGAAACGTAGTGCCACAGTGTCGAGAAGCGAAAAACTAGGGGTGATAGGCAACGATTTAAGTGGAATGTGAATCTGCACTAAATGATCTGTATCATAGTACAACCACTGGCTCACAAGTACATGTGTAGATTTGCGATAGGAATTGGCTGAGATTGTGGCTAAAAATTTGCACAGCAGGTGATAAATCACGCCCAATTAAATCATCTTTTTCCTGCAGTAATTGCACATATTCAACAGATTTGTACGGGGGAAATTGTGCAAAGTACACAATTAAAATGTAGCCACACGTATCAGCAAGATTTTGTAAGAATGTTCATAGATCTAACGAGCCTCAGTAATTGTTCTGTCGCCTTTTAGAAAGGTGTAACCTTCTCATTTGAAAAGCCGCTGTTTCCAAATCGCATATGAATAATTAAAAGTCTATTTTCTTGTTGAAGCAGCTTGTGTGAATAATTGTAGCCGCAGGTGTATTTTACGTGTCATGCGCTCCAGTACAGTAAATGTTGATGGTAATATGACATTTGACGAACAGATGTATGCGGCTTTATTCTCATTGCTGTTAAGCCGAAGTAAATGGATATTGACGGAATACGGTTTACACTTGTTGCCTTCCACTTGTTTTTGTTGCAAATCCTTTACAATATGCCGGCACCATTATAAATCCAATGTTCACATCTACTGAACAGCATGTTGCTCTGTAGCTGCTGACTTCTTGTTTTTCAAAAGATTAATTAAATAGTCAAATTAATGACGTGAATCGCATTCTGGCTATAAAACTGACTTTAACCCGTGCCATGAGTGTTCAAAATAACAATATACCGTATTAACTGAGATTATAACGATTACATATATATTCCATATATGTCACTGCGAGGGTGATAAAAGGGCAAAAGTTAATAGTATTGTAAACCATAAATACTCCGCATTGTAGTAGAGTGTATGTATCATTAGAATAATAACATTCCATGCGAGACTGATGCTTGCTTGGTCTGAATGAATTCTAATGAAGTAGCAAATACACTCTAATAAAGCAATCACTGTATATTCATAGGTCGTAACTAACTAAGCCAGAGTACGTTGATGGCTAAACATGTCAGCAAATCTTGCAGGAAGCACAGAACAAAATTGGCATTTAATATTGAACCATTAATGAGCGTGCATGTGAATGAGCGACGTGGCACATGAAGCAGCTGCATAGTTAAGCAAAAGTGAGGCAAAAAGAATGTCAGGTGTTTGGGGAATTGGGAAATTGTATAGATTGTCTTTGTTATTGAGGATGATTGCTACATAATCATGGTCAATTGGCCAACATTATTTAAAACAACATCGCATGCATATGAGTGAAATATACCGGCATTGGTATCCTCGGTCACACTACGCTATCACACAAAGCACCGTACTGTATTGAACGAAGCCTAAACCTTTACTGCTGGTGCTTGTACATGAGGACACATGACGAATTAATTAACTTATCATGTCAATTGTCGCCCTGCGCTTCAATCAGTAGTAATTGTGACATACCAAAGAGGGGATGCGGATGAACATTTATGTAATGACAACTATCCATTCCCTTGTGTAGTCCAGTTCATCCAATGTAAGTATTACTTGCTAGAGAAACATCAAAAACTTACGTCGCCTGTGAGTGCGTTGGGATAAAATGCTTACAGAGGCTTTAGAGAATTTATGCAAATGTCACCTCTGGCAGTTTCGGTATGAATCAAAACGGTATAGGCTTAATTGAGACCAGATCGTAGCAACTGTCAATCTGCCGCGAAGTTCCTGGATGCCACTTCGCGGATATTGGATGTATTATAACGAAGGTTGCGGAAGAGGTGTTAATACAGCTTTATTAAGTTCTGCCAAATGTGCAAATCCAACGAAGAAAAGCCAATTTGCTCACGATCTATTGGTTGGGGTTATGAGGAAGCAGACTTAGCGTCCAATTTATTAGTAGCGACAGCGCTAATACATCATGATTCCTGAAGAAATGAAGTAGATTCTAGATTCGTGCCAGCATCAAATGGCTGATTAAAAGCCTACGTAAGCGATATAACTTTCATCTGCTGAAGGAAGTCCGCAAACAGCACCACTTTATTCATTGTATAACCTCCATGGATGCCGAGACTAAAGGTTGAGGTTGAAAATGTTATTACTTTGACCTTCTGAGATACTTTGTTGCAACAATCCAAACCGCATAACATCGTTATATTGAGGAACATCACGTTGAGTTGAAAGAACTGGTAAAGCGCGGTTATTAAGCCAGTTTTTAGCGCCTTCTCACGCCTTGGCATTAACGCAATAATGCGCTACCATTAATCTTGGTCGTAAATATACGTGAACTATATTGACACTGGACAAAAATGCACCGCCATTATCTGGTTTGCTTAACCCACGTAGATCATCGGTAGCCATTATCTAAATATCGTGCAGTATGTATGCGAGTTGCCTGTCATCGGCACCATAGCGTAGAATTACAGTATCTCGAAGGGATTGTTTCTAATTTGGGTATGTCGTCACATGTTGACTTAGCGTTGATTTAGCAGTTCGGAAACTAGAACAAAAAACATAAGCAATATTGAAATAAGAAATATGACCAATATACATAGAGAGCGATACATGCAATGACGTAGCTTTTGACGGGCGAGCGATATTGGTGTTGCAAATAAATCAAAATGGATCGGAACAGAGGAAATATCTAAATGCCCGCTTGCAAACAGTGCTTATAAACCTTCTAAAAATATTCTTACAACAAACAATAAATTTTGTTCACAGTTTACTGTGACTTAACAATTTTCAAAATGTCGCAGTCAGTCTGATGTTCCCCAGATATAACTCCGAATCAAGTAATGATTATAACAAATTACGCTTGTAAATAAATATAAGTTACTTAACTAACCTGGAATCGCGACTGTTTTCAAGAAGTCTTTAAGTATATTGATGAAGCACCATGTTCTGGCCCATGTATTGCAATAACATAAATGTCGGAATATATCAAACTTGTAGGGTTTATTAAAACGCATTTATAAATCTGTTTGTATTTGTGGACGTCACAAAAAAACGAAAAAATAGAAATATTTCAAGGCTTAGAAGGCTAGTTTTAATGCGTGAAAGCTGCCCAGATCTAATTTTCAGAGCTGATCATTCATTCCTATTTCTAAGACACGGGCTTAGAAACACATAATATGGTACCGACAATAAAATGCTAGCGCCACAGCGTAATGAGACTTGCAATCATAAGTAATAGCCATTCCGTTCTAGATTTAGTTGTGAACAATGCAACTTTGTATTTCATCAATAAGCATAAACCAGTAAAGAAACTTTGCTCATAATATTATGTTAACTTTGTCCAGTATATATGTTAAGCTTTTGACCCATTGATTATATAATAGGTTAACTGGGGTCATTTAAGGATGCAAGGTTTGTGCCACGAATAATTGACTAATGTTGATGACAATGTTTCCCTATGGTTGAAGGTATGGTTAGCTTATAACTTCATATTCTTGGCCGTCTTACGTACAACAGTAATTGCAACGTCTTCTCTATATTACAATGTATATGCTAAGGTATTACTAATTAGGGATTATCTATTTAAGTAGCGGGATTATGGAATGTTATATGATACATAACCTCAGTTAATATACCTTTAATTATATGTAGGATGACTGGTATGGATGAGCAAGGTTTGGCACCGATCACATATGAGGTGGCGTATTTGAGGTACTGAGAAACATCAACTTCGACATGAATGTAACAGGATAAGTCTGCCAAAGGATGGGGGTCTTCAAATGCCATTTTATTCAACGTCACCATTACAGCTCAGAGCTATATCGGTTAGGTTATGTGGCAATCCTTCACAATACGCCTTTTACAAACATGATTAATCATTAGTGCAAATGTGCCTTGGTCGGGTATAATTAGTTTATGCATATAAGAAGAAAGTAACGTTAAACCAATAATTCTCATACTTACAAAGTGCATCTTCGACCAGAACACATACGCAGGAAGCAATCACCTGGACTTGATATCATGCCTTTGTAGATCGTTATGTGGTATGTATGCCGCACACCCACAATTATTATATGCTTCCCTAATTGTAACCTTTACGTATTATATTTTGCGAGTCCATAAGTCATATGACTGCATATCTTATTTAGAGAATACGAGACATTGGAGCAATGAGAAAACACCTGAAGCAACTACTACCGTCATGCGTCCAACCTGATACAACCAATGTTAGCAGTATCCGATCCAATAGACACAACTGATCAAATAGTCCATTATAAATCTTCAATGATCCACTATACATTCTCATTTGATAGAAATAATTTTCAATCAAATCGGCAAAAATGGCAGCATTGGCAGATGATTCTTGCGCCTCATTTAGTTATAATGTGGTCAGTTAACTTAATAATAAGCCTTGCCGTGTTTTTAGTTGAAGTAATGCTTCAACAAATTAATTTGAAGTGAATCTTCTTAGTTCCATCTAATGTAACGCAAAGCCGGACGTGTACTTCCGTAGAACTGAGAGCCAGAATCAGTCATTACGTACAAGGTGTTAGATTGGACCTCATTATTAGATGTGTTACATTTGCGATACAACGCCTTTTCATCAACTGCACTGTTTTCATAGCGCTATGAAGTTGCGAATATGGTGCACAATACTTCTTGTTCGCCTGCCATAACAATTGTTCGTGCAATTATCGAGCTAAAGGCTTAATCATATGCCCATTTCACTGTCGTAGAGCAAAGCACGATAAAATATTTGGTTAGATAGATAGTAACATAACAGCAAGGCATAGTTGCAGTAAACCTTTTCCCTGCCCATAATAACAAAATAATAGATATTCGTTGTAATGACAATAATGCGGGTTTTTTGATCCGCCATACTTTGCAATATTTTGGGATGTGTATACGGATAATTGAAACACCAGGCCCATATTTAATAAATGCAAATTATCTCAAGATATTTGCATTAATCTGAAATATTCTGCAAATAACATTAATCCGCCCGAATATACCAATCATTGGGTTATAAGTTTCTCTTTGAACCCCTTTCGTTGGCCATTTTACTGCTGTAATTACCGTCAGATATCCATTTGTTACTAAGATGTACTACAATCCAACACAGGAGCGATGTTTGTCTGGCGTAAGTTATTAAACTTACTTTGTTGAATCTCAGTGTGTTAATACATATCAAGAATTCCAATAAGCATACTAACCAGAGAAATTAAACCAGCTATAACAATTGTTGTTGCAATGTTGATTTCATAATAAGCTTCTTTTCAAAATAGCCCGATTAAGCAAAGCCTTTTGCCGGAACAAAATAGTGTATTGTGTTTGATCTATCCCTTTAACACAGTGAAGCAGTGTTATTAGTCACAGGAATCATTTGGTAGCGCAATTCCATGGTCGTCAAATAGGACAGCACATGCTGTCTGACATGTCAATATGGTTAATCTTTGTGATTGCCCATTGCCATAGGATCTTCTGAACCCACACAAAGCTCTTTCATCTTGAAACATGATTTAGTGGTACACAAATAGACACAAGCGAGCGCAGGGCTTTGCTTTTCAGGTTATAGATAGTTACATCAGCAAGTCAATATGACACATGCTCATTAATATCTATAAAAAATTAATGATTAGAAGGCATCTTATTTTCCAACGCAGGCCTTTGACTTTGGAACTGCAAACTCACCTACGAACGTAGATTTTATCCTCAACTTGTGTTTCATTTACTTTTGTCCATACTACGGATTCATTGGCTGTGGCGTAGATTTCCTGCAGTCATCAAATCGTCCAAGTTAAAAATGCTACCCCGTTGGTCATGAGATACAAGATCAACACAGTTAACGTTGGCGCAGCTAATTTTATAGACTGCAGGGGTTAATTCAATCGGCTGCGGATATCTCACGAGTCAGTTTGTTAGTTTAATGACCCATGACCTTGATCAAGTCGGTCAAGGTCTGTAATCACACCAACACACTGATAATCAGGACATTACAACTGGTGAATCATCCAGTTGCTGATGTCTTCCATTGTGCAATGAAGGTGAGCAACTTTAGGTCATAAATATGTATTTACCACTGGGTCGGTGTTAAATATCTTAATTGTCCTTCTTTCATACCTGTTTGTGTTATATCATCGACGTAAGAAGCGAAGTCGGTCGACCTCGTGCAAAAAGTCGGACACGATTGTTTAATAAGTGCAAAGTAAATGATTCGACTATTGACTATCGCATCATTAGCCTCAGTAGAGTAAGGCTGTTACAAATTACTGACGCTTTTCCATTTGAATTTTCGATATTATTGCTGTCACGAGATGGGTAACTTCATCTAACATAGCCTCGAAGCATCTATGGGGGCTTCATTCGTTTGAAGTACTTTAAGGCTGATCGTGGTATACGGCGTGACCCACCGGATCAACCGTGGTTCTTGTCTGTATACAAATAACACCACCAACGACGGATACGACGGAGGAATAGCGTATATTGGCTAAGTACTCCCAATGTGAGCCTTCGTAAATATTAAATATATTGCTTCATGGTTTAATCAAATGTGGGACATAGGACTGAGAATGAGATGATGTCCCATAATAATAACCTTGGCTTTATTGTTTGCGGTTTGAATACACAAATCATGGAATGGAGGATTGCTCGTGGACCATCCTCTTCATAACAGCACCCACTACACTCATTGTCGGTAAGTGAAGCAGAAGTGCAATTAAGACATTCATCACGGCCATGCACTTTAATGGTATATCTTCCCTGCTGACATCATGCAACGACAATCACAATTCCCGGGCAATGACCGATTGAAACTTTCGAAAAAGGTTTTGTCTCATTCATTATGCATCTCACAGGGTGAAATTCATCGGTGTACTATATTAATGGATAGTGCTTAACAATGCTAGATATTGCACGCGATTGACTAATGATTTCCATCAATGTTTGTTTAATAGGCATTAATATAAGACGTGGATTAGAATAAACGTGGAAGCGGCTGGGAATACCTGCTTGACTGCGTACCTCCATCCACCATAATGTGCATTTGGGTCAATCCAACAGATCCGGTCATAAAATGTTCAGTACAGAAGGTGACAGCAGTGACCGTCGTTAATATCCTGCTGCACGGCGCTCAGCACATTCCTTCGCTTAATGTAAAGCATATCATCGTTGATGACAGCTTAAGCTTTATGCTTCTCCCTGACTACGCATAGAGGCTAAATGTTGGGTCATCTATTGGCTGCAAAGCGTGTATTTCAATAGTCACAATCATTTGTAATAAACCCAAAGTAAAATACTACTTGTACCTGTGAAAATGTGATGTAATGTCGTTCTATTAATGACTGCTCGTCGTCTTGAAATTGCCTAATGGATGCATTTGGACGCTGGTTTCCAGGATGGTAGATAATCAGGTTGCAGTGCTGAAACAGGTAACGCAAAGATGAATGATTCTGCGAACTTGCCTTCGTAACAAGGAGCACTGGGGTTGAGCAAATGCTGCTTAGTCATTTCGCTTAACCATTTCTTATTATTATTGTGATATACCCCGAATGAACAATGATATACGGTTTGATTTTCCAGATGGTGAAAATAAAACCGGATTGTTACTCTGCATCGCTAACAGAATATTCCGTTGTGTAGTGTTCATAAGTGTCAGAAATAAAACATTATGTCATTGCGATTGGCAGATATTTAGTTAATAACTTAACACATGAAATGTTAGATAAAAAGTTGATAGAATATGTGAGAGAGCGGGACACGCAAGCCGGTTGTAATGGAATATTCAATCCTCGCTAGATGTGGTGCCTCATAATTATATCGGTGTTCAACATTGCGTTGCTGTTGGTCACAGTTTTTGTATTCGACTGGTTCCAACCCACACAACTATTGAACGTATATTCCATGGTCATTACAATACAGGTCCTTCAATTTAAGTAAATCTTTTGATGGCATCTAGATAATTTACCCATAGGTATATCTCGCAAACTCGACAGAATGATGGTCCAATAAATGTGTCAAAGCAATACAGTAAGGAATTCAAACGTAGTCAAGTAATCCAGCAAGTCATGTGGTTGTTAGTGTTCGAGCTCATCTTCATTTGAGAAAGAATACACAACCCGCGTCGCAAGCAGCGAATGCCAGGACCACACTCGGACTGTCCCAATTAGTTAAACTGCACGTAACAAACAATTCATTAATGTGGCAGCCTGGATTATACAGGTTGTATGAGGTCAGAAATCTTCAGGCATAAGAGAAATTGGGGTAGTTAGCCTAACGTGATGGAAAACGTTTGCCACGCTTGTTAGTTGATTGCATCATCTGTTAATGGTTCATTAGCATATTACACAACTTAGCCCGGTGTGTAAGTGGATATTAGATTGAAATGAATTCATACGGGTATTGACTATTCCTGGTCACGCCCCACCGTCACATACCCATCTACTTCTGTCAACAGATGAATTCATCTTCACGACTGGCATTTGTAGTCAAGCCGTGGTATGTTTCACATAAATAATGTGCGATTTGCTCTCTGCTCCTCCCTAAGTAGTAACAGTGACACAAACGAGAGTTACACGGCTTATGATCCATTTAGTGACAGCTATTATTTCGTTGGATAGCGCAAGGAAGAAACACATTTCATAATACAAGTAAATAATTGAGCATTCGTTGTAGAGGATTGATCGAGGATATTGACACCAATGGTGGTGGAATAATCAAATCGTTAAATGCCATCGTTTCTTGAATTGGAGCCTCAATAAATGATCACAAAATTAGCGCAGGATTTGTCATGGATCTTAATTTCATTTCACCTGTGGAATCTCCGTGGTTATTGGATGCATTAAATGGATGGCCGAGAGACATTGGATAAGGTCGAACGTGCAAGCACTGGGGGACGTCATTCAAGTTCTGTCTAATGCGTGATTTCGATGCAAAAACGCTCTCGATTTCAGCTAATTTCATTGGGGCCAATCATTGATAGCTAAATAGTTTGGATCCAATTGATGGATAGCAATAACGACTTTAAGACATGCACCATAATTTGGAATGTAAGCTTGTCGATCATTAAATAATAACCCACTATCTCCTAATAATTGTGCCAGTTAAATCGGCGCCTTTTGAGCAATAATCAACGTTCCAGCGTAGCCCTAGGCGTACGAAACTTTAACTTTTTGCCATTGCAGCACAAATGAACGGAATCGGAGTTGGTTAATATTACGTAACGTCATGTGCTGTGTTCTGTGCAGAAGCGTATACAATCCACGGTGCGATATTATTATGTATTCCTGTAATATCTATTGATGGTGGAATATATGCCCACATACGAACCTTTTATCTAAATACAGTAATTCAACTAACGGCACCGACTCACCTGGTCATCACATCTGTCTTAGAGCAGATCGGCCTCATGCATTCTCTCCCTCCTCCTCAACTCCTTACCCCGAAAAAAGACAAATGTTCAAACAGAACAAAGATGGACAAGGCAGACACATATCAGTTCTTGCGATATGAGACTTCGAACTACCTCCAATTATTAGTTAGCATGTCGCTGCTGCTATCTGCTGTGCCATATAGAAAGGTTACTGAACGCCATTCTAATAGTATTTGTTCCGTCCACAGCTAATATATATCGTGTAATCTCCGTGTTACCACACACCTCAAATCTTTCGATTAATATCTGTCTTACTCCACAGCTTATTGGCGTCGTGTAATCACCGTGTTACTCCACAGCTAATATCTGTCGCATAATCACTGCTTTACTCAACAGCTTATATCTGTCGTGCAATCACCGTTTTAATCTACAGCTAATATTTGTCGAGAAGCATTTTGCGTGTAGTCATCGTGTTACTCCACAGATAATATTCATTTGGCGCAAGGTTTCATTATAAAACCTAACAGACGGTGAATATATGGGTTTCTTGATTATTGCAGTGGCAAATGTTAGCTTTCACTGTCATTCTGAACATCGACTGCACCCTTGGTTTTAATTATTGTCATTATGCAATATCGTGTTAAAGCCCGGCCGATGATTCAAAGTCAGATATCATTCAACAGGATAAAAATCCACAATGACCGAGTCAGTTGCATCAGGGCATAGCTTCTTTACAATCCTCGAATGTTATTCAACAACTTAACCTTCGATGTTTTGCTATAACGAAATCACCATTGTTTGATTTGTTCACGATAGGTAGAGTACATCGTCAAGCAAGTTAGAACCTGATGATCCAATTAAGTCAGCGCAATTTAAGTTAACGATCTACACCATGCAATACTCTATGATAAATCCTATGCAAAGACGAATACCAATAGCTGCATTACGACAAGAACCATGACATTAAGGAAAGAAGCTGTCCTCACCAGTGATATCAAACACTTATCCAACAATACTGTGGTTTATCCACGAACCAACACACAATAAATCGTAATAAAACGATGGTTTACTTTTGATATAATATATTATCTAGACACATGGCCTTCTGGGTGGGGGAGAGGGGGTATATGCATTTTACTATTCGGGAGATCTATCAGGTATTATTGTTGCCCCCTGGGAAATCATACCGCAAGCCGCGGTCATCAAGCAGGTTTTGTTCAATCATCGATGCTCCCTCGGAAGATCGTTTGATTATTAATCTCTGCTATAAACAGTGTCAATTGTTTTACACTGTAACCCAATTCACTATCGTCCTGCGGTAACGCACTAAACACTTGCAGATCTTCAAGAATCATACGGTAGTGATTAATAAGTGAAATATGATGGACCATTATTAAATCATAACAGCATGGTGAATTGAGAAAATGCATATCCGTCTTCCACTGGAAACAAGTTAATGTGTGAAAAATTAAATGCATTGACGTCGTGCTCAAACCTGCACCTGAACGAGTCCATGAAACAATCATTTAACGGGCCTTTTGGTCGTATGGTGACCGGGTAACATATACAACTTATGATAAAATAACAGCAAATAACCACATTTCTGGATCTAACGACAGGTTATTTTAAGCTACGTCTGTCCGCTTGTTCCTCGGCATCATATCAAAGAGTTTATAGCTACGCTACGAGGGCTCACTTCGAGTGACTCGCTTCCCTTATTGTAATACACTGCAACAATCGTAACGTGGCACATTCGTGACACAAACAAAAGCACATGCAAAGACTGGGCTGACGTCACTGCGATTGATGATCCTTTCCGCTGCTAAAACATGTGGCACAAGATGCTTAAACATAGCAAAAATAGCAAGTACACGATTTGATAAATGTCAACTTAATACATTACCCGGTCTGGGGTATACCTATCAAAAACAGTTCCCCCCTCACAGCGTCCGCGCTGCTTACGATTCTCGACCTTTCATGGCCGCACTGATGTTGGCTCTAGATTGTTTATACCCGTGTGAAGCGGTAGAAGTGGCATGGTGTGCACATTGACATTAGTTAGCTTGTCAGTGACATGTGAAGGTCTCGAGCAGAGATTGTATAGCTACGTTAAGCTGTGTGGTGATTATGAAATAACAGAAAATTCCCCCTGTCATTGGCCGACGATACCATGCGCTTTTTAGGTGTGCAAGCATAAGGCCGCGACCACACGATATCAAACAGGTAAGCAATAGCGCATAATTACTGGCATTGATGACATAGCTTTTAATGTGGGTTATTATTGCCCGCGCAAACAACAGAGGGTATAGTTACTCTGAGTGATAACAATTATTTACACCTGACTTGCACTAACATCAAATATCCCATAACTCGCATATTATGCGGGGCAGTCAGGTTGAGATGATATCAGAATTTCTAGTGCCTAAGTGTGTCATTTTCCTAATATCATATTCCTATTCGCCGGGAAAATGTCAAAGTTTCTGAGTTGCAGTGCTTGAAAAAGAGTGATAGTTTTTGTTTGTTAAGTCACATTGTCTTTGCAATGGCTAAGCACTTCCATTATTCCTTGTATGTGTTGCCATGATGTTTTTATTATTGTCGTTATATATTGCGTCACTAGAGAGCCACGTGGCTGTATATGTAGACGTTGCAATAAAGCAAAACTTGCTTCGTTAGCAAATAAGAAAACATATAATTCTAAGGGCGTATTTATATTTTGTTTCTGTTTGAAACCTTGGTGTAAGTTGCTAAATTGATGAGGGACCGTATTGAACTGGACCGAGCTCTGTAGTTTAATTTAGGGCATCACAGTCATTGTGTTTCGTCGTCTATCAATAGCAAGATTATTGAGCGCGAGTTGTTGGTCTTAAATCTCGCATTAATATCTCCGTTTCCTAATGATTGTTGGATATACCATGAGTGTTTTTATATCTGGGTACGTCTATTTAATGAATATTCGGTTATTTGTTTAGCCATGCATCATTGTAATAAATATTGGTTGCTAACAGCTCAGATGCTTTTAGATCCTTTGGAAATATAACAACGCTGACCCATAGATCTCCACCGTCATATGATTGATGGCATAACCTGCTCTCTCAGTAAAACCAAGACATTACAACTTTGCACGATTTAGAAGTTTAGAAGATGACAGTTTTGAATGCATAGATCGCACAGAAAATGCCAAAATTATAACTCATCTTATCATAGGCACCCCGAAGACAGCATCAACTTATTCCTATTTTACCCAGAGTAAGTAGTGAGCTCCTCCAATTGGCGTGTCCCAAGCACACTGGATGGTGAGACACGATTCAGCCTCTATCACACACAAAATTTCCTCCCTCAGCTCAACGCATCCAAACAATGCGCTATATATTACAAGGTATGGGATGTGAGTTGTTGCTAGATTCGATCTCCAATGAAGACGGTGTCATAATGGGGTCGTCTTATAATGAGAGAGGATATACGACCCATTGTGCAAGTGATGAATTCCATGCCATGCCTAATTCGCAAACAGCTCGCAACCAGTCAATTGGCACTTAACATTATACCATGAATGCTCGTGATAGTGTTAGCTTAAGTATGAATGAGGTACAAGTCACAGCAGCAGATACTGAAGCCATTAGTTTCGCCTAGGTATAGATGGGAAGAAGGCGGTTTTACTAGGCAAAAATAACTTGTTTGATGTAAGAGGCATCGGAACATTTTGTGGGTTCAATTTACCTAAAGTAATTAGTAACGAAGGCTACATAATCGTAGTTAATTGCATAATCCCCTAATTATCCAACATTATGTAAAGCGAATAGGCATTAACGTCACAGAGCCTGACAGATTGATGGAATAAATTGGTGCTGGTATTCCTAGTCACGCATCGCCATCGAACACCCCATCTAACCCCATCAACCGAGGCATTAATCTTACAACAGGTTGTTGGGCATGACAACATGTTTCTGTTTAATCAATTTTAAATAGCACACTTGTTTTCGCTCTCTTCCTCCCTCAGTAATGAAAGTGTCATTCAAACCAGTGCATGCGGCATGTAACCAATTTCATGACGACTGTGTTTTTTCTCTGTATATAGAACAGCGCATGGAATTTGCCTTAACTTTTTATAAGTATCACTTGAAAGACCTTAACTTTTTGTATCCTTTGATTCACTTGGGACATTTTGACTAAAGAAATCTGACCACAATGCCTAGTAAACCCGCAAAAGTATATCTTTAATTGCCAAAAGCTACAATATTTGCTGTATTCCTTGGGTATTGCCCGATCTGAATCCCTGATTATGACCAGTTAATTTACATCATTATATCATATCATTATATCATCGATTATTAGGCTATTAGAATCGACGATTGCCTGCCTCTCTAACGGATCTATTTGCCAATAATCGGGAACTTTCAAAACCTGGTCAGCACTGGCATTTATTGCCAAAAATTAATAGTGTGACCTTAAAACAGAATAACCGACTGTCGAGCACTTTAACGAGAAACCAAATTTGATTTTTCATGGACAAAATGCCCCATGTTTCTCTTAGATGTTCAAAATGAGATAGCCAGTGTGTCTCGAATCAGATATCTTGCTTGATGCCTTTGTAAACTGCTCGAGCTATGACCAATTATACAACTGGTCTTGTCTATTTGAAATATTTGATAGATAACAGCATTTGTATTTCAGAATTGAGCAAGTTGTTTTTGGTTGAGTTCAGCCGTAGTTGTTTTGGCAAATGGCGGCTTCTCAACTATATGTGCGGCTTCTGTTCCTTTGCCCAATGACACTGTCGTGTTGTCCCTATTGGTCGCGCACCCACAGTTACATTACTCTAACCAGTAAGTGCGTTTACATGTAAACCAAAAGAGTAATAACTGTTTGTAAGAAATCTTCATAACTAAAAATGTGAAGCACAAATGCTTACCTCGTTCGCACAGCACAATAAGCCAATTTGTAATGCTGATGTTATTGATAAAAATATGCTTTGTGTATATTCAGAGCTATGGTTGATAATAGATGATTCGTGCAAGAAATATGCAATGCATTATCATGGCCACCCGCGTCGCAACTATTCTTTACCGAATCTGCGTGAACAATGTTTGCAAACCCATCTGTGTATTACCGCTAAGAATCAATGAATATAGATTGGAATGCATGCATAGTAAAAGAAACGAATGGCAATGTTTGCGAAAAAACATACATTGGGTTATCTTGAATTGGCTGTGTTCATGGGGAAATTTATTACCATAATTATAACGAATAAAAATTTTATCAATCGAAGGTCTACCTTTAGCGTAAGGAGTGCAAATAATTCAAGTTTTATTCTGTTTTATGTTTCAAACTTTGACTTCAATAGCTGTCAACTATTTTCGACAAGATGGACGAGCATGGAGCCTTTATTCTCATAACAGATAACGTTGATTCTTATTTGTCAGCGTGTTTCCGACGCGAGAAACGACCTGGTGCTACTCAGTTGAAGCAAGACAGTCACTGATCCCTTGCCTCTCAATGAAGGAGCTCCCGTTCGGACTATGCATTTTCTATCAAAACTCAAAAGTGACAATACTCATTTTGATGGATCTCATAACAAGTGAGTCAATATAACGATGCCAAACCCTGTAAATCTAACGTCTGAAGCATCCCATGTTTAATATTCCTACTGTACACAAATGCTGTTAGCGATTAGTAGAACACTGACAAAAATGCTCAAGACCACAAAAGATCTTGTTGCAAAGACTGATGTGAAACATAACATGCGATGCCATTAAGACGTACCTGAGAGAATGTTTACTTTTAAAAGCAAAAAAAAGAGGTAATTTGGTTTGTAATGCGTACATGCGATACCAAATATCTGCTATAACGATGCAGTAATCACGATGGCATGGATACGTAGTGCCACAGTGTCTAGAAGCGACAAACTAGGGGTGATAGGCAACGATTTAAGAGGAATGTAAATCTTCACTAAATGATCTGTATCATCTTACAACCACTGGCTCACAAACACACGAGTAGAATTGCGTTAGGAATTGGCTGAGATTGTGACTGAAAATTTGCACAGCAGATGATAAATCAATAAAATCACAGTATAGTTATCTATTAAATAAAAATATGCAGCTGGTTATACTGCATTGCATGAACAGCGGTTTGATATTCACGCGTACCGTTTTTATTTTTCATGTGACATTATGTACACAGATGTAACGACGTACATAATTTATATTTATCGGAAATCGCTCTCGTACGTTGAATATCATTTGTTACTTTTGAGATTAAAATACAGTGTCGATTTCTCTTACACAGCACTTGTTTAGTTGTCCACTTTTCCGCCAGCCATCAAAGAGCAACGTAGCATTTTGGCGTTGAATAGATTAGTATCAGTGTTACTGCATCACAAAATATAGCAGATGATGAGCATTTGGCAACTCATTGATATTGTAACTGAGAATGCTTTATAATTGCTCCTTGACTTACAACAATTGACAGCGCAGTACTATGGAGTTGCTGTCATGGTGTCATAGTTGAACTTTGGACATCAACCTGCACAATGCGTATACATTTAACCAGATAACGTATTGACAACAACCAGAGGTTTATTTTGTTAGACATATCTATTACAAGGTCATAATTGCTAATGTATGTTTTTCCTTTTTGTCGGAGCTCTTCATAAAAAGTTGTATAGGACTAATATACAAACACGCAAATATTGAGTGGGCTTGCATTGAAACCCTTTGATGACTAGTTGTTATTGAGTAAATATAGCCCAAAGCCAGCTTATAAAGTTCATGATTCATATTTCTAGGCCGCAGGTTTCAAACACACATTTGGTGGTATTTCTGTTATATTGATAGTATAGCAGTAAAGATCGTACTAGATTTGTTGCGAACAGTACATCTTCATTAATAGAAATAAAATAACATAGATACATTTTTCATATCAAACAGCAAAAATTGTAAATGGTAAGCCTTCATCCCCTTGTTATGATGACATGTCGATAGGCACCATTTTAGGATGCTTGCTGGTCCGGTTCATAGTTTTTGGTCTAGACGACTCCAGTTTGAATTGCCACAAATAATTGACTAATGCTGATGACAAAGTTTCCCCGTGGTTACGTATAGACTTCATTATCTAGGTCTGTGTCATAAATACCACAGTAATTGCAATGTCTACATTATGTTATTTTATGTGCTAAAGAACCACTAATTTGGGATAATTTATTCTATTTTCAATTTGTTTCATCACGTTTTGCTCTAGCTAGATTCATGGCTCCATCATTGTCGCTTTTAGCAGCATAACTTTTTGATTGGGTAGCGGGATTTTCGAATCTTAAAAAACCGTAATTAATACCCAGCATTTGCGAACCTTAAGATAGGGGCTGCAGCTTATCGTTTTAGTAAGATGATTATATATCTATAAGCAATGTTTGACACTGATCACCTCTATGCTGGTTTATTTGAATGAATGAAAAAAGCACTGAAAGCTGGTCATGTAATGCAGTATAACCATCTGCATATGTTTGTTTGATAGATATTAACATCAATGGGTAAATACAAATGTATCAAAGCAAACACTTGGATAAGTTTATACAATTACAGCGTTGTGTCGAAATTGCTCAAACAAATGCCATGATCAGTCGGGAATCAATTTAACCAGATATACATGCAAGATATTGTAATGCTAACCATACAGTGCTTTAATTGATTTATCAACTGCTGTGCAAATTTTCAGCCACAATTTCAGCCAATTCCGATCCCAATTCTACTCTTGTGTTTGTGTACTATGATATATATCATTTAGTGCAGATTCACATTCCTCTCAAATTGTGGCCTATCACCCCTAGTTTGTCGCTTCTAGACACTGTGACACTTCATATCCATGCCATTGTGTTTACTGCATCGTTATAGCAGATATGTGGTATCGCATGACGCATTACATACCAAATTACCTCTTTTGTTTGCGTTCAAACGTAAACAATCTCTCTGTTTGCCATGTCTCGCGTCGCATTTTAGCAGATCGATAAGCTTGTTGTTGAGGTCATAATTTGATGATATAGGTTTTAGGACCTGGTTAAGCTGCCTTTCAAGGTATAGTAATGTCATCAGCAATTACTGTGGTATATCCAAAGGTGTAAAATACACTCTTATCTTTTGCAGTAGCTTTGACTAAGCACGTTCTGGTGGTACAATTCCGCATATCATGTCTACTACATGAGTTCAGCACAGCCTAATATTGATGTTTCAGAACCTGTGGTAACTGGGTAGTAGGTGCATCGTAATGACATCGCATGCTATGTTTCATATCAGTCTTTGCAAAAAGCCCTATTGTGGTCTGGTGCATGGTTGTCAGTGTACTATTAATCGCTAACAGCATTTGTCTTTTGTAGGCAGATTGTACATGGAATGTTTCAGACGTTACATTTACAGGGATCGTTTGAATGTCTCACTTTTTATGAATCCATCAAAATTTAAATGAGTATTGTTACTTTTGCGTTTTGATAGAAAATGTCAGACGCAGTTGCACAAATGTGTATTCTACTAGTCACGCTGGAGATCATGTGTAGGCCAATGATTCATTCTTTAATAACGTCACTTCGTAACAATCAAAAACATGATGCTAAATAGTTTCACGTTCACAAAGAGAAAATGTACAAATATCCAGATGGATATTCACTACCAACATCACCTCAACTGATTACGTTAAGTAGCTTTTTTAACAGGAAACAAGATAATGTAATTAACCACCGTCAAACGCCCTGCACGGCATTTGAGTCAACTTATTTTGTTTAGGTTTACCCGGAAAATAACTATATTACCACCATAACTATAATATCACCATGCACGTCGATTGCCTGAAATGGAAACTGTGAAAGCAACGGTAGCTCCGTCATTGAAAGGCCAGGGGACAGTGACTGTCTTGCTTCAACTGAGTGGCACCAGGTCATTTCTCACTCCAGAAATACGCTGACAACTAACAATCAACGTTATCTGTTATGAGAATGAAGACACCATGCTCACCCACCTTTTTGGAAATAGTTGACAGCTAAAGTTTGAAACATAAAACAGAATTAAACAGAAATAATTTTCCTCATGAACACAGCCTTAAGACCCAAATTGTTGATAACCCAATTTACATATTTTCATATGTTTCTTCTACTATGTAGGCATTCCCATGTATATTTATTGAATCTTTGCCGTAATACACAGATGGCATTGCGAAAATTGGTCACGCAGATTAGGTAAAGAATAGTTTCGACGCGAGTGGCCTTGGTAATAAATTGCATATTGCATGCACTGATCACCTATTATCAACCAAAGCTCTGGTTATATACACAGCATATTTTAATCAATAATATCACCTTACAAATTGGCTTGTTGTTGTGCGAACGAGGTAAGCATTTTTGCTTCACATCAGCTGTTATATAGATTTCTCACAAACAGTTATTACTCTTTCGGTTTACATGTATACGCACTCACTGGTTAGATTAATGTAACTGTGGGTGCGTGGAGCAAATATATTAAATAGACAAAACCAGTTATAAAGCTCGAGTTGTTAACAAAGGCTTCAAACAGGATATCTGATTCGAGACAAACTTTTAAACATCTAAGAGAAAAATGGGGTATTTTGTCCATGCAAAATTAAATTTCGAGATGGCATATTATTCCAAAATACATAAATGAACCTAATTTGCTTCACATATAGAGGACTGGTATGGGTTGTCGTTAAAGTGCTCGCCAGCCGGTTATTCTGTAATTCTGTCACACCATTACGAAAATTGCAAACATTTCTTTACACTGACATATGGCCCTTTTTTGAAAATATTTGGCAATAAATGCCAGTGCTGGTTCGTTCATTCATTTGTTCCACATGGTGTTTTGAATTTACGATGATTGGCAAAGACGTCCGTGAGAGAGGCGTGCAATCGTGGATTGCAATAGCCTCTCTTATGGTATCTTGATATACTTTATTGATATTAATTTAGTAAGTTAACTGAGATAATCAGGGATGCAGTTCGGGCAATACGCAAGGAATACAGCACGTATTGTAGCTTTTGGCAATTGAAGATATACGTGGGTCAAGCGACTGGCGGCATATGTGTCCGAACATTGCATGCATGTTTACGGCAGAGAGTAATGATAGTGCAATTTTGCCTTCGTGCCAAGGCATGCGAGTGCTTGACAAAACGTCAATATTCATTTTTTATCAGCTGTTCGAGCTCTAAATGATTCGACTCAAAGGAATGATGATATGCGGTAAGGTTTGTTGCTGCGATATTACCCTGAGGGCCAAAGTAATACCGCATTCATGCCCCACCTAGTCAAATGAACTAATAAATTAGGCATTCGCAGTTGTGTCTGTTATGTGATACTTACAAAAAGTTAAGAGAGGAAAGGAGCGAAAACAGGCGTGATAATTAAAATTGATTATACAGAACACATGTCGTCATGCTCACAAACCTGCTGCAAGGATTAATGCCTCGGCCGATGGGGTTAGATGGGGTGTTCGATGGCAATGCGTGACCAGGAATACCAGCACCAATTTATTCCACTCAATCCGTCAGGCTGAGTGACGTTAATGCCCATTTGCTTTACATAATGTTGGATTATTAAGGGATGATGCAATTAACTACTCTTATGTAGCCATCGTTACTTATTACTTTGGGCAAATTGAACCTACAAAATGTTCCGATGCCTCTTACATCAGACAAGTTATTTTTGCCTAATAAAACCGCCTTCTTCAAATCCATACCTCGGCAAAAATGAAGGGTTTCAGCAGCTGCTACTGCACATTGTAGCTCATTCATGCTTACGCTAACACTATCAAGTGCATTTATGGTATAATGTTAAATGCCAATTGAATGGTTGCAAGCTGTTTGCGAATCAGGCATGGCATTCATCACTAGCACAATTTGCCGTAGATCCTTTATAGGACACAACCCCATTATGACACCGTCTTCATTGGAGCAACAACTCACATTCAATACTGTGTGATTAAAAGCGCATTGTGTGGGTGCGTTGAGCTGAAGGAGGAGATTGTGTGTGTGAAAGAGGCTTAATCGTGTCTCACCATCCAGTCCGCTGGCGATACGCCCATTGAAGAATCTCAATCGTACTACGGGTAAAGGAGGAAAAAGTTGATGCTGTCTTAGGGAAGCCTATGAAACGATGAGTAACTACTTGGGCTTTGTCTGCACGATCTACGGTCCAGTTCAATACAGTCCCACATCAATCTGGCCGCTCACACCGATGCTTTAAACAGAAACAAAACAAAAACACGCCCTTAGAATTAGATGTTTTCTTATTTGCTAACGAACGCAAGCTTTCAGTGGCCGTCAGTGGCCGTCATCATGGGAATACAGTAGGGAGAACGAAAGTGTGAGAAACAAAGTGATCAACAACAACAAACCGGCACCTCTCGTTCATTACTCGAGAACTTTGACATTTTCCCGGCGAATAGGAATATTATATATGGAAATGACACTTAGGCACTAGGAAATCTGATATTAGCTCAATCTGAGTTGTCTTTGGGATATTTATGATGTTAGTGCAAATCAGGTGTATATAATTTCAGCGTCGTCGCTTCATATAACTATACCCCTTGTTGTTTGCACGGGTCACAATAGCCTGAATTAAAAACTGTGCTTCATCAATGTCAGCAATGATGCGCTATTGCTTATCGTGGAGTCACGGCCTTTAGAAATAATGTGCAAACAATTATCTAGAGGCTGGTCTATTATCGGCTTCACTGTCATCATATGGTGCTCACGTCATATCTCCTTTTGGTTTTAAGGAGGCTGTATCTGGACTGATGATCCTCAAGCGTACGTACTGCTGTATTGTAAACAATCATTCGCTGAATGCTTTGTGCTCATTTAAAGTAGGTTAAGTAACAGGAAAGGTAATACATACCCCAAAACTGCAATATCAGCGACATATATTTATATGCGCATGTATTGAAGCCTTTGTTGCTTGGCATATATATGTATAAAAACTTATTAGACCTGATTGACCCGGAGGCAATGCAGCACTTCCTACAAAGAGCATCGCATTATTGCTTATCAAGTACTGGTTTTGTTTTCTGTGGTAATTCTGTTCAGCATTTATCGTTTGGAACATTCCTGATTTGACGTCTTACTTTCGTAACGCAAGCACAAAGGTTGTCTTACAGCTTTTTCAGCAAACCAACATACGCCAAATATCTTGCCAGGCCAGTTCCCTCGCTTCACACAGGTATTAACAATCTAAAACCACCATCTACAGAGGGGCGAACTGTTTTTGATAGGTATAACCCAGACCGGGTAATTTATCACGTAAGCATTTATCAAATAGTGAACGTGTTATTTTTGCTTTTTTAAGCCTATTGTGCGACGTGTTTTGGCAGCGAAGAGGCGAATCAATCGCAGTGACGTCATCCCAGTATTTGCAGTTGCTTTTGTTTGTGTCACGGTAGCGCCACCTTGCAATTGCAGTGTATTATAATGAAGTGATCGCTGCAAGGCCATTCGAAGTGAGCCTTCTTAGTGTAGCTATAAACTCTTTGATATGATGGTGAGGAACAAGCTGACAGAAGAAGCATGAAATAACCTGTCGTTAGGTTCAGAAATGTGGTTATTTCCTGTTATTTTAATCTTTAGTTGCAGATGTAACATGCGTTATCATGCGAGCAAAAGACCCGTGAAATGGATTAGTTCAGGTGCAAATATCAGTAATTTCTGGGTCACGAAGTAATAGCCGCCTGTGAATGATTTCATTTAATTCGTCACACATTAACTTGTTTCCAATGGAAGACGGATATGCATTTTCTCAATTCACCATGCGGCTATAATTAACACAAAATTGTACCATCATATTTCACTTATGACTCACTAGCATATAGTTCTTGAAGATCTGCAAGCGTTTAGTGCGTTTCCGCATGACGATTGTCAATTGTGTTACAGCGTAAAACAGTTGACTCTGTCTATAGCAGAGATTAATAATCAGACAATCTAGCTATCTTCCGAGGGAGCATCGATGATTGGACAGAACCTGCTTGATGACCTCGGCTTGCGGTATGACTTCCCAGGGGGCAGCAACAATACCTGATAGAGCTCCTGAATAGTTAAATGTTTATTACCCCCCCCCCCCCCCACCCATAAGGTCATGTGTCCGGATTATAAATTTATATCAACAGTAAACCATCGTTTTATTACGATTTATTGTGCGTTGGTTCGTGAATAAACCTGAGCATTGTTAGATAAGTGTTTGATATCTCTGGTGAGGTAGCAATATATCTGGTAAAGACTTATCGACAGATATGTGGTGTGTAGTAACACGGAGATTACACGACATATATTGGCTGTGGACGGAACAAATATTGTCAGAATGGCGTTTAGTAGCCTTTCTATGTGGCACAGCAGATAGCAGCGACATGCTAATAAATAACTGGGCGTTATTCGATGGCTTATATCGCTCCTTCTGGCATTTACATGAGTTGAATGACACAAGATTGCAAGAACTGATCTGTGTCTGACTTGTTCATCTTTGTTCTGTTTTAACATTTGTCTGTTTTTCGGGGGAAGTGGTGGAGGAGGAGGACAGAATCCATGACGCCAATCTGCCCTAAGACAGATGTGAAGACTAGGTGAATCGGTGCGGTTGGTTGAATTACTATATTTTGATAAAGGTTCCTGCTCTATCGTATGTGTGTACATAGTCCATTATAAATAGCTATTACAGGAATACATCATGAGAGCGCACTGTGGGTTGAATACACTTCTGCAAGGAACACAGCACATGACGTTACGTACTATTAACCAACTCGGAATCCGTTCCTATGTGCTCCAATGGCAATGAAAGTTAAAGCTTCGTCCGTCTAGGGCTACGCATGAACGTTAATTATTGCTCAAAAGGCGCCGATTTAACTGGCACAACTATTAGGAGATTTTGGGTTATTATTTAATGATCCACAAGCGTACGTTCCAAATTATGGTGCATGGTTGTAAAGTAGTTACCGCCTCCCAATCATACCTTGGGTGTACAAACCAAGTTATATACCAATTGATCCTTTGGTTTCTGTTATTGCCATCCGCTATTGCATCTAAACCATTTACCTATCAATAATTGGCCCCGAAACAACATGACATGGGCGTTTTGGCATCGGAATCACGCATCAGACAGAAATTGAATGCCGTTCACCAGTGCTTCCACGTTCGAATCTAATCCAATGTCTTTCGAACATCCATTTAATACATCCATTATCCACGGAATTACACAGGGGAAATGAAATCAAGATCCATGGCAAATGCTGCTCTAATGTTTTAATCTTTTATTGAGGCTCCAATTCAAGAAACGATGACATTAAACGATTTGATTCATTCCACCACCAATGGTGTCAATATCCTCCATCCATCCTCTAAAACTATTGGTACACGAGTGCTCAGTTATTTACTGGTGAACTGGGTTTCTTCCAAGCGCTATCAAACGAAATAAACAGCTGTCACTAAATGGATCATCAGCCGTATAACCGTGTCACTATTACTACTAAGGGAGGAGCAGAGAGCACTCAGACGCGATAGTATTAATAAGTCTTGACTGCAAATACCAATCATAAGGATGAATGCTTCTGTTTAGTAAGATAGTATTTTACGGTAGAGCTTAACCTGAAATACCTTTATCAATTCATTTCCCTTTTACATCAACTTAAATACCGGGCTAGGTTGTGTAATATGCTATTGAGCCATTAGCTGATGGTGCAATCAACTATCAAGACGTGACCAACGTATTCCATTACGTTGGGCAAAGGGGTATTGCTACCTACCCCAATTTCTCTTATGCCTGACCATTTCGGGCCTCATAAAAACTGTGTAATCCAGGCTCATGCAAAACTGAAGACCTATACATGAGCAGCTTGCCGTTTTCCGTCGCTACATCAAGATTACACCGACGCTGCCTCATTAATGAATTGTTGGCTACGTGGAGTTTAACTAATTGGCACACTCGGAGTGTGGTCCTGGCATTTGCTGTTTGTGGCGCGAGTTGTGTATTCTTTCCCTTATAAAGATGAGCCCCAACACTAACAACTTAATGACGGGCTGGATTACTTGACTTCCTCACTGTTTGCCTGCGACACATTTATTGGACCATCATTCCCTCGAGTTTTCGAGATAAACCTAAGGGTCAATTATCTTCAGCCCATCAAAATATTTACTTGAATTGGATGACCAGTATTTGTGACGTCCATGGTCTATACGTTCCATAGTTGGAACCAGGCGAATTTAAATCTATCTAGGCAATTAGAGTAGCCGGACTGCAGATGCTTCTCGATTTACCCTCAACAAAATCTGTGACCAACAGCAACGCAATGTTGGAAAACCGATATAATTGTGAGGCATCGTCTCTAGCGATGATTGAATATTCCATTACGACCGACTTGCGTTTCCCGCTCTCTCATATTTTATATTAACTTTTTATCTAATAATTTATGGGTTCATTCATTAACCAACGATCCGCTTATTGCAATGACCTTAACTTTTATTCCAGATACTAATGAGCGCTACACAACGGAATATGCTGTTAGCGATGCAGCGTAACAATCCGGCTTTATTTTGACCCTATGGGAAATTAAACCGCATATCATTGTTCATTCGGGGATTATCACATTAATAAGAAGAAATTGTAAAGCGAAATTACTAAGCAGCATTTGCTCAAGCCCCGGTGCTCCTTGTTACGATGGCAAGTTTGTTTAGAGCGAGACAATCGCATGACCAATGGGGGTACCATGTTTAGCCTGGACAATTTTGATGAGAGCAGGTAATCTACGCCGCAATCAAGGAATCCGTTGTATAGAAAAAAGTAAATAAAAAACAAAATGAGGATAAAATGTACGTTCGTAGGTGAGTTTGCAGTTCCACTCAAAGGCGTGCGTTGGAAAATAAAAGGCCTAATAATCAAACATTTTCCCAAGATATTAATGAGCATGTGTCAGCTTGGTGTGCTACGCTACATATATGTCATATGGGAATAGAACCAGCCATGCATATCGCTCGAACGCGTTCTGTTGGTCCTGCAATAATTACAGTGTAAACATCATTCTGACAACTTTGACATATAATTATTCACTAAATTTATTCATGTAAACGTTTTAACAGATATATATTCCAACATTCCTTGAAAGTTACGAGACAGCATTGTGAATGATTACCTTATGATGATGGTGATGATCAGATTTATAGTATGTCGCTGAAGCATTACAAATTATTCATAGTGCATTCTTATGACCAGTATAAACCTTTCAATTATAGAATTACTGAGAGTTTTCATCATCTATGCAACCATAGATCAAAGAGCCATTGCTCCGCTCAAACCAGGAATGGCTGTACAGAACAGCGATTTCTTAATGAATGGTTTAAAGTCAATAATGTGGCATTATATATGTGCTTGAATTAAACTACATTATACACGAAAAAAAATCTTTAAACGTGCTGATAATACCCTTGAGTCTTTTATTAAGGGTCTTTTTTGTCACATGGCCATTGTCAGTGGTAAGCTGTGAAAGGATGACTCTGCAGCTGTTGATTCTGGTGCGGGATTTCCCTTCATCACTAATGACGGCTTACCGTTGGACAATTATTTGAAATGTATGCTATGAAATGTACCGTTATAGAAGTTTCATAATAATTAAAATTCAGTCTAAACTCAGGATGTAATCGGTTACTCATAATAATTGCTCCTTATTTCGCTCTTATACTAGAACTACTTTCACATGTCATCAGAAACCGATACTGATTGTTGGAAATACAAATTGTCATTTCTTGGTTTATCGCTCTTTCTTCTGTGTTAAAGCACAATACAACCCAATAAATAAAAACATCAATCGAGGCTTTATGCGGATCTATCCTGTTTGTGATTCTTTCTACTAAAGATTAAACGTCGCTGCCCATCTTTTTTGTCAGGCATGTGTCATCATATGTCAACTTTTGACACATAACCTTCACATGGAGACTATCGTACAAAAATATATCACTAGTAGGGGCAAGGCACTGCAAAAATGTCTAAAGATTCAATCAGCCGTAGTGCTTTCTCGTCATTTAGAAGAAATTGTTTCTTGCCAATGTGAAACTGGAGTGTGCAGTGAATGCATTGCCGCAGCAAGTGCCATGCATAATCATATTGGTGAGTGTTATGATACGTATGTTAACAAATTGACTAACCAAGGCTAAACCTTTTAATTAGCTAGCTTATGGTGATTATACAACCTGACTTAGGTCGGTCACTCCCTCTAATACGCTTATGTACATATGATATCAACAGACAAGTACCTTATATTCGACAATCCGTTTCGAGCATCACTCGAAAGATGCTTTAATTACGTGTGTTAATGAGCGCACTTTCTTTGAAACGATATAAATAGATATATCTGGCATGCTTAAGTGAAGTCTGCATGATGATGCAACGTGCTATATGCCAACATTAAAATTCGATTATTTGTCAGACATTTTGATTGATAGTGTTAACTGCGACATGGATGTTGTGCAATATGGCCTGTTATTTGGTCAAGCACAGACAATGGTTCGAAGAGGCATACACCATGGATGAATAAATGCGCAATTAAAATGAACAGCGCATATTGCGACTGGAAGTTTGGGCAAGTTTGTAAAAGTAATAACCCTCAAGTTATCTTGCACACCATCACATATGTATCTTGCTACAATGCAATGTTAATCAGCCGCCTGTGTCAAAAGTGGTTTTATTGAATTGTTAACGTAAATAGCCGGACTGTTAAGACAGCTGTGTCGGTCAGCCACGTTTTATACCTTTGACTGAGCTCTGGATAACTTCAAATGGAAGTTCCAGCCGCGAAGCTGTTACGCTATGTTAGTCATGTCGCAAACAATAATTACTACAAAAATTTAAGCGTAAACCATTGTCTGGGGGACGAATGTAATTCTTCCCGCAACCAAAGCAATATTCACTGATTGGCATTAACTATTTATGATTAACTATTAATAGTCAAGGAACCATGAGCCCTATGAGTTACTCTTAGGAATTCAGCATATTGACGCTTGCAAAGTAGCTTTTTACAAAGCTGCTACCAGGCTCGTATATTTGTCTGTTTATTGATAACAGGTGACGCATTAATCGCAAGTACCGCTATATAACTCTGATGTGCTGATATTTTCCACAAGACCATTGGCATTGTGTGTGCAGATTGCTTCATGTCATGTTATATAATGCAAGTTGTCCAGTAGTAATTAGATAATACTGCGTTCAAGTAAAATGATACCTGAACGGTCTGTGCTATCCATCTGCATAATATCTAGTGAAGCTGCTAACCGCCTTTGCAAATGCTACTTTTCCGTAGTAAACAATGTGCTACGCATGATGTATTTTGCTACCACTGAAATCAGAGGAACTGATAAGTGCTACGAACCAGTTGGAAGTGCAGATTTGTCTGTAGTGTTGTAGGTATCTCAGCGTTTTGGATTCCATAAGTTGGTTAATACTGCACCTCAATAATCTTATACAAAAACCAAAATAGTTACCACTGAAACAAACATAGGCATCTTAATTAGATCACAGAAACATACAAAATATCAAATAAAAATTGCATCCTACAATTCTTGCCCAAAACTGCCTTGGTATATTAATCTGGTATGACCAGATAGATCGGCGCGTTCTGATAATAGAACGACCACTGCTTCTGTTAATATAACCACAGCCTCTCACGTTGATACTCAGTGCTTGATATTACGAGATATTTGATTTATCTCCAAAAAGAGTATTCATAGTCGACTACTAATACCCACCTTGCTGCTTGCATTAATTCGGTTGTGGTCATTGTTCCCAGCCGATGAGGCAAGAAATTTGACCCTGCTAAGCTAAATGGCTTAGTCAGTTTTATTCAATCTAACTGAAACAGTAACATCACATAAATATCGTTTATAGATAGTACGTTATGAATGATTCGAGTTTAAAATCAGTCCAACTTAACGTTGCACCAGTTGAAGCCAAATTTTTTTATTTCACATCAAGCGTTGGGACATAATACCAACTGACAACATAGTTTACGATCCTACTGTTTAGGATATAGTAAATTGACCATAAAACGACGAGATGTGACTCAACAAGTCTCTCAATCTGTCCGAGAAGTGATCATTCGCATTTCCTACGCAATAGTTGGCATCTCTGATGGGTTATGCGATATTAAATCAGATCCATTCAGACCTTAGCTGCTCAGCAATATACATGCCAAGTAACAGCTGGCGGTAATGTCATAGGGAATAGAATTTCGCTGAGATTGCTTCCTAGTAATGTACATATCGCGTTACGCTACAAAGGTTTGATAGCAGTGAATAGTGTCAATGAGTGCAAGATTCTTCATAGACAAGGACCCCAGTGCTAAAGTACAATTTAATAAACTCTGCCCAATACATCCGTCCGTTAATTGGGTATTCGTACGAATCGACGTTGCTCGGTGTATATGTTTTCATTGACAAGCTCATTATTAAACGTTGAAAACTAGTTTTTACATTACATCTCTTTGCACGAAACATATCATCGAGTAGCGACGTTTTCGAACGTGGCTGTTCATAATTGACCAATATTGGTGACAATGTATCCCTTTGATTACGAGTATCCATACACTGTAGACATCATCATACAGGTGGTTAGCAAAAGAACTAAAGAAGTCTCAACAGTTGCATCATCTTTTTATCTATATGTAACGTCAGCTGATGTCTTAGATCGGCTTTATTCATTTTTGCTACAGTTAAAATTATGACGCAATCATCGATGCGTTCAACACTGTTCTTACTTAGCATACGTGATTCGCGAATCTGATATTAGACAATGCAAGTAATATGATTGCAAAGGCTTGACCAACTTGTAAGGATAGCTTTAACAGTTTGTTAGATGATTAATTGCGGCTTTGCTGAATTTGGTCCTGATTGCATCTGAACTTGAGTATTAGCATGATTGCAAAGTCAGCATGCCCCTTGAGGATAGGGCATCTTACTTCTGACGAACTCAAGCATCATTAACCCCCGTGTCAATCTACATTTCTGTTGTGAATGATATGATTGCGATTGCCATTGTGCTCTCATGGCGTTAGTTCATGAACCGTTCTATAAAGGTTACTGGGGACTTTGCAACCAATCGTTTTCGTTCTACAACCGTAGCCTACCGAATTAGGTGTGTCGTCGCGATTTAATTAGTACGTTGATTTAATAGCGTGGAAAAATCTGTTGATCACAATATACCGTAGCTCACTTGTAAAGAAGCGTTAAAGGATACATTGAATCACAAATTGATTTTGCATATGCATTGATTTCAACGATGAAGTATGACTTACTTTAAAACGATGCAATTATAAATGATAAGAGGAATTCGGATGCAGGTATTTGATGTGTTATCAAGTACACTAGCCGTATGTCTATGTGGCTTCTCGATATATTATGATCTAACAGGATTATAAATTGTGTTAATGAACCTATTCAAGCCATTTGGTCCAAATATTAGACAACCACTATAAGGGACGATAATGACGACCACTTATGCCTTTTAACATTTCAGTCTACTTCTTTGCCAAAGATAATTTTATCGAATGCAGTAACATTCAGCGTATATCAACTTTTCAATACTTGCCAATCGATTTCAAGGTTCTCTCGGTGTAGATGAATACTCATAGAACCATATACCTGTCACTTAAATTAATTTGCATTTTTTGTGCCATACAAATTCTGCCTTTTCATGATAATACTTCATTAATCAAAATACAGATTATTAACTGCGTTTGCTTTCAATGACCGAAAAAAAATATTAAACATTTGGTACGGCTAAATACCGACACATAAAATTAGTTGATTTTGTTTAATTACACCCCAAGTGATGAGCAGTGGTCTGTCGCATTTCTGTGAAATTTTTTTTTCACGAAAAAGGTGACCAACATAACTGCTTGCGTCAACATTCTGCACCATTTAAACGACCCATCGTGTTCTACGAAGACAAACATTTATAAAATTGACGCACTGATAGCGAATACAACATAAAATTATGTACCAGATCCCAGCATTGATATCTACATACATCCTTGAAGGAGCATACGGCTCCCGTCTCCTTACAATTTGACCACTCACCGCACATCTTAGGATTTGGTATTTGGTGAATCTGAGGCGGTGGTGCAGTGAGAATAAACTTAAAACAACTGTTGTATTCATAATTTGTATGGGATTAAAACAGCTGGTGGGACAATTCGAGACAATCGAGGTAATTGTTCCCTTGAGAGATTAAGGCATAATTTCTACTTGAGCCATACAAATTGTGCCTGATCTGTTAGATATGTATCAATTGAAAGCACCTTCTGTGATAGCAAATGCTTTAAAAACTGGTGTTATTAGATTAAAGAGACGTAACGTATATTAACTGAACACACAATGATATCTGAGGCTTAGTGAACGAAATCAACTGTATTAGCCCCTTGCGATTCCGCTCATCCTCGTAGAATCTAAAGGCTCGTAAGCTTTAAGCAATTTACCTGCGTATCATTGTACAGCACCAGGGTCGTACATGTACGGCTACAATGAATCCTAAGTATGTGGAACGTATGTGTCGGTAACCAATAATGTTGAGCTCTACTGAATCCGTTGTTTTGCTGTGTGATAATCGTTCTGGGAAAGATGTTCATGATAAAAATTATCATGGTTACATTTACGTCGCGTGTACTGAAAGGCTACTTTAGCTAAAAATATTTTATATCAATTTGCACGCAACCCAAAGTCACCATACACATTCTCAGTTTGCTTATGTTGTTTACTTTCACACTAAGGACATGTTATGTGTGCAGTCGTTCTTCATTGACACTTTTTACAAGATTGCAGGTTGATTTACGAGACTACTTTCCAGTTCCAGTATCAACATTGCCCACATTCCGAACGATCCGGAGATTTTCACTAGCAGTCACTACCTAAAAATGGTATGGAAAATTACCATGGTATCTATCGCAGTGATCTCTATATGTACACAGTAAGAAGCCGAGAGTAATCCAATGCTTAGATACGTCTTGCATTTCTTACCACTAGAGTCGATAAGCTAATTAACAGCAGATGTTTTTCGTAGAGCTGAGTTAATGGAGAAATGGGAGTAATTCTACGGCAGCTGCATTTGTGCATCCAAGCAAGCCACAGCGTGCTGCTCAACAGTGACAATCAACACCATTGATGGGCTGTAGAGTAATGCATCAAGGGCAAGATAAATGTGCTATTATCCATAACATGTCTATTTACACAAAGCCAGATCTGTACGAAAGAGTGTGCTGAAAGCATGCATAATTATAGGCAGAATCTACATCTTTTGGTGTAATCTAAAACCATTAAAGTAAGCGTGCAGTTACATAAAAGCCGAGGTGATTCTTGCATCTCGAAAGCAGTGGATCGTGGTTTCTTGACTAATGGGTATGTCATTGCGGATTGTTCTGGTGGCACTTTGAGCACTAATCACTTGGACAGATTATTTGTCTGCTCTACGAAATAGCAATATATCCGCTAAATGGGCAATGTTATAAATGCTTGTATAAATGGAGGACGAATGCTATGGAAAGCGTCTGATATGTTACTCATACAAAAAGCGCAAACGAAGGCTTTATCAGCTTCTCTGCAATTTCACACAAAACGTTAGCGGTTGTAGTTCACCACACTAGACAATTAATTTGCATAGCATTTCTTGATAAAGCACTTACGTTGATTGGAGCTAAATAAAGAGGGGGATTGTCGTGTGTGGAATTTGTTCTTAATAACGTCAACACATCGGAATCTTTATAAGTAACCTGAAGTACAGTAATCTGCCAGAGCTCCATATAGAGCAGATAATAGAATCACTCATTTACCGTGATTGATCTACGTCAGTACGAATTGGCCTGCAACAGCTACACCATGGCTCCATAGAGATATATCTCACTTTTTCTCCTATACATATTAACCCATCTGTGCTAATTAGTTTAGCACAGTGGATATTTGAGTGTGCTAACCGTATTACGGTCGAAATGATCTAATGTGATCCTGATAGTGTTCATTTAATGCTGAAATCACTAAATCTAGCGGTAACTGCTACATGTTGGTGTTAAAGAGACTGTTCAGCCGCATGTAAGGCAACCAGGGATCATTTCGTTATTACATTACTACGTTTAACGCAGACGTGAGTAATGACATCTTCTTATTTGTGCCGCAGAGTTTACATGATTGGAATTGTGTTGATAACTTTTGAACGTTATTATTTGACTGGAAATATTCATGATCTACTGTGGAAATCTATTTAATTAAGTTATGTTGTTCCATTGATAACGTGCCTCCATAAAACCATGAACCACACGAATGTTAGCTGTAAATCATAACGCGCTCTGAATTTACCTCACTGTAGATGTGTATTCTTCCGCGTTAATTACGTAATGCCAATTTCATAAAATCTTCACTCATTCAAGTTGTGGGCATAATTGTGCACACATTAGACCGACAAGCAGGTAGGGTAATGTCCGACAATATAAATGGCGACAGCCGTAGTAAGGATTTTTTTTCTGAGACCACAGCGCCAAGTAGCGACTGAAAGTCTGAAAACTTTTGGTTTCCAAGGTGCGGTTGCCAAGCAGCTTGCTAGGCAACCTCGTTCCAAATATGGGGCTGAACTGTCTCTTTAATGGTGCAAAGCATGGCAAAATAGAAATGCGGCGGGAATAATGAATGTGGGCAATTAACTTCCAGAGTAAATTGTGTAATTGCAAATTCTGTTTTGCTTATACATCAATGACTTGGTTGGTGCGTTTGCTATGGGATCGGATCGACTCACTTACTGGTGTGCATCATGGTATTTGAAGCACCATTCCTTCAGTTGTATTTCTTTAAGAGATCAGAACGTCGATGTAGTTTCTATACAGATTGCCCATAACACTGTAAAATACGATTACACTCGTTTCTACTTAAACCTGTGTGTGTAAGCCTGTGAATATACCTGAAGACGTTTTATGCTGTCGAGCTGATCTAGTATTCTACATGCCTATATAGCGGTGCTAGATAAAGACGCACCATCATGACAGCCATAATGTCACAGAGGATGAGATATTACCCACCAAGAAGTGCATATACATTGCGATTCCGGTTGAAAAGGGTACTAAACCACTGCTACTGCAGCTCAATTAGACAGCAAGTATGAGACTCTTCAGTTCATTGAAAGCATGATACTTTTCAATAATTACTCATGATCAGGAAATTGTTATGCTTATAGGTTGTCACCAAGGATGTTGCGATGCTTGGCTTAGTAATTCCACGTCACAAAGCAGTTTAGAACATCAGAAACGATGATCTGAAGCTTGCCAAAAAAGCCCACGTTTTGTTATTAGTGATATTATGTCTGACTATATTACATTTTGGCTCATGAGCATCAGAGCAATTGAATATTCAATAAAAGCTGATTGGGTTGGTAAAATGTCATTAACCCCCATTAAAAATCTCTGCTTGTGTATCTAAATATAGCATTAACTCACTGATTTGCTAGCTGATATATTTGACTACCGGCCGTGGGCTTGACCTTAAGGCATGATCCGTTTATATTAGGGGTAATGAAGATGTGGCTTCATTCGACAACTGGATTATATCGAACTAGTTTCGTCGTTATAAACATAATTATTTGGATGACCTTATAACGTGAGACAATCCAAGGAACGAGCTCATGGCATCTGTAACTTAAGGCAAAATCATACACAACAGCTTAACTGGATACAAGACATACTAAAACACAAATCGCAATTTATATCGGTAACTTCCTGAGGTATATTGAACAATGCTAGGTAGTTTATAATGTATGTCATTGTATTGTGTTCTGTGGCACCTGCAAATAACAGCGGCACTCCAATTTAAGACGACGCCCTCATATATCATTTTGGTGGTTTTGCTTAATCACGCACCCAACATAACAACATTTTGTGCAAAGGAGTTGGTTTGTAGTGGCAGTAAATTCTGCTTGATAATAATTCTTTATAACTTTGGAATCTATACCGGTATCCCCAAAAAATAAAAGATCGAGCCACTGTGTGTTTTTTTGCTCACAATTTTCGTCATCATAGATTAACAACGCGCAGCCGATAGAAACAACTATTCACAGCGATTTTATATGAGAATGAAATGTCAACGACTCAGCTGACGACACCCCGAAGATAAATAGCACTTTCTCCAAACCAAAAGCTGATGTATCTAGATTCTATCGCACAGTTTCACCTGTCAGTGCCAATTGTTTTGGCACAGGTGCTTTTTGGTTCTAATGGACTTTTGTTTTGCAGCCGCCAAAACTCAATATCGCTCTTGTGATATTCACTTAGTGGGGGAATAATTCATATAGGCAATTACATTGTATGTTAAACTTTGATAAGTGATATAATATCACATTCACGTCCACTTCATGCAATATGACACAAAAAAAATGCAACTAATAACGAATAAGAAGGACGGAATCAAGAGAAAGTTGGTAAACAGTTGCAATAATAAAATGCAGCGCATTCGATGCAGTGACGAGCACAGACACGTGGTGATATACAAGCACTTCGATATGCGTATTCGACGCATTTTTGATTGATACCGAAGTTACAATACCATCTTGTTTTGTTAGCATGTACAAAGTCATTGTGATTGTAGACATCTGTGACGTTACAAAGGGTGATGATAACTTAACAAAAGATATTGCATATTTTCTTATTACCATGGCGATAGAGGTGCCAATTTATTTATAAACAAGACAATCCGCTACAAACGTACACGTAATTTGGTAAGCATGAACGCACCAAAACAATTATTTGAGAGCATTTACTTGACATCATTATCTATTTGTATGGTCACTAATAATCCAAATGCAATGCTAACCAGCTAGTTTAGTCGGCCGAACCATTAAGGACCTTTATTGGTCAAAAACTATGTTGGGTGATTCTGCACATCCTGTCGGATCCGTTTTTCTTTCGCAGCCATTGTATCACTAGTGTGTGAAACGGTTTTCTGCATGGTAATTACCAGTTAATCTAACGTGACAATGGCAAGCTTGACAATATCCTAACAATATTTTACAATGTGCTTAATGTATTTGGTAATTTGGTTAAAGTCGTATTTATGATCTTATTGGGAAAGTTATTTCGATTAATAATGAAACAGTGCTCCGTAATCATTAGGCAATCGGTAAACAGTTACCGCTAAAAAATGCAGCGCATTTAATGCAGCGACGTGCCCAGAGACGTGCTGATATACGAGTCCATCAATGCGCGTATGCGATGCAAATTTAATGGATAGTGCTGTTACATAACCACCGTGTTTGGTATGTCACAAATGCAGGAAATGAAAGATACGATTGGTTTGTTAACATGGCACTTGTTTTTATTACTGAAACAATGGGCGCAGGCAACATGTCGGCGAATGCAATGTCATTGCTTTATCACTCAATGGGTCTATTCTATAAGCTGATATATACCTAACTTGTGCTGAAATATAACTTGCTACAGAATTATAGCTTATAACTATCAAGCACATTAAACAGTATTAATGCTGATAATTGCCTTATGACTAATATAAGCCACATATTTAAAGTGTACTTGAGATTAACACGATGGTGGATGAGTTCGATTTTGGAAATAACATATATTACCAAACAGCATTTCTGATGGAATATACGGCAGTATACCTACGCTTTATAACTATTTATAAAGTCATTGAGATGACATACGTCTATGATGTTGCCAAAGTTTATAGTAACTCAACTGAGCGAACTATCTAATTTCCATGGCAATAGCTAGTAGCATTGTTAATGACCGACATTAATTCATGTGCCTAGCCAAATGGTTGACAGCTAAATTATTCATAAACTACGCAATTTCTTGCAAATGTAGACTCACGATCACGTAATTGGGTTAGAATGACGGCAGAAAATAAATTTTGGTAAGCACTTATCAGACATCAATATTTGTCTGTTTGTGCACTAATAATGCCACGCAGATCATATAAACCGGTAATGGTAACTAATACAGCTCAAACCGTTTTGTGCGCTTGTCGACGTAATTGTTATGAGACAGTAAGCAGTAAGTCGTTTATAATTTTCCACAATAGACTAGTTTATCTGGATTTAGAAGCAAGATGCAATTTAAACCAGCTAATTTCGTAGGGCGAGCGAACAATGCACATGTTTTGTGACACTTCACATCGATCAGCTCTGTATATCCTGTTGGAGCGGTTTTGCTTCCACAGCCATTGTCTGAAAATAATTGCTGCCTCAGCGAAAGTTATCATGCTTTCTTGTGAACACAGAAACAAACGTAGAAATGGCTACAAAAGGGGGACAATTACTTGTTGATGAAAGATGTCAAACTGGAGCCGGACAACAGCCAGGCAAATTCGTCACTTCGTGCTTAATACATGGGGCGCAGACAGCGCTGTTTTCACAAAGCATGATCAAGATCTATGTGCCCACAAACACCTTATTGCAGAGGCCGGTTGTGAAGCGAAGCTGCGTTTAGCTGAAACACTCGGATGCAAATAAAATAGAGCGTTCTTTAAATGCAGGTGCTGTATACATGCATTAATATAATTCCTGTGTCTCACTAGCATCATATGGCTAAAGAGCATGCTCTTTGATTCGTGCATCTTATGACCGATCACCTGTCGTTTACAAACTACAAAGTATAAAATAAGATGTCCTCCATATAATGAAACAGATCAATTTGTTTTATTGATTCTATAGAATATCGAATGATAGAGGCTTGCACATACATAATAAAACAGTGATTGGTATTACAATCAAACTGGTTGCGTCGCACAGGAAGACATAGTCAACATATTGAGAGGTACATAAACACTAGAACCGACCATCTTGTGATTGCTTATTCACATTCAAATCATTCAAAAATGCGGATTTCGCTGCATTTGGCATGGGGATATATTCATCGAGTCATATTCTTTGGCTGCATACCACATATGTTTATATTGGAAAATGGCGCTATTTGTATTACGTAATGTTGATTAATCGTCAGTGTTGGCCGCCAAGCGTCGAATAGCATGAAGAACGAATTTATGCTGTTATGAATGCACAAATGTTAATGTGAGGCATCAAAAGTGGAAGTAGCACTTTCTCTCCCCTTCAATATTTGTCTAACAATCTGCTTATGAGCACAAATGTAAACCATGTGTCCATACTTAATTCATCAGTTTCATTCACGTCGGTATGTTGCCCCATTCACTCCAAGCATCATAGGTAGTTGCCATTTGTTTAGAGTATGTTGTGATGGGGGTCAGCTAGAAGGTCTATAAGCTTTACTTTTACACTACCATTGATAGAGCCCGAATGCTAATTGATACGCTTGCGATTATTTTCTGTGCCTCCTTTATCTAACAGATTTAAACGTAATATATTGTATTGATAGCCTCTCTTGAGGCATCAGAGCGAGCTTATTTTGGTTTAACATTCGAACGGTGATTGTTCCGCTACCTTCACAGAACCGTCATAGATGTACTCATGGTGTAAAAATATGGTTGAAACGCGATCTAAGGTGACTCATACATATACTAAGACAAACCATAATACATTGGTACTAGGTGGGATTAGGATCCGAACCCCACTCAGAGCCCAATAGCCTTTCCAAATTCAAGGCACAAACGCAAATCCTTCCGACGTTCATATCATAGTTGTAACCAAGCATGTTGCATCATCCAAATATTGGGGTTTGAAAGTAATAGCTTATCCCTGTGTATGAGATAACTGCATGTACTCGGAAAATACTTGGCCGTTTGTATCAGTATTTCTAGTATATTGCATTGGAAACTCTGTATGTATGTGTTATCGCATGGTCGCGATGTTGATGTTTGAGGGGCGGGGTGAAACGAAGACGTCCGATGGTTTTTGCCAATATCATACGCATGGCCCAGCTATAACATAATTATAGAAAATATGCACCGCTGTTTGACAAGTACGAAAAACATAAGTTTCCTTCGCCTTCATGTCGCCCCTTCGACTTCAGCCCGGTCCCTCGACTTAATCCCGTTTATATATATATAGAGATATATATATATATATATATATAGATATATAGATAGATAGAGATAGATAGAGATATAGATATATATATAGAGATATAGAGAGATATATATATATATATATATATATATATATATATATATATATATATATATATATATCGACTCTATATATATATATAAGTATATATATATATATATATATATACATATATATATAAATGCATATATATATATATGTATATTTATAAGTAAATTAATATATGTATATATATGTATATATATATATTTATATATATATATAAATATATGTATATATATATATTCATATATATGAATATATATAAATATGTATATATATAGATATATGTATATAATAATATATATATAGATAAAGGTTTAATACTATTATAACATATGTCATAAAGGAGTGAAAATAGTAAGATCTCTCCCAATGAGGTGAGAGACGCGATGACTCTCGAGGTGACCGTTCTTCGTTACACAGAGGCACACAAGGTTAAATGCACCTCTTCGGCTGCCAGATTACTCAATAACTTGTTTGCTGTGTCTTATGAAGGTGAGATGTCAAACTGGCTAATGACCATATTCTGTCCAAGTGCATGCAGGTTTTTTAAAAACAGCGATCAGTCGACTGTTGTTGAGGCGTCCCTTTTCATTAGAAACAGTCAACCATATAGTCGCTATGTAAGAGCGTGTGAACCCGGAGTCACGCGCGCTCAACCGTGTTCGGCCATCTAACCCGCTCCCATTATAGAATGTTGCCCGTTTTCCAACAACATCACACAGACTAAACTGAATACGCTATGATATAGACTAAATATAGGCGTAGACACACAGGCTAAGATGGTTATGCTTAGACACACAGGCAATAATGACCATGCTTAAGCCTCATTGAGATAGACATTGTGAAACTTCAATAAGCGTTTATACACACAGATTTAGATATAGACATAGAATTAAATGCATAGATAGGCATGCCTAAATGCACTGACCCAAATGGGCATACTAAGATACACGCTTTCATAAACATTCTGAGACAAACAGGCTTAGATATAGGGTTAGACAAACAGGCATAGATGGGCGTAATAAGACACACAGCTCGGATTTAGGATCGGACCCACAAGACTATAAACGGCTAAAATGAGCGTGGACGCACAGTCTAAGACACACATGCTTAGCATGACTTAGCCAGAGAGGCTAAGACACACAGTCACAATTATTGGTCTTTACACATAGGATTAGCTACACAGGAAAAGCATAGATGCTACAGGAGACAGACACGCTAACATGCGTATACTTACATACTGGCTCAGGCACACAGTCTTAGATACCGGCTGAGGTATGCAATGATGCGCTTAGACACAGCGATTAAGACGCACAGACCTAGACAGACATTGTGATAGATTGCGATGGATAGATTTTCTCTCAAAATCGAACTTTCCATTGGTTGTCAATGCCTTAAGATTGTATTTGACCGTACTGGAAACACCGATGCTCTCCAAGGGTTTGTTACTCTCCTTATAGAATCCTGGAACGCTTGCAGTCTTATAACATATATCCAGACGCTATTCGATATGTTGAAAACCGTGGTGACATGCGTGAAGCCAATCAATACGCTGTTGCATGGCAACAGATATTCTACAATCATACAAATATACGATGGGGTGAGGGTTTCTTTGACTGGTCCAGCTGAAAGAGCAAATGTCGTGTTTTTCCTCATGGGTGCCAAGAGCTGGATCTCGCGGGAATCTACTCTGGGGTTATTTTTCGCAGAGTCTCGTGCTATCAATGCTATCTTGACGTACCATGGGACGAGCATCATCACATACACCATATATAAAGGCAGTCTCAGGTACAAATGATACGAAGGGTGGGGGATCTTCCAAAGTGTGCTGTAGCTTTTTTCGTCAGGAGAGACAGTGATACATACAATCAGTAGGATGGTTAATATAACGGAGAGATCGGCGATTCGGTGGTTTTGAAAAAGCTTACTTAAAGGCAAGCGGTCTATAGCAATATGCAGCTGCGTCAAGATCAATAAATGCAAGGAACTATGTAATGGAACATATGGCAATGCAAAATCAATCTATAGAGTCGTAGCTCTGATTATATCACCTTAATATCTCTATAATAAGAAGCCGAAGACTTCTTCCGTGCGAGATGTCACGCGGAGACAAAGCAGCAACAAATGAGAATATCAGTTCATGAAGCGACGAGTCCTTGATGAAACGCAATGGAACAGACCCGTTGGTGGTTATATTCGCAAACATGACCAAAAATATTGGAATTCCTGAGCAGGTTTGCGCTTGAACGCCCAGGATAGCCCAATCGTATACACGAATACTGTCTTTGAGACGCTCAACACCAGGGGCTGTGAATACTTCCCTTTTTTATGATGTATGATGCCCAAGTATGGTCAGCTTCTGATCCCTGAGCTATTTAGCTGACATGCTCCCTATATCCATAGGGTGGTGGATGCTGAAAATGAACTATCTGGTCAAAACACATACGGCTTCGGTTATACGAGCCTAGGGGCTTCCCGTAAACCGTGCCTAGATGAGGGCTCTGAGATGAGATGGCTTTGGTTACAGGCAGTGTAGCACTCATAGGGGAACATGCCTTGTTAGGGAACGTCATATGTTTGGCGGCAACAGGCAGGAGCATTTGACACACATAGAGGGAAGATTTGGCAGATTCCTGAATCAAAATCATTTAATATTAATTCAAATTGAATTCTGTGTGAATGATCTGGTACATTCACTAAAACTATTACTATGTAAATTCATCCCATACCTGTCCATCCTTTTTTATATTTGCCTAACAACTGCAATTGTTGTGTCACAATCTGTAATGTTGAACCGGATGAAACACAAGGATGGGTCAAGGCGTGTGGCAATGTCTGATAATCCAACAACTCGTATAAAACTCTGGCCAGTATGGTTATCAAACCATACCAAATAAATGAGGCAAAGAGACATTATTCGGCCAGACACATTGCCAAGTGGTATAGATAGATTCAATTGCACTGTCTGTAGCACGCGTCATTGTTGCTTCATACTGCGTGTAGATTGGTTCGTCTGAAAGTAGTTATTCGGTTTTATCGATTAGCGCCACCTGGTGCGTGCTTAGTATTCATTTGTACATCAACAATAAGCAAGTGATTGTCACACACAACACGACCTTGTATGGAGAAGAACGTGCTCGACCACCCATTGCAAGTAGCAGTTCTACTGGACAGCGGTTTCCCAGGCCAATCCACCGATGCTTCAGTTGAAACTTATTCAACAATTCGCAGCAACCTTACCACCATCCCAATAATATAATGAGTAACAACACCAAATGAAGTATATATAAAATGATCACGTTGACAACAAAAAAGGTATCCAACTGTATGTATGTATGTATGTATGTATGTATGTATGTATGTATGTATGTATGTATGTATGTATGTATGTATGTATGTATGTATGTATGTATGTATGTATGTATGTATGTATGTATGTATGTATGTATGTATGTATGTATGTATGTATGTATGTATGTATGTATGTATGTATGTATGTATGTATGTATGTATGTATGTATGTATGTATGTATGTATGTATGTATGTATGTATGTATGTATGTATGTATGTATGTATGTATGTATGTATGTATGTATGTATGTATGTACGTATGTACGTATGCACTTATGTACGTATGTATGTATGTATGTGTGTATTTAACATGTATATAAAACTTCCTGGACAGTGCCTCAATTGCTTCACCTTAGTTTTAGAAGCGTATCAAATTTGAATGTGATGGTTACCGTATGCAAATGCTTACAGATGATAATGTTCGGACGGTAATGGAGGCGGCGTTTGAAATAAAAGGAACAGGTCCTAAAACAAACCAACTAAGATCATGATACTTGCCCACTATAATGAACTAACAATATGTTAATGATCACTGATGGGGAGTAATATCATTTCTGCTTAACCGACTGTTTTTAAAAACTTCACCATACCTTGTTGAACTTCTTTTGATTTGTTGATGATTTGATTTGATCAGACACGAAATTCAAATAAACACGCTGTTTATGGTATAAAAGTTTATTGATATAGAATCTTTTTCGCAGGTACACTTTTCTACGACCAATCAAACAATAATCAGCAGAAAAGCCTGGGTTACACAGGTGCAGGAGGAGCCTAGGGGTGAGGGAGGGTCAGTGGGGGAGCCTAGTAGTGTGAGGGGGTCAGTGGGGGTGCCAGGGGACGAGAGAGTGTCAGTATAATAATTTATTGCTGTTTTTCTTGTAAGCTCTACAGAAACAGTAATATACCTTAGTATAATATTCACTGGCTATCTCCAATCAAGTAACACTTATAAAACTTATAAAACTCTCAGAGTAAGCATACACTTGCTTTAAAATGACTCTTAGTTCGTCAGTAGTTTCCTTAAAAGACCATGTCACACAAAACAATTTCATGACCAGTACCAATGATCCAATAAACATTACTTTAGTGTAATATATTGAAATTCCTTCAGTAATAACAAACTTGAGTATTTACTCACTTACCTGGAAACAAAATGTTTATTTCACAATTGAGTAAAATCAGACAATTCTGGTAGCTTTGTAATTATATTTGGGAAGAACATTCATGCTTAAACACTACTGGACAAGTACCTGTGCACACTCAATCAAGAGGTCTGGTCGCTTTTAGTGATTTTAAGAGAAAAAATTGCCATCAAAGCCAAAGAAAAAATGCTCACAAGCTCTAGTTACCAATACGTAGAGACACTGGCAGCCTGGGAAGACAATTAGTATCATTTGAAACAGTCGAAGTACAGCGTACTTCGATTGGAGTAAATCTTATCATCGATATGTCACTAATGTGCCACACAATTTTCACGAAGATATACTTCATACAATCTAGACAAAGTATACTCCGAAAAAAAAAGTTCTTACCTTTGCCAAACTGGTGAAAAAACGATTCTTGCCTCGTCCAAGTTAAGAAAAGTCGCCCGATAGCCGATGTGGTAAAAGATTGAAAATACGTAAGAAAGCCCCCACGAACACGTGTAACTCTAAACATGGTCCCAAATCTAGGCTGTGACGACTTAGTGGGATTCCACGACTCTAACCCAACCAAATGTCAGTAAACAATGTCTCAATTTGCATAAAAATTTTGAAAATTAATGTTTATGCATGCACACTTCAAACTAATTATGCCGTACTGGGAACGAAGTTCGCACCTTGATCGAGGTACGTACTTCCTTCTGCGGTCGTCTCTGACCTGGTACCAGGCAGTTTTAATCTGGCGTTGGGCGCGTGTTGTGGGCAGTAAATCATAAACTTCGCCAAGTCTCCTGTTATTCTTCATTTTTATAACAATAAGTTCTATCACAATATTTGTCCTTTTGACCGCTAATAATATCGAAAATATCTGTTCAATAGTCATAACAGTTGGACCAGTTGTACTCAAAGAATCGAATCGTCTAATTTTATGGATATCGATGGCGTGACCTCCAGTTTCGAGTGCATTGAAATTACAGCGAAAGTGAAATCTGAAGTTAACGCCTCATTTCTCCATCGATAATGGTCGTATCGTAAATTGGTTTGCATTCGAATGAATCTCATTCAATTTTGACCATATAAGTACATTCTATAATT
>CM067352.1:22669384-22725353 GCA_034190875.2 Urechis unicinctus | reverse complement strand
GAGAATGAGATGATGTTCCATATTAATAACCTTGACTTTATTTGCTTTGCGGTCACATTCATCACGGCCATGCCTATCTTCCCTGCTGATTCACATCATGCAACGACAATCACAATTCCCGGGCAATGACTGATTGAAACTTTCAAAATAGGTTTTGTCTCATTCATTATGCATCTCACAGCACTCATTTATTTTGTAGGGTGAAATTAATCGGTGTACTATATTAATGGATAGCGCTTAACACTGCTAGATATTGCACGCGATTGACTAATGATTTCCATCAATGTTTGTTTATTAGGCATTAATATAAGTTCGACGTAAAACGTGGGTTTTAATAAACGTGGAAGCGGCTGGAAATACCTCCTTGACTGCCGTACCTCCATCCGCCATAATGTGCATTTGCATCAATAAAACAGATACGGTCATAAAATGTTCAGTCATGACAAGGCGACCGCAGTGACCGTTTATTTATATCCTGCTGCATGGCGCTCAGAATATTCCGTCGCTTAATGTTAACCAAATCATCGTTGAAGACAGCTCAAACTTTATGCTTCTCAGACTACGCATATGGGCTAAATGTTGGGCCATCTATTGGCTGCAAAGCGTGTATTTCAATATTCACAATCATTTGTAATTAACACAAAGTAAAATACTTCTTTAACCTGTGAAAATGTGATGTTCTATTAATGACTGCTCGTCGTCTGTAAATTGCCTAATGGATGCATTTGGATGCTGGTTCCCATGATGGTAGATAATCAGGTTGCAGTGCTAAAACAGGTTACGCAAAGATGAAGATTCTGCGAACCTGCCTTCGTAACAAGGAGCACCGGGGGTTGAGCAAATGCTACTTAGTAATTTCGCTTTACCGTTTATTCTTATTATTGTGATATACCCCGAATGAGCAATGATATGCGGTTTGATTTCCCAGAAGGTGCAAATAAAGCCGGATTGTTACTCTGCATCACTAACAACATATTCCGTTGTGTAGAGTTCGTTAGTATCATGAATAAAACATTATGTCATTGCGATTAGCGGATCTTTGATTAATAAATGAACACATGAACTGTTAGATAAAAAGTTTATATCATATGTGAGAGAGCGGGAAACGCAAGCCGGTTGTAATGGAATATTCAATCCTCGCTAGATTTGGTGCCTCACAATTGTATCGGTGTGCCAACATTACCTTGCTGTTGGTCACAGATTTTGTGAAGGGTAAATCGAATAGCATCTGCTGACCGGCTACTCTTGCTTAGATAGATATGAATTCCACTGGTTCCAAGCAACATTACTATTGAACGTCTAGTTCATGGTCATCACAATACAGGTCAATCAATTTAAGTAAATTGACCCTTAGGTATATCTGGAAAACTCGAGGGAATGATGGTCCAATAAATGTGTCGATGCCATACAGTAAGGTATTCAATCGTTGGCAAGTAATCCAGCCCGTCATTTAGTGTAGGTGTTCATCTTCACAAGGGAAAGGATACACAACCCAAAACACAAGCAGCGAATGCCAGGACCACATTAGGATGGATGTAGCGACAGAAAACAGCAAGCTGCTCATATATAGGTATTTTGTTTAGCATGTGTCTGGATAACATAGGTTGTATGAGGCCAGAAATGGTCAGACTTAAGTGAAATAGGGGTAGTTAACAAACTCCCTTTGCCCTACGTACTTGAATACGTTGGCCATGTCATGGTAGTTGATTGAATCATCTGCTTGTGGTTCCATTCTTTATATTACACAACCTAGCCTGGTATTTAAGTAGATGTGAGATTGTTATGAATTGACATGGGCATTCCTGGTCACGCTCCACCCTAACACGCCCATATAACTGTGTCAACAGAAGCATTTATTTTACGATTGGTATTTGTAGTCAAGGCGTGGAAAGTTTCACATTACAGGATGTGCTAGGTCTTATTATTACCCTTATCGCGTCTGTTTGCTCTATGTTCCTGCCAAAGTAGTAATAGTGACACTCAAACTAGAGTTATACGGTTGATAAAGCATTTAATGACATCTGTTTATTTCGTTGGATAGCGCATGGAAGAAACCCATTACATAATACCAATAAATTGTTGTTCATTTGTGTACAAATGGATTTAAAGGATGGATGAAGGATATTGACATTGTTGATGATGGAATGAATCAAATCGTTAAATGTCATCGTTTCTTATATTGGAGCCTCAATAAAAGATCAAAACATTAGCGCAGGATTTGCCATGGATCTTGATTTCATTTCCCCTCTGTAATCTCCGTAGATATTGGATGTATTAAATGGATGACCGAGGGACATTGGATGAGATGCGAACGTGGAAGCACTGGGGGACGTCATTCAAGTTCCGTCTCATACGTGATTCTGATGCAAAAACGCTATCGATGTCATGTAGTTTCGGGACAAATCATTGATAGCTAAATAGTTTAGATGCAATTGCGGAGAGCAATAACATATCCCAATTGATCATTTGGTATCGAACTTGGTTTGTACACCCGAGGTATGAGTTGGAGGCAATAACGACTTTACAATCATGTACCATAATTTGGAATGCACGCTAGTTAATCATTAAATAATAACCCACAACGCTCCAAAATCTCCAAATAGTTGTACTACTCAAATCAGCGCCTTTTGAGCAAAAATCAACGTTCATGCGTAGCCCTAGACGTACGGAACTTATTCTTTTATTGCCATTGCAGCACAAAGGAACGGAATCGGAGTTGGTTAATATAGCGTAACGTCATGTGCTGCTTTCCTTGCGTTGTCAACCAATGGTGCGCTCTAATTATGTATCCCCAGTAATATCTATTTATGGTATACTATATGCCCACATACGGTAGAGGTAGGAACATTTTATCTAAATAAAGTAACTCAACCAACAGCACCTACTCACCTGGTCATCAGATCTGTCTTAGAGCAGATCGGCTTCATGCATTCTCTCCTCCTCCACCCTTTCCCCCGAAAAAAATGACAAATGTTGAAACAGAACAAAGAGGGACTAGACGGACACAGATTAGTTCTTGTTATCTTGTGTCATTCAACACTTGTAAATGCAAGCAAAAGCGATATAAGACATCAAATAACGCCCAGTTAGTAATTAGAATGTCGCCGCTATCTGCTGCGCCACATATAAAGGCTTCTTAACGTCATTTTAATAGTATTTGTTCCGTCCGCAGCCAATATATGTCGTGTTATCTCCGGGTTGTCTGTCAATTAATCTCTATGTTACTTCACAGCTAATTGCCGTCGTGTAACCACCGTGTTACTCCACAGCTAATATCTGTCGCGTAATCACTGTTTTACTCAACAGCTAATATCTGTCGTGTAATCACCGTGTTACTATCCCCCCCCCCCCCCCCCCCCCCCCACACAGCTGCCTACGGTCTCTGTCTTATCCAGTCCAGTCACCAGTGGCCCGATTGAACAATTCAGGTTTCATTCACCCTCGGGTGTCTATCATACATTATAATTCATAATTAACTGTCTTATGTTGTAAGTAATCGTCGCATTGGTTTCCTCTAGTTTTGCTCACAAAACTGTTATATCATGTACTTATTGGTGACCCATTAACTTGTTTAAGAAGCACCGCATTTAAGCATCAGTATCTCGCTCTAGAAGTGATTATACAACGAAGGTTTGCTGTGTTACGGTAACAAACAATCGATCAGAAATTGAACACGAAAAGAACGCAATGAATGTCACCTGCTCCAATTAACATAATCAGATCCTTGCACCTGCCAAATACTGAATAGTTTAACGATATCGGTTTTCATTATTGTCATAATGCAATACCGTGTTAAAGCCCGTCTGATGATTCAAATTCTGAAATTATTCCAAATCTACAATTACCGAATCAGTTGCATCAGGGCTTAGCTTCTTCACAATCCTCGAATATAATTCAACAACTAAACCATCGAAGCTTATGATAAGTCGAGTTCATTGTCAAGTTAGTTTAAAACGGTGCACAAAGCTTTTCCAGGTGGCTAATGATTATTAGTTGAGGCAATCTGTGGAGTTGGTCGTAAGCCTCCATGAGACAATAGCAACCGTATAACAATCAACGTGGTGATAATGACCATTTGCTACTTTACCGGAGATATTGCTACCTCACCAGTGATACCAATATTTGTCGAACAATACTCCGGTTTACTCACAAACCAACAGACAATAAATCGCAATAAAATGATGGTTTACTGTTGATAAAAATTTACTTTCTGGACACATTGCCTTCTGGGTAGAGGGGGGAGGGGCTGAGTGTATGCATTTAACTATTCAGGAGATCTAGCAGATATTATTGATGCCCCTTGGGAAATCACGCAAGCCGAGATCATCAAGCAGGTTTTGTCCAATCATCTTAGCTTGTTAGGCCTCGAGCAAAAAGTTTTTATAGCTACGCTAAGCTGTGTGGTGTAGAATTGACACGAAACTCCCCCTTCATCGATCGATGCGATTAAATCAACAAACGCACATAGGACTGTTGAGTCAGCGTTTCGGGGCTCGGCGTCAGTTAAAGATAAGAAAAAATGTGATTGGTCGAGGTGACCACGGCTCAATATTATACAGAGAATTCCACGTGGTTTTTAAGAGACGCTATGAAAAGACGCTTGACAAAAAAACTTCGGTCTACAGGTGGCGTCTTCACATATTTTTTTCGGGCGGAAGGCTTGAGTTAGCGCTCTTAGGGAAGCTATAAACTCTTTGATCGTATTCAGTGTCAATATTAAGTGGCAAACAGCCTATGTGGTTAAATGTAATATCTTACTACAATCAGCCGTTCTTAGATCATGCTCAATCAATTCTACCGTATGTGGACAGCGACGGAATAGGCAAGCCAAACGTCGTGATGAAAATTAAAGACAAGATATTTGTCGTATGTTGGCTTGCTGTGAGGCAATTTTTGTGTATTCGTAACGAAAGTAAGACGTCAGAACAAGAATGTCCCAAATGATAAATGCTGAACAGAATAAACACAGGAAACAAAAGCAGCACTTGATATGCATTAGGGCGATGCTCTTTGTAGGTAGTGCTGTAATTGCCTCCGAGGCAATCAGGTCCGATCAGGTTTTGTACATATATATGCCAAGTAACAAAAGCAACAATACACGCGAATATAAATATATGTCACTGAGATTGCAGTTTTAGGGGTATTTCTTTCGTTTCCTGTTACTCCTGTTAATAGACAAGCCTGTACATAATTGTTTACACTTTATCTCTATACGGCGCCTATGGTATGGAATCCTTGACGCAAAATCAACCACAAGACGCTTGAATAATGTTATTTAAGTACGATATGTTGAGAGAAAAACATCCTTGCGTTACTCAATTTCACCGATTGTCGGGTATCTTCTATGGCAATATCTAAAAATTGCTTTTATGTCACGATCAGACTTTACGAAGTAATGTCATAAGCATGAGCTATTAGGTGTGCAAGCATAAGACCGCGACCACACGATCTCAAAGTGGTAAGCAATAGCGCATTATTGCTGTCATTGATGAATTGAAATTATTTACAACTGATTTGCACTTACATCATAAACATCCATAATATACTATGCGGATGCAGTCAGGTTGAGCTAATATCTGATTTCCTAGTGCCTAAGTGCCTTATATCATATTCCCATTCGCCGAGGAAATGTCAAAGTTCTTGAGTTGTAGTGCTGGGTAAAGGGTGAGAGTTGTTGATGTTAATTCACCTTATCTTTGCAGTAGCTAAGCACATCCATTATCCCTAGTATGCATTGTCATGATATTTTTATTATTGTCGTTATATATTGCTTCACTGGAGAGCCACGGGGCTTGTAAATGTAGGCGTAGTAATGAAGCAAAGCTTGCTTCGTTAGCCAACAAGAAAACATATAATTTTAAGGCTCCGTGTATATTTTGCTTCTGTTTAAAACATTAGTGTGAGCGCCCCAATAGATGTGGGACCGTATTGAACTCGATCGTGCTGTGTAGTTTGAGCATCACAGTCATTGTTTTCCGTCGTCTTTCAATAGCTTGTTATCATTTATCGTAGTTTATTGGTCCAAAAACTCACATTAATATCTCAGTGTCTAATGATATATTATGAATGTTATTATATGTGGATACGTCTGTTCAATATATCTTCTATTTTTTAGCCATGCATCATTCTTGGTTGATAATAACTCCGTTCCCTTTTGGTCCTTTGGTGCAAATATTATTACGCAGACCCATAGAGCTCTACTGTCATATGATTGATGGCATCACCTGCTCTTCCTTTTAAACCAAGACATAACAACTGCATGACTATTTAGTAGTTTGAAGTACGTAGATCGCCCAGAAAATGCCAAAATAATAACTCATCGTATCATAGACACCTTTAAGACAGCATCAACTTCTTCTTCTTTTACCCGTATCGCCAGCGCAATTTACGGTGAGACACGATTTAGTCGCTATTACAAACAAAATATCCTCCCTCAGTTCAACGCACCCAAACAATTGGCCTGAATATCGTCCTATGAGGATAGAGGATCGTGCAAGTGATGAATGCCATGCCTAATTTGCAAACAGCTCGCAACCAGTCAATGTACCATAAATGTGCGTAATAGTGTAAGCGTAAGCATGAATGCATGAATGAGCTACACGACACAGTATCAGCTGCTGAAGCCCTTAGGTTCGCCTAGATATGGATGGGAAGAAGGCGATTTTATTAGGCAAAAATAACTTGTCTGATGTAAGAGGCATCGGAACAATTAGTACGTTCAATGTGCCTAAAGTAATTAGCAATGGTGGCTACATAATAGCAGTTTAATGCATCATCACCTAATTATTCAACATTATGTAAAGCAAAGGGGCATAATCGTCACAGAGCGGAATAAATTGGTGCTGGTAGTCATTGTCACCCATTGCCAAGATATTAATCCTGGTAGCAGGTTTTTGGGCATTACGACATGTGTTCTGTATAATCAATTTTAATTATCACGCTTGTTTTCGCTCTTTTACCTCCCTCGGTAATGATAGTGACATTCAAACGAGTGCATGCGGCTTGTAACCGATTTCATGACAACTTGTTTTCTCTGTATAGAAGAACAGCGCATGGAATTTACCATCACTTGAAAGACATAACCGCCAATGCCTGATTCAATAATTCCATTGATGAGTTGGAGTATGAATGCGGTATTAATTTGGTCCTCTGGGTATTATCACTGCAATAAAACTTACCGCATATCATCATTCATTCGAGGCAAATCATTTTGAGATCGAAGAGCTGATAATGAGTGGATATTGAGGTTTTGTCAAGCACTCACATGCCTTGACATGAATGCATAATGGCACTATCATTCCTCTCTGTCGTAAACATGCATGCACTGTTCTGACACATATGTCGTCAGATGCTAAACCCGCGTATATCTTTATTTGCAAAAAAGCTAAAATACTTGCTGTATTCCTTGCGTATTGCCCGATCTAATTACCTGATTATCACCAGTTAACTTAGTAAATTAACATCAATATATTATGTCAAGATACCAGAAGAGAGGCTATTGGAACCACTGAATGAACGCACTTTTGTTGGTCAGAATTGGCATTTATTGTCAAAAATTATCACTGTCAATCTAAAGAAATTTTGCAGTTCTTGTAATGGTGTGAAGGTATAGCTGTATAACCGGTGTAACTGTATTGCCAGTGTGTCTCGAATCAGATATCTTGCTCGATGCCTTTGTTAACAACTCGAACTAGGACCAATTATGCAACTGGTCTTGTCTATTTGAAATATTTGATACATAACAGCATTTATACTTCAGAATTCGAGCAAGTTGTTTTTGCTTGATTTCAGCCTGAATTGTTCATGCAAATGGCTGCAGCTAAACTATATGAGTGTTGTCCCTATTGTCCCACAGTTACACTACCGTAACCAGTGTGTGCCTTTACATGTAAACCAAAAGATTAATAACTCAATTACTGTTTGTAAGAAATCTACATAACTAGTAATGTGAATCACAAATACTTACTAAGCTTGCTATAAGCCAATTTGTATGCTAATGTTATTGATTAAAATATGCTATGTATATAATCAAAACATTGGTTGATTATAGGTGATCAGTGTGTGCAATACGCAATTTATTACCAAGGCCACTTGTGACATAAGTATTCTTTACCAAATCTGCGCGAACAATTTATGCAAGCCATCAGTGTATTACCGCTAAGATTTAATAAATAAAGATGAGAATGCATACATAGTAGAATTGTATAGATGAGAATGCATACATAGTAAAAGAAACGTTTGTGAAAATATATGAAAAAGGGTTATCTACAATTGGTTCTTGAGGATGCGTTCACGAGCAAAATTATTACCATAATTATAACGAATTAAAATTGTAAAGGTTAATACTGCCAATAATTCAAGTTTAATTAAGCTTGATGTTTCCAATTTTGATGGACTTCAACAGCTCTCAACACCGACAAGGTGGGTAAGCATGTTGATTTTGTTCTCATAACAGATAACGTTGATGTATATTTGGTTATGTTCTGGAGCGAGGAATGGCCTGCCTGGTGTAACTCAGTTGAAGCAAAGGAGTTACTGACCTCTGACCCTTCAATAAAGGAGCTCCGGTGCATTTGCGTCACGTTGCGATGGCATCAACTATTGTATGAAAGTAAATGACCGCTTGAGCCTGCCTTCACCTGCAACACAAGAAGTATAGCTTTACATGCAATAGCATCTCGATTTATACTGGGTAGGTTTCAGGCATTTCCTTTGACGCGGAGTACAACTGGATACGTTTTGCTTTTCTAATTATTGGTCGGTCGGCTTGTGCTACTGTCCCACCATTTTTAATTGTAACACCGAGATGCAAATTGCCCTTCTCTCGATAAATTCGTTCCATTTACGGTTTTATTATTTCGATCTTTATTGCTTCACCAGCTGTATCGCTTCACTCAAGTTTGGGTTACATATATGAGTTTTGATTCCCAGTTTTACTGATTCATTTGTCACATTACAACTTTTTAAGAATCATTGTAAAATGTCTTACTGGGTCGACGCTGGTTAAATCCCCTGTTAAGCAGTTGTATATGTGTTTCATTCGTTCACCCGAGCATAAAATCTCCACGTGAGAGGGGTTTTTAATTCTAAGGGAAAGACAACTTGGGGCACTGATAAATTGGAATTGCACCTAACGATATGTTATCGTCTAAAGCTCCTCTTATGGTAAGTTTGACAGTAACTATGGTCAAGAAAAACAGGCGCCACGTTATAGGCATTGTTCCAGAAGCTTTGCGGCGGCATTGGCAATTATTAACACTATATCACATGGCATCTACACATGTGCTGCAGTAGTAATTTTACATGACCAAATGTGGTAATGTGACCACGGACGATCAATCACAATAAACATCTACATCCGCTACGACTAAGTACGACTGGGCGAAGAGAGCCAACTAACGGTAAACACATCAGTGAGATGAAGTGGTACAGCTGTGCTACATGCAAACTAGCATGTGGATGGATAAATGGTTGATTGTACTTGATGCGTAGTACCACGCACAAGCGTACAAATAAGAGCACGCAAGCGTCTTGCTGCATCATTAATAAAGCTTCAAACAAATAAGCGCGTTGAAAGTACTGACTTATATTGCCACTTTGCCAGGCCATGGTTACAAGTGCCATGACAAATTTAGACGATGCTATCGAACAATCAATCAAAACCGTTAGATGATTGAATCATACGAAACTTCCGGAACAGCACAGGAGGTAATTTGGGATGTAATGCGTACATGCGATACAAATATCTGTTATAACGATGAACTAAAAACAATGGAATGGAAACGTAGTGCCACAGTGTCGAGTGCCTAGGGGTGATAGGCAACGATTTAAGTGGAATGTGAATCTGCACTAAATGATCTGTATCATAGTACAACCACTGGCTCACAAGTACACGAGTAGAATTGCGATAGGAATTGGCTGAGATTGTGGCTGAAAATTTGCACAGCAGGTGATAAATCAATAAAATCACAGTATATTTAGCATTACAATGTCTTGCAATTAGATCTGGTAATCAATCACCAATTGATCATGGCATTTGTCCAAAGTGTTGGTTGAGCAATTTCTACACAAAGCTGTTAGTGCATAAACTAATCCAAGTGTTTGCGTTTAGTTGTATTTAACCATTGAAGTTAATATTTATTAAGCAATAATATGCTGATGGTTATATTGCATTACATGAACAGCTTTTAGCTGTTTTATATTCACATGTAACTTTTTTGTTTTAGATGTGACATTATTTAACGATGAACATAATTGATGTTTACCGGAAATCGCTCTTGTATGTTGGATATCAGTCGTTAATTTTGAGATTACAATACAGCATCGATTTCTCTAACACCGCACTTGTTAAGTTGTCCACCTCTCCGCTAGCGATCACAGAGCAACGTAGCATTACGCCGGGCTCTTGCAAATGCCCGATGGTGTTGAATAGATTAGTATCAGTGTTACTGCATCACAAATATAGCAAGTGATGTGCATTTGGCAGCTTAATCATAAGGTAACTAAGAATTCTTTATAATTGCCTCTTGACTGGTTGTTAATGAGTGAATATAGCCCAAAGCCAGCTCGTGAAGTTCATGATTCATGTTTCTAGGACACAGGTTCAGACACACATTGGATGGTATTTCTGTTATATTGATAGTATCTCAGTAAAGATCGTACTAAGTTTGTTGCGAACAGTACATCTTCATAAATAAGAATCCAATAACAAAGATACCTTATTCATACCACTCGGCCAAAAATGTAAATGGTAAGTCTTTGTCCAATTTTTTGATGATATGTCGATTGGCACCATTTTAGGATGCTGGCTAGTCCGGTACTTAGTTTTTTGTCTAGACGACTCAAGTTTGAATTGTCACAAATAATTGACGAATGCTGATGACCAAGTTTCCCTTATGGTTGCATATATACTTCATTATCTAGGTCTCTGTCATAAACACCACAGTAATTGCAATGTCTGCATTATGTTGCAATGTAGGTGCTAAAAAAACACCTATTTGGGCTCATTTATTCAATTTGAAATTTGCTTGATTCTGTTTTGCTGTAGTTAGATTTATGACTCCTTCATTGTCGCTTTGAGCAGCATCAATTTGTGCTTAGGTAACGGGATTTTCGTACCATTTGCGTGCGGTAAGATAGGGGTTGCAGCTTGTCGTTGTAATAAGATGATTGGTATATGTATAAGCAATCTTTGACACTGATCACCTCTTTGCTGGTTTATTGGAATGAATGAAACACGCTTACGCGCAAAAGTGAAGTTAATGTGCTAAGTATGCCACTTGATGGAGCTTCTGACTCTTAAAAGTTATTTGAATCAACATCACTTACCTAGTTGATATTGTGGTATGATACTTTCACAACGGTCTGGAAAACCCTTCACAATTTGCCCATAGGTCATTGTTCGTTGTCAGAGAACAATGCAACGAGGTAAATATGAATAATTAACCAGCTAGAATTTGCAACATGGGCGGACGCTATTGCTTTACTCAGTAAAATAAGTCATTTTCAGCGCCCATTTAAACCATCTTTTTCCTGCAATAATTGCACTTATTCAACAGATATATACGGGGGAAATTGAGCAAAGTACACAATTAAAATGTATCTTCATGCGCTGAGTCTCGTTGCGGACTGCATTGCAGCCACACGTATCAGCAAGATTTTGTAAGAATGTTCATAGATCTAACGAGCCTCAGTAATTGTTCTGTCGCCTTTTAGAAAGGTGTAACCTTCTCATTTGAAAAGCACACTGTTTCCAAATCGCATATGCATAATTAAAAGTCTATTTTCTTGATGAAGCAGCTTGCATGAATAATTGTAGCCGCATGCGCTCCAGTACAGTAAATGTTGATGGTAATATGACATTTGACGAACAGATGTATGCGGCTTTATTCTCATTGCTGTTAAGCCGAAGTGAATGGATATTGACGGAATACGGTTTACACTTGTTGCCTTCCACTTGTTTTTGTTGCAAATCCTTTACAATATTCCGGCACAATTATAAATCCATTGTTCATTTCTACTGAACAGCATTTTGCTCTGTAGCTGCTGACTTCTTGTTTTTCAAAAGGTTCATTAAATATAAAGTATTAGTCAAATTAATGACGTGAATCGCATTCTGGCTATAAAACTGACTTTAACCCGTGCCATGAGTGTTAAAAATAACAATATACCATATTAACTGAGATTATAACGATTACATATATATTCCATATATGTCACTGCGAGGGTGATAAAAGGGCAAAAGTTAATAGTATTGTAAACCATAAATACTCCTCATCGTAGTAGAGTGTATGTATCATTAGATGATGCTTGATTGGTCTGAATGAATTCTAATGAAGTAGCAAATATACTCTAATAAAGCAATCACTGTATATTCATAGGTCGTAACTAACTTAGCCAGAGTACGTTGATGGCTAAACATGTCAGCGAATCTTACAGGAAGCACAGAAGAAAATTGGCATTTAATATTGAACCATTAATGAGCGTGCGTGTGAATGAGCGACGTGGCACATGAAGCAGCTGCATAGTTAAGCAAAAGTGAGGCAAAAAGAATGTCAGGTGTTTGGGGAATTGGGAAATTGTATAGATTGTCTTTGTAATTGAGGATGATTGCTACATAATCATGGTCAATTGGCCAACATTATGTAAAAAAACATCGCATGCATATGAGTGAAATATACCGGCATTGGTATCCTCGGTCACACTACGCTATCACACAAAGCACCTTACTGTATTGAACGAAGCCTAAACCTTTACTGCTGGTGCTTGTACATGACGACGCATGACGAATTAATTAAATTGTCACCCTGCGCTTCAATCAGTAGTAATCGTGACATACCAAAGAGAGGATACGGATGATCATTTATGTAATGACAACTATCCATTCCCTTGTGTAGTACAGTGCATCCAATGTAAGTATAACTTGCTAGAGAAACATCAAAAACTTACGTCGCCTGTGAGTGCGTTGGGATAAAATGCTTTCAGAGGCAGTGGCTTTAGAGGATTTATGCATATGTCACCTCTGGCAGTTTCGGTATGAATCAAAACGGTATATCCTTAATTGAGATCAGATCGTAGCAACTGTCAATCCGCCGCGGAATTCCTGGATGCCACTTCGCGGATATTGGATGTATTATAACGAAGGTTGCGGAAGAGGTGTTAATACAGCTTTATTAAGTTCTGCCAAATGTGCAAATCCAACGAAGAAAAGCCAATTTGCTCACGATCTATTGGTTGGGGTTATGAGGAAGCAGACTTTGCGTCCAATTTATTAGTAGCGACAGCGCTAATACATCATGATTCCTGAAGAAATGAAGTAGATTCTAGATTCGTGCCAGCATCAAATTAACAGCCTACGTAAGCGATATAACTTTCATCTGCTGATGGAAGTCCGCAAACAGCACCACTTTATTCATTGTATAACCTCCATGGATGCCGAGACTAAAGGTTGAGGTTGAAAACGTTATTACTTTGACCTTCTGAGATACTTTGTTGCAACAATCCAAACCGCATAACATCGTTATATTGAGGAACATCACGTTGAGTTGAAAGAACTGGTAAAGCGCGGTTATTAAGCCAGTTTTTTCGCGCCTTCTCACGCCTTGGCATTAACGCAATAATGCGCTACCATTAATCTTGGTCGTAAATATACGTGAACTATATTGACACTGGACAAAAATGCACCGCCATTATCTGGTTTGCTTAACCCACGTAGATCTTCGGTAGCCATTATCTAAATATCGTGCAGTATGTATGCGAGTTGCCTGTCATCGGCACCATAGCGTAGAATTACCATATCTCGAAGGGATTGTTTCTAATTTGGGTATGTTGTCACATGTTGACTTAGCGTTGATTTAGCAGTTCAGAAACTAGAACAAAAAACATAAGCAATATTTAAATAAGAAATATGATCAATATACATAGAGAGCGATACATGCAATGACGCAGCTTTTGACGGGCGAGCGATATTGGTGTCGCAAATAAATCAAAATGGATCGGAACAGAGGAAATATCAAAATGCCCGCTTGCAAACAGTGCTTATAAACATTCTAAAAATATTCTTACAACAAACAATAAATTTTGTTCACAGTTTACTGTGACTTAACAATTTTCAAAATGTCGCAGTCAATCTGATGTTCCCCAGATATAACTCCGAATCACGTGATGATTATAACAAATTACCCTAGTAAGTAAATATAAGTTACTTAATTAACTTGGAATCGCGACTGTTTTCAAGAAGTCCTAAAGTATATTGATGAAGCACCATGTTCTGGCCCATGTATTGCAATAACATAAATGTCGGAATATATCAAACTTGTAGGGTTTATTAAAACGCATTTATAAATCTGTTTGTATTTGTGGACGTCACAAAAAACCGAAAAATAGATATATTTGAAGGCTTAGAAGGCTAGTTTTAATGCGTGGAAGCTGCCCAGATCCAATTTTCAGAGCTGATCATTCATTCCTATTTCTAAGACACGGGCTTAGAAACACATATTATGGTGTCGACAATAAAATGCTAGAGCCACAGCGTTATGAGACTTGCAATCATAAGTAATAGCCATTCCGTTCTAGATTTAGTTGTGAACAATGCAACTTTGTATTTCATCAATAAGAATAAACCAGTAAAGAAACTTAGCTAATAATATTATGTTAACTTTGTCCAGTATATATGTTAAGCTTTTGACCCATTGATTATATAATAGGTTAACTGGGGTCATTTAAGGATGCAAGTCTTGTGCCACGAATAATTGACTAATGTTGATGGCAATGTTTCCCTATGGTTGAAGGTATGGTTAGCTTATAACTTCATATTCTTGGTCGTCTTACGTACAACAGTAATTACAACGTCTTCTCTATATTACAATGCATATGCTAAGGTATTACTAATTAGGGATTATCTATTTAAGTAGCGGGATTATGGAATGTTATATGATACATTACCTTAGTTAATATACAACATTTATGGACGATACCTTTAATTATATGTAGGATGACTGGTATGGATGAGCAAGGTTTGGCACCTATCACATATGAAGTGGCATATTTTAGGTACTGAGAAACATCAACTTTGAAATGAATGTAACAGGATAAGTCTGCCAAAGGATGGGGGTCTTCAAATGCCATTTTATTCAACGTCACCATTACAGCTCAGAGCTATATCGGTTAGGTTATGTGGCAATCCTTCACAATACGCTTTTTACAAACATAATTAATCATTAGTGCAAATGTGCCTTGGTCGTTAAACCAATAATTCTCATAATTAGCATTTAGAACATATAAGAGGAAAGTAACGTTATCAACCTTTGTAGCTAATTCTCATAATTATAAGTGCATCTTCGACCATACACATTGCTTCCCAATTGTAACCGTTACGTATTATATTTGCGAGTCCATAAGTCATAAGACTGCAGATCTTATTTAGAGAATACGAGGCATTGGAGCAATGAGAAAACACCTGAAGCAACTACTACCGTCATGCGTCCAACCTGATACAACCAATGTTAGCAGTATCCGATCCAATAGACTCAACTGATCAAATAGTCCATTATAAATCGTCAATGATCCACTATACATTCTCATTTCATAGAAATAATTTTCAATCAAAACGGCAAAAATGGCAGCATTGGCAGATGATTATAATGTGGTCAGTTAACTTAATAATAAGACTTGCCGTGTTTTTAGTTGAAGTAATGCTTCAACAAATTAATTTGAAGTGAATCTTCTTAGTTCCATCTAATGTAACGCAAAGCCGGACGTGTACTTCCGTAGAACTGAGAGCCAGAATCAGTCATTACGTACAAGGTGTTAGATTGGACCTCATTATTAGATGTGTTATATTTGTGATACACCGCCTTTTCTTCAACTGCACTGTTTTCATAGCGCTATTAAGTTGCGAATACGGTGCACAATACTTCTTGTTCGCCTGCCATAACAAATGTTCGTGCAATTATCGAGCTAAAGGCTTAATCATATGCCCATTTCACTGTCGTAGAACAAAGCAGGATAACATATTGTGTTAGATAGATAGTAACATAAAAGCAAGGCATAGTTGCAGTAAACCTTTTCCCTGCCCATAATAACAAAATAATAGATATTCGTTGTAATGACAATAATGCGGGTTTTTGGATCCGCCATACTTTGTAATATTTTGGGATGTGTATACGGATAATTGAAACACCTGGTCCATATTAGATAAATGCAAAATATCTCAAGATATTTGCATTAATCTGAATTATTCTGCAAATAACATTAATCCGCCCGAATATACCAATCATTGGGTTATAAGTTTCTCTTTGAACCCCTTTCGTTGGCCATTTTACTGCTGTAATTACCGTCAGATATCCATTTGTTACTAAGATGTACTACAATCCAACACAGGAGCGATGTTTGTCTGGCGTAAGTTATTACTCTTACTTGGTTGAATCTCAGTGTGTTAATACCAATCAAGAATTCCAATAAGCATACTAACCAGAGAAATTAAACTAGCCATAACAATTGTTGTTGCAATGTTGATTTCATAATAAGCTTCTTTTCAAAATAGCCCGATTAAGCAAAGCCTTTTGCCGGAACAAAATAGTATATTGTGTTTGATCTATCCCTTTAACACAGTGAAGCAGTGTTATTAGTCACAGGAATCATTTGGTAGCGCAATTCCATGGTCGTCAAATAGGACAGCACATGCTGTCTGACATGACAATATGGTTAATCTTTGTGATTGCCATTTGCCATAGGATCTTCTGAATCCACACAAAGCTCTTTCATCTTGAAACATGATTTAGTGGTACACAAATAGACACAAGCGAGCGCAGGGCTTTGCTTTTCAGGTTATAGATAGTTACATCAGCAAGTCAATATGACACATGCTCATTAATATCTATAAAAAAATAATGATTAGAAGGCATCTTATTTTCCAACGCAGGCCTTTGACTTTGGAACTGCAAACTCACCTACGAACGTAGATTGTTATCCTCAACTTGTGTTTCATTTACTTTTGTCCATACTACGGATTCATTGGCTGTGGCGTAGATTTCCTGCAGTCATCAAATCGTCCAAGTTAAAAATGCTACCCCGTTGGTCATGAGATACAAGATCAACACAGTTAACGTTGGCGCAGCTAATATTATAGACTGCAGGGTTAATTCAATCGGCTGCGGATATCTCACGAGTCAGTTTGTTAGTTTAATGACCCATGACCTTGATCAAGTCGGTCAAGGTCTGTAATCACACCAACACACTGATAATCAGGACATTACAACTGGTGAATCATCCAGTTGCTGATGTCTTCCATTGTGCAATGAGGGTGGGCAAATTTAGGTCATAAATATGTATTTACCACTGGGTCGGTGTTAAATATCTTAATTGTCCTTCTTTCATACCTGTTTGTGTTATATCATCGACGTAAGAAGCGAAGTCGGTCGACCTCGTGCAAAAAGTCGGACACGATTGTTTAATAAGTGCAAAGTAAATGATTCGACTATTGACTATCGCATCATTAGCCTCAGTAGAGTAAGGCTGTTACAAATTACTGACGCTTTTCCATTTGAATTTTCGATATTATTGCTGTCACGAGATGGTAACTTCATCTAACATAGCCTCGAAGCATCTATGGGGGCTTCATTCGTTTGAAGTACTTTAAGGCTGATCGTGGTATACGGCGTGACCCACCGGATCAACCGTGGTTCTTGTCTGTATACAAATAACACCACCAACGACGGATACGACGAAGGAATAGCGTATATTGGCTAAGTACTCCCAATGTGAGCCTTCGTAAATATTAAATATATTGCTTCATGGTTTAATCAAATGTGGGACATAGGACTGAGAATGAGATGATGTCCCATAATAATAACCTTGGCTTTATTGTTTGCGGTTTGAATACACAAATCATTGAGTGGAGGATTGCTCGTGGACCATCCTCTTCATAACAGCACCCACTACACTCATTGTCGGTAAGTGAAGCAGAAGTGCAATTAAGACATTCATCACGGCCATGCACTTTAATGCTATATCTTCCCTGCTGACATCATGCAACGACAATCACAATTCCCGGGCAATGACTGATTGAAACTTTCGAAATAGGTTTTGTCTCATTCATTATGTATCTCACAGCACTCATCTTTTTTGAAGGGTGAAATTCATTGATGTATTATATTAATGGTTAGTGCTTAACAATGCTAGATATTGCACGCGATTGACTAATGATTTCCATCAATGTTTGTTTAATAGGCATTAATATAAGTTCGACGTAAAACGTGGATTAGAATAAACGTGGAAGCGGCTGGGAATACCTGCTTGACTGCCGTACCTCCATCCGCCATAATGTGCATTTACGTCAATAAAACAGATACGGTCATGAAATGTTCAGTACATGACAAGGCGACCGCAGTGACCGTTTATTTATATCCTGCTGCACGGCGCTCAGAATATTCCTTCGCTTAATGTTAACCAAATCATCGTTGAAGACAGCTCAAACTTTATGCTTCTCAGACTACGCATAGGGGCTAAATGTTGGGCCATCTATTGGCTGCAAAGCGTGTATTTCAATATACACAATCATTTGTAATAAACCCAAAGTAAAATACTTCTTTTACCTGTGAAAATGTGATGTTCTATCAATGACTGCGTGTCGCCTTGAAATTTCCAAAAGGATGCATTTGTGGAACATTGGACTGAGAATGAGATGATGTCCCATAATAATAACCTTGCCTTTATTGCTTTGCGGTTTGAATACACAAATCATGGAACGGAGGATTGCTCGTGGACCATCCTCTTCATAACCGTACCCACTACACTCATTGTCGGTAAGTGAAGCAGAAGTGCAATTAAGACATTCATCACGGCCATGCACTTTAATGGTATATCTTCCCTGCTGATTCACATCATGCAACTACAATCACAATCCCCGACCAATGACTGATTGAAACTTTCGAAATAGGTTTTGCCTCATTCATTTTGCATCTCACAGCACTCATCTTTTTGGAAGGTGAAATTCATCGGTGTACTATATTCATGGATAGCGCTTAACAATGCTAGATATATGTTTAGCAGGCATTGATATAAGTTCGGCATAAAACGTCGATTACAATAAACATGGAATCGGCTGGGAATACCTACCTGACTGTCGTATCTCCATACGCCATGATGTGTATTTGCTTTCATCAAACAGATATGGTCATAAAATGTTCAGTACATGACAATTTTACCACAGTGACCACCACCCTTTACTTGCCGCACAAAAACCAGGTAAACTGGTGAAGAAATAATAGACAAATGAATACATGGGTTTCTCATATCAATACGTCTTATTGCAAAAGAATATTAGATGGGAGTTCTGAATATGTAATTTGATTTATGGCAACTCGTATTGGCGGGAATGTAGTGAATCACAAAGGCATTTATCTTCAATAGTCACAATCATTTGTAATACACCAGAAGTAAAATACTTTTTTTACCGGTAAAGATGTTATGTAATGGCGTTCTATTAATGACTGCTCGTCTTCTGGAAATTGTCTAATAGATACATTTGGACCCTGGTTTCCATGAAGCTTGCCTTTATTATGAGCGAAATTGTTGAAATAAAAAATTATAAATACTAGGCTGCCACTTCAATCGAACTTTGGACACACGGGCAGTAGTCGTTACAGGAACATGCAACAAACATTTCTTGAGATGAATGTCCTGCTACACGGTGCTCTGCACATTCCTTCACTTAATGATAACCAAATCATCGTTAATGAGAGCTTGAACTTTATGCTTCTCAGACTACGCATAGGGGATAAATGTTGATGCAAACATGCCTCACAAAAACTGGGCCATCTGTTGGCTGCAAAGCGTGTATTCAATAGTCACAATCATTTGTAATAAACCCAAAATAAAATACTTATTTAATCTGTGAAAATGTGATGTAAAGCCGTTCTATCAATGACTGCTAGTCGTCTGGAAATTGCCAAATGGATGCATTTGGACGCTGGTTTCCATGATGGTAGATAATCAGGTTGCAGTGCTAAAACAGGTAACGCTAAGAGGAATGATTCTGCGAACTTGCATTTGTAAAAAGGAGCACCGGGGGATAAGAAAATGTTGCTTAGTAATTTCGCTTAACCAGTTCTTCTTATTATTGTCATGAACCCCGAATGAAAAATGATATGCTGTTTGATTTCCCAGAGGGTCAAAATAAAGCCCGATTGTTACTATGCATCGCTAGCGGCATATTCCGTTGTGTAGCGTTCGTTAGTATCAAAGAGGATCTTTGGCTAATGAATGAACACATAAAATGTTAGATAAAAAGTTGATAATATATGTGAAAGAACGGGAAACGCAAGCCGGTCATAGAGGAATATTCACTCGTCACTTGAGGCGGTACCTCACAATTACATCGGTGTTCCAACATTGCGTTGTTGTTGGTCACAGATTTGTTGTAGTGTAAATGGAAAAGCATCTGCAGACCGGCTACTCTAATTGCCTAGATAGATTTAAATTCGACTGGTACCAAGCCGCACAACTATTGAATGTATAGTCCATGGTCATCACAACACAGGTCATTCCATTTTCGTAAATCTTTTGATGGCGTCAAGATAATTGACCCTTAGGTTTATCTCGAAAACTTAAGGGAATGATGGTCCAATAAATGTGTCGAAGTAATACAGTCAGGAATTCAAACGTTGTTAAGTAATCCAGCCTGTCATTTAGTTTTTTAGGCTTATCTTCTCAAGGGAAAGGATGCGCAACGCAAAACACAAGCAGTGAATGCCAGGACCACACTAGGGCTGTGCCAATTAGTTAAACAGCACGTAACCAACATTTCAAGAATGCGACAGAAAACAGCAAATTGCTCATGTATAGGTCTTTCGTTTAGCGAGTGTATGGATTACTCAGGGCCAGAAATGGTCAGACATAAGAGAAATTGAGGTAGTTGGCAAAGTCCCTTTTCCCTACGTAATGGAATACGTTGGCCACGTCTTATTAGTTGATTGAATCATCTGCTAATGGTTCAATATATTATTACACAACCTATTTTTAAAGGTATTAAAGTTGATGTGAGATTGAAATAAATTGATATGGGTAATTCTGGTCCACCGCAACCCACACATCTAACTGTGTCAACAAAAGCATTCACCTTTACGATTGGTATTTGTAGTTAAGACGTGGTATGACTCACGTAACGTGATATCCTCGGTCTTATTAATACCATTATCGCGTCGATTTGCTCTCTGCGCCCCTAAGTAGTATAAGTGACACTCAAATGAGAGTTATACCGCTCATGATCCATTAAGTGACAGCTGTTTATTTCGTTTGATAGTGCATGGAAGAAACCCATTTGATAATACCAGTAAATTATTGAGCATTAGAGTACAAATGGTATTAGAGGATGGAGGATATTGCCAACGTTCGCGGTGGAATGATGCAACTCGTTAAATGCCATCGTTTCTTGAATTGGAGCCTCAATAAAAAATCAGAATAGGATTTGCCATGGATCTTAATTTCATTTCCCCTGTGTAATTCCGTGGATATTGTATGTATTAAATGGATGGCCGAGAGACATTGGATTAGATTCGCACGTGTCAGCACTGGTGGACGTCATTTTAGTTTTGTTTAATGCGTGATTTCGATGCACAACGCTCTCGAAGTCATGTAGTTTCGGGGCCAAACATCGATAGCTAAATAGCTTAGATGCTATTGCGGATAGCAATAGCACAAACAAATGATCACATGGTGTCTAACTGTGCATTCAAGGTACGATATGGAGGCGGTAACGACTTTACAATCATGCACCATAATTTGGAATGTAAGCTTGTCGATCATTTAATAATCATCCACAACGCCCATAATCTCCCAATAGTTGTGTCAGATATATGGGTGTCTTTTGAGCAATAACCAACGTTAATGTGTAACCCTAGACTTACGAAGCTTTAACTTTAAATGCCATTGCGGCACAAAGGAACGGACAGAATGATGAATATATGGGTCTTATGATTATAACTGTGTCAAAAGTGTGCTTTCACTTCCACTCTGAACATCGACTGCCCCCCTCCCCCCCGTCCCTCCCGTGCAGCTGCCTATGATCGCTGTCAAGAAACCAGTGGCCAAATTGAACCATACATTATAATTCACATGCAAATCATTTGCATCAAGGCATAGATTCTTCACAATCCTCTAATATTATTTAACAACTAAACCATCAAAGCTTTGGCTAAAACGAAATGACCATTGTTTGATTTGTTCAGGATAGGCAGAGTTCATTGTCAAGTTGGTTGAAACCTGAAGATCAATTTCAGTCGGCGCAATTAAAGTTACTGATCTACACGATGCAACGCCCATTAATTTTTACTAAGTAAAGCTGCATTTCGACTAGAAGTATGGCAATAATGGTAGAAGTTGTCTGTATTCATGATTGTATACATTTAAACGGCGCACAAAGCGTTTTGCAGGTGGCTAATAACAATCAGTTAAGTTGGTCGTCTCTACGGACAATATAAACCGCATAATAATCAACGTGGATGATAATGACCATTTGCTTCTATACGGACATAGATATTGGTACCTCACCAGTGATATCAAACGCTTATCTAACAATACTTTGGTTTATTCACGTACCAACACACAATAAATCGTAATAATTTGATGGTTGACTTTTGATATAAATATATTATCTAGACACATGGCCTTCTGGATGGGGGAGAGGGGGATATATGCACTCAACTACCATGTATTATTGTTGGCCCCTGGGAAATCACATCGCAAAACGAGGTCATCAAGCAGATTTTGTCCAATCCACGATGGTCTTTCGTAAGAAGGCAAGATTGTCTGATTATTTATCTCTGCCATAAACAAGTGTCAACTGTTTTACACTGCAACACAATTAACTATCGTCATATGGTCACGCACAAAACACTCAAGAATGTTATTAATGTCGTCAATGGCCAGGTGCACCTTCGCTCAATAGTTCAATATCGCATTTTTTCCACATCTGTTATTTTAATTTTATCCTGAACTGTACACTTTGGCGAACTTTGGAAGGTGCATTGAAGTGGCTTGGCATATTATGTGAGCCTTAGAAAACAACTAATTCATAATATGTCCTGGTTGTTAATTTTGGTTACAAAATACAGTAGTAATGTATATATACCACAATTATGTCTTTATTAACGGCTAAATCGTCGATGCTTACCACAGGCGTAATATAATTGCTGACTCAGATAGCATTTACAGGTAATGACTTCGATTCTCAGTGAATGGCTGCTGTCTAGCAATGTTCTTCAAGGCCTATCTACTTGTTGACGTGGAGTAAACAATAATTTTGCATGTGGCCTGAGTACCAAATATTTGAACATGAGCTCTACTACTGTACTACGGTCGTGCAACTTTTGTTACATTCTCTATAATCCAAATTGCGCAAATAGGGTAATGATAATGGTTTTGTAATAATTGTAGTCATGGAAAAGATAATTTAATCTGTATGAATGTCAGACGAGAGATACAGGTCAATTAAACGATTAAGTACAATGATAGTGTGTTCTGATAACATTGTACAATACTATTCTAAAGCAATATATAGAATTTGCCTCGAAAATGTTTTCCTTGGAACGCATGCAATGCCATACATGTGACGGTACTACACAACAGCGTCCGTTAAAAAACAGATTTGATATCGTTTGTGACAAGAGAATCATTCGAACCGATATGGGTTCTACCCGAACCATTTATTCTCGATAGTATAACGCATCAAACTTAGACAAGCGTTAAAGTTTTCGCGTCTTATTCGATTATGGGCTATTGGCCAACATTACTGAATTAATTCGACAAATCAAATTATAAACAAGCAAAAGATAATGCAACACCTTTATCTAGATCTTATCAGGCGATGCTAATTCAGGCAATGTTAGTTGTACCACGTATGTAGATATTTTTAGACTTGTATAAATAACAATAAACATGTCTATTGATGTGCCACCGAATTCATTACAGCCAGCCATTCATTCCGTCTCTGCGGTACAATCTGTGCATTAAGTCAAAGCTCTTTGACAATATCCTTTGTTTGTATGTTAGCCCCTAGTTCGGTATCAAAGCCGTCATCAGTGCAGTGTCGTTTGTCCTGCATTGGAAAGTCTCGTAGGAAAACCCATTTCGAACTAATGTGATTTAGTGTTTACATCGCTATGATTAGATATTGAGATTATCGCTGGGAGCATCAAGTTGATTCACAATCAGTACAATGTAGTTGACATTAATAAGCGAAGTCCGAGTGAAATAATGATATAAAGGCTTTGATTTCGATCCAAACTTATGACAGGGCACACATTAACATATTCCGGCCGCTTTTAATGTCTCAGCATGAAATTCCACTGCAATGTGCCTAAATTGTCCTAAATTGTGTGAGATATTTATTGAATAAAATAACCTTAGCCCGAGCACATCTTGCAGAAGACGCTCGGAATCAGCCTTGGCCGATATTTATTTTGAATGACTTATAAGTTTCACATACTTGGTATGCATTACTGTCGCACAGAGGATAAGCTAAGAAGCAGGAGTCTTTGGAAATTATTTGCTTCCCATGAGCCGCTAATCTTCTAGTGATATATGTGCTTCATATTTATGAATAGTTAGACCTCTAACATCATTCATGATAGGCGTATAACGCCTTCGAAACATAATCATATGAACAATGATTAGGATATTTTTATTGCTTTTTGCAGTTACATTGTCTGAGTGTAAATGGACCAACAGTTTAATCAACGCACTAATATTTGTAATTTGAACAAGTTTAATCTATAAAACGTGCTCTAAATTAGTCTATTATCTGCGTGTTTAATGCAATTAAAAATTAAAGACGCAACTCTGGAGAAAGCGACTGATGAATGTTGCATGTTGCCTGAGAATTATCATATTCGGTTTTTTGCATATCGGACTTCACGGATGAGTATGTTAATTCCGAGATATGAGACGGATAATGAGAATCTATTCCATATTTGATGTGCTTATTCCAGAATGTGTCTTGGTTGATAACAAAGGCAAACATGTTAATCATGAAGCAGCCAGTCTCCAATGAAGTGGTTCTATTTTTGTTCTACCAACGCCACAGCAAATGGATACGATACGCCGATAGTCAATAAATACCAAAACGAGAAATAATGGAATATATCCACTCCTTGATGAATCAGTTCCAGCCAACACACCCATAAACAACTGTAACCAATGACAGATTGAAACCCACATTGATTAGAGCCTCGTTACCTATCTCAATAATAATCGTTTGTCGTGTAACTAATCGCACATGAATGGTGCATTGTTAACAGTGCTTAACTATGTGAGATACAAGCAGTCAGGTATTACATATATAAAACTATGCAGGAATTAGCACAGATTGCAGTGACATATAAGGAACAGTCCAAACAGCTTTCATGTGATGGTTCGGTGGGATAACTGTTCATTCGAAATGCAATTACGATATCCTGGCATCAGTGGGCGGACTTGTATGCGTTGTTGTAGGGTCGAACAGATGGATTTATCTAATTACGACTATCTGCGGTATATAGTCCCCCAGGGTCAGCGCTGGAAAACTTATACTCATCGTACAGCAATGGTCGTTTTAGGCGTGAATCATTAGTAAACTTCACGTATGAAATAACGGGCTGTGCAAATATTATGGCTCATGCGTATTTATCAGGGTGATGGTATATGTTTCAGCAAGTTGTCGTATTGATAATACCTGTTTGATGAATGTCAAATGATTTTTATAGCGGCCATTAGATTACAAATGATCAATGGACCTTACATTGATGATCGATAATTTCCTTTAAAAAAACAGGTGGTGAAATATTGCCACGTTGCATGAATATATATATATATATATATATATATATATATATATATATATATATATATATATATATATATATATATATATATATATATATATATATATATATATATATATATATATATATATATATATATATATATATATATATATATATATATATATATATATATATATATATATAATACCTGACTGCTTGTATCTCACATAGTTAAGCACTGCACAGATTCCGCAAAAAGTGACCATGTAAATATACAGAACAACAGCATGTACTTCATAAAGTAAATTAGCACTGATTAGCCATTTTTTTTGCCTGATATATAAGTCAGACCAGAGGAAGTTGTGGTACTATTGTCCCAAACCTAGACAATAAAGGATGTACTTTAAGGATACTTATCCCTCTCTGAGGAAACATTGTCACCAGCTTGCGTAATTATTTGTGGCAGTCCGACCTGTTTGTCGCGATTCTTACAGTAGTCGTCGAAATGTACCACAGACAGCCAAATAGCATGACGGCAATCTGCGATTTCAAACAATGCATGGTTTTATCAGCATATTGGACCACTTAATGACTTTTTTCTTACTTAAGCAAGCGTTACGAACTATAGATATCATGGTAATGATTATCTTCAACATTGTAATAAGTGATAATTACGTCTTCGTCTTCGTTATATTAAGGCTAAAGAAGATCTATAAGGATTGACCTGCTGATTGCTGTGCATAAGCCGTACACCTACATATATGAGAGAAATTAATGATACTTAAATAATATATTAAAAACCAAGGAGCGTTCAATAGCCTCGCTTCACCAGTTCATCTGACGCAGTATGCAGTTTATCAGGTTTTGTTCCAGCTTAATTTCCAAGAGGGTAAAATTAATCCTGACGGGTGTTTAACATTACTATATGGATATTACCCCAAAGATAGCAAAACTCCTTAGATTGTGATGGGTAGTTCGTTGGACCATGAATGCGCAAATGAACAGTGAGGTAAGAAGTCGATATTACCGGTGAAATAGTCATTAGCATCCATGTTAACATTGTAAGAAGCTATGGTCCAGTGCTATGTTAAGGTCGGCTATGCTTAGTCTCGTGCCTTATACTACCGACAGAGCAATGAACTTAATTCGCTGATATTCACGAAAACAGACATCGCATTTCGTTTATATGAATGCGCAACTATTGACCGCTGTCAGGATAATGCATAAATCGGTAAGCATCTCATGATGCAGACTGGTTCTTCGTAATAAAGAAACAGGCGTTGTTTTGACTGGTTACGACCGTTTCTGAACCTGGTCGCAGCGTGTCTTGCGCTACGTAGATACTTGTCATACTCTAACATCACTGTACGCACCCCTGACCATCCCAATTACCTATAGATTGTTGATGCTGTCATTTCTCGCATTTATTTTTCTGTGTTGAAATAAAGCTTGGCTTCCCATTGTGTTTGATCATTTTAAGAGCTATCAATGTCCCCATCACCTGACTGTCATCATATAGTCAATAGCTATGTATGTCTTACAGGAGTTATTCGTACTCTTGCAGTGAGAGTAGACTAAAATCAGGAACGTTGTTTGGTATGATACGAAGTCAGATGTGAGGTTTCTTGAGTTGATTTGCGGGGGTATTTGGTACGGTTCCAATTTCTTGTTTTTAGCTCTTGCCTCATAAATAAATGTACTCGGTAAAATTACATTGTAGGTATGCAAGCTTAATGTGTATTAATTAGAGTTCTGCTATTTCACGTGATTCATTCACTTTATGAATTGCAGTGTTTCTAGTGATTACACAGTGATGTAACAACGACATAAGCTTATCCTTCCTTAGCATTGGTATTTATCTTGTTTGGCAACTGCAGAATGAGGAAATAATAAATACTCATTATATTCATTATTGCATTACTCGTATTTGAACATAAGATATCACTTATACTTAACAGTGCTGTGTATAGAGATAATTCTTAATATTTACATTGCATTATTGAAGCTGGCATTTCAAGGTCCAATATAATTAAACTGCACAAACGTTTACAATAAATTCAGTATGCTAATAATAATGTGTTTTAAAGACTTAATCATATGACAAAGCCATTTCTATCTTCGTAACTTCACTCGGTCGCATGACTTTATAGCGCTCTCGTGGTTTAAGACAACGGTCGTAATGAGTTGGATGAAAACTCCGCCGTCAATTTCGCCATCGATTCATTTAAATCGCTCGATTGACAGGACTATGTAGACCTCTATTGACGCAAGTGCCTTTGAATCTATATGATTTAATGTCTCACATCGCTCTCGTTAAAACATCACGGGGGAAAGAATCCGAAATCTACGACTGATCCTTGGATAAATTGGCTTCTATTCTGATTTGCCATTAGGCTTAAATAAAACAGAGAATTATGCCCTTTATGGTTTGAATTCGTTACGCGACTGTCAATGTAAATATCTGCCATCCCTCCTCTACAGCCAATGCTTCTTCCTGTGCGACTTGCCATTGCATTCGCATGCTAATTTTGTATTGGTTTTTGTTCTCTTACAAGTGTCTCTTATAAAAATGTAAAATACAATGCCTTTGAAAACACAGAAAAATCAACAGCTGTCATTAAATCGATCCTCTGCTGTAAAGCTGTGGTTTGGGCTGCATTGTTATAAATCAGCGAGAATCAGGAGGAAATAAGCGTGACAAGTGAATTAAACAGAACAGATTTAGTGATATGATGCACTACAGACTGACAGCATGTTGGCTGCACACACCAAACGTAACGAATAATGAGTCTGTCGGTACAGTTGGATAGGGTGTGTGATGGTTGTGCGTGATATGGAATACCGATGCCGAATCATTCCACTCTCACTTCCAGGATGAGGGTCTAAACTGTAGCTCGCTAGCTCTGTGGTCGTCTACATATGACATTATATTGTTTGATATTTATTTCAAGGAAATAACTGTTAATATTTCACGATATTGCCATTGTTGGTGGTGGAATGAATCGAATCTTTATATGCCATTGTTTCCTGCGTTGTAGGTTTAATGACATCTCAGAAATTAGCGCAGGATCAGTCGTGGACCTTGATTTCATTTACCCGTTCTAATTCCACGGATATTGGGTGTATCAAGAGGATGGCTGAGAGACATGTTTTAAGATTTGAACGAAAAACCACTGGTGGAGTTCTATCAAGTTATACGTGATTCTAACGCAAAACGTTCTCGAAGTGAAATATAAAGAGAGAGCCTTTCATTCTTTATACCGGTTTCTCCGACTTGAAGTCAACAGAGAGCTCTGAGTCTATGCGGACGTTGCATAGATACAATTTAATGCATGCGTTTTAATGCAAACAGCTCATGTAAAGCAGATGATAGGCCATATGAAGAAAAAAAAATGATCGTCGTTAACTGACGTGAATGAATGTGAGAGGAGGGGAGGGGTTGTGGCGTTTATGTGATATTTGTTTTAAATTACCGACATGTCAATAGATTGTTGCCCTTGAGATTAAACTCTTGGCCTCGTGAACAACGCCTGAGCGTTAATTACTTGTGGAACGGGGGTGATTATCGGATAAAAGCAGTGCTGTTAATAGGTAGGATTTGTGACAACTGTTTCCCAGCATACACCTTAGTGTATTTGTCTCATTATACGCGATGGAAATTATCCGTGTAGCTTGAGTCACACGTCCGCAGAATACCTTGAAAATGTGAACACAATTGGTGCAATATATAGTGACCATTACGCTTAATTATTCGATATTTGTAACATTAACCGATCGAATAACATCAGATAATTACAAAAATACGATACCGCTTTAATAGTGGTTCAGTTACTAATACCCAGTGGAGTACCATTATATCAAGCTGTATATTATAATGTGGGCAGCAACTCAACAATAAAATTTGATATGCAGTGACTTCATTATGCCTTTGTAGTGGCATTAATGGGATACAAAACAATTGGATCAAGTATAATCGGTCCATTGAATTCGTTGCAGTAAGACTTATACCGAGTCATTAAATAATCGTTGTGCTCAAGTCGTTAATATTAACGACACCATGTGTATTTGAGTACAGCAGGCCAAATGGTCACGTGATTTCAAAATAAAATGATCGTCAAGTGACAAAAGCATGACCAGTAGGGGATTCGCCAGTCTTTGTGACAGTATAGTTGCACACCAATGCCACGAAAGGCATAGTGTGGCTGTAAATTAATGCAATTACAATCAGCATTTGTGGTAATCTGGTTATTTCTACTATAACCAGTAATGTGGTCAAATTTAGTGCGCAGAACACGTATATGGCGTGTCATTTGCATTACAAAACACAACAAAACAAGTCAGTAACTGACATACAATATTAACCTTATATTGACTGATTGTGCTATCTGGTCCAGATCAATAGCCATTCAAATGTAACTTTTTATTCAGAGAATTACCCCTTGGTTGCATGAGTAACCATTCAACAGTATTCCGTTGTTTTGTGTTGCGAGATGGATTCATGCAGATCTTGGTTAATTTTCTCGACGTCTCATTGTGTTTGTCGCTAGAGGTTATTCGGGTATCCGATAACACGACCAAACAAATGAAACACGATAGATAGGCCTAAAATGAATCGACTTGCGTGGTCATTTATACGAGATATGGAGGACTTACTCAGTTCAACTTACGTGAGCTGAGCCGTAAAAGCCGTCATATATGCAATTGTTATGGCTTGTGACTTAGCCTCATGCTCGCTCAATAACATCCGTGTCATGTTCGAAGCCGTTCATATAAAGCTTAATAAGTCCATTGCATCTCGCTGCACGCATGCTATTCCGCGATGGTTAGATGGAAATCTTTATATATAACACCCATTTAACATATTCGCTCTACTAGAGGCAAAGTCGATGGTCCATACGGCCTCACCTTAATGCTGTTGTTTCTACGTCCAATTACTGCCAATTATTTTTTCCAAACCGCATTAATAAATTGTTGTTCTTGTCGGCAAGATTTGTATTTACTAGACTGGTAGATATGAAAACACGTAACTGCTCATTTGCTACACGCCTGGCTACGACCCCTTGCGTTATCATTGATGCATGCTCCTTTTGACGTGGGCAGAAACAATGTGTATCACTTTCATATGCGCACAGGTTTAACGTTGTATTCATAATCAAATGTAATGCCAGCAACACAACCTACATTGTCATATGATTTACATTGAATAGTGACGATATTGTTCATGAAATACCCTCAATAAATGCGCATCCGATATTACTGATATTGCATCAGTTGAATGCAGCTTCTCTACTCACGCAACACCAAAAGTACACGAACTAATCCACACAGTGGTTTTATAGATTTCATATTGTGAGACTATTGCCACAGCTCCAATCAGCATACTTGACCGACTGCAAATGAGCTGCTCAAGTGCTATGTTTGCCTTATCGCGCAGACGACTCACTGGATCCGGTAGACATTTGATAGTAAATGGCTGGGGCAACACGCACCTTCCAAGCACTAGCGATAAAATGGCCTTTCGAACTGAACGACGGAAGCGTCAGTAAGCGTGGCCAGGACTTGACACGGATAAGGGTAATGAATTACCGCCATATAATTTGCATGCATGTGGCAAAAGACAGCAAAAGTCGTTGTTTGTTTCGGGCGGCAATAACAGACAAAGTTACTGCTCATATGTTGACCTGACTATGTGCTTAGTCTTTTATTGGACCAGACCCGAACAACAGTCTGCCTTTTGTGGACCATTAGCACTGATCGAGTATTAGCAAACATGCTGTCCCTCCCAAACTACACCGACGTTGGTTGATATGTTTAGCGACTTGAAATATAAAAGGTACGTGTGTATTTATTCTTTACAGTCACAGGATGTATGTACCGCCTCAATCTTTGCATGCTCATCAAATATAAAGACAATTGTATTCGCACAAAACCATTTAAAATCCAGTTCAAGAAGTAACATCACTAATCGTCTTTATTTCTCAATATAACGAATTTCGTAAATCATTACCAACCTGGATTAAACCTTATCTTTAGCGGATTACGCAAACAAGTAAGATGGCGTTATCATGATAAAGTTGATAGTACTTTCTGCTTTAAATGAGTCTTTGGATTATCAATAAACCGGTCTGCAATATATCGTAAGTCACTTTCAAGTTTAAAATACTTTGATCAAACCAACTTATACCTCTAAGTATATTAGGAACAGTATAAATATGGGTAGTTAACTGCTAATTGGGCAATGATGTATCACGACTAATCCTGCTTACATACTGAGCAGATCTGAGTTAGGGTGTAGCAGCTTCTATTACTCTTCATTGGTAAGCAATCACGTTTTACATATACGTTCCGTTAAGTCACTGCAACCTCGTAGTTTAGCACTGCATGATTCAATCCAGGTACATTGTAACTAAATGTGCATTTGTTTCATGTTGGTTTCAGATTACGTGGTTTGCGTGTGATTCCCTCAATGATGTTACCCATATAATCAATAGGGTGTCAATATCATACTGACTGTACGGCCCAAGGGGCAAGGATTCGACAAGGACAAAGACACTTTATCTGCCAGCCAATCAACCACAATATACCCAAACCGTGACAAGACCACATTTACCCTGAGAGTAATGTGTGTGTGTGTGTGTGTGTGTGTGTGTGTGTGTGTGTGTGTGTGTGTGTGTGTGTGTGTGTGTGTGTGTGTGTGTGTGTGTGTGTGTGTGTGTGTGTGTGTGTGTGTGTGTGTGTGTGTGTGTGTGTGTGTGTGTGTGTGTGTGTGTGTGTGTGTGTGTGTGTGTGTGTGTGTGTGTGTGTGTGTGTGTGTGTGTGTGTGTGTGTGTGTGTGTAGCGTAGGCGTAGTACTATGTTACGACGGTGCACTTATTTAAGGGCTGCAGCGCATCAGTATCAGGGTAACTGACAGAAAGTGATATATGTTAACTCGCAGAACATATTCATTGCTTGCTAGGTAAATGCTGTAGCCCTGGGTAGTATCCATTCATTTATCATTCATCCCCTGTTTGTTACAGGCACAAAGAGTCGTTTTAAACGGCGAAATCAATATAATTAACAGCACACAATGTATGGATGTGCTCATATATCTGTAAGCGATTGGACGCATCATGTCATCATAAACGCTGCAATCACTCCCGCAACTTATCTGTTGCATTTCAGAAGCTGGTATTTTAAGGCCAGTTATAACCAATCTGCAATACATTTAGTAAGCTGATAGTTATGTAGTTGCACGACTTAATCATATGACAAAGCCTTGTATGCCTTTGTGTCTTCACTCTGCCTCATGGCTTCATATCGCTCTCGCGGTTTAAGACAACGGTCGTAATGAATTGGATAAAATTGTGCCGTTTTATTACCATAGCCAGATCCAATAGAGACAATTACGCCACCACTTCATCTGAATCGCTCAATCGATAGGACTATGTGGACCTCTTTTGACGCCAGCGCCTCTGAATCCATGTTTTTAGATGTCTCACATCGTCCTCTACAATATCTAATATCATGGAATTACACTGCGGAAAAGTATCCGAAATCCGCGACTGATCCTTCAATAATTTGGTTTATATTCTGATCTGCCGTTAGTCCTGAATAACAGAGAATGATACCTTGCATAGGTTTGATTATTTACGCGACTGTCAATATTAGCATCTTCCATCCCTCTTCTATAGCCACTGCTACTTCCTGTACGATATGTCATTGTATTCGCATGCTAATTTTGCATTAGTTTTCGTTCCTCGGTCACCAGCGTTCCTTATAGAAAGTGTCAAAAATAAAATGCACTTGGCTACACAGAACAATTCACAACTATCATCATATCAATAATCTGCCGTAAAGCTTTTGTGGGCTGCATTATTATCACTGAGCAAAAAGTAGATAGAAAACAAATGTGACATGTGATTTAATCAGGCAGAACACATTTAGTGATGTGATAAAGATTGACAGCACGTTTGCTGCACATACCAACCGGAAATAATAGTTAAATGGGGTGTGTAATGGCTGTGCGTGCTACGAAACACAGATGCCTAATAATTTCACTCCCTTATCAACTGGGCGCCATGAACTTCCGTGCTAGTTTGTGAAACATAGTATCGGACCGTTAGCTGATAATGCAATCAACTAAGAAGAAGTGGTAAACACTCTTAATAATGCCAGGCAATAGGTCTCTTACGCTCGACCTCCTTTGTCACCGATTTGCTGCCCATAATTCAGCGAAACTAAGGGCTGCTGCATGTGCAGCTGCTTGCTGTGATCTCGCTCATTTACGCCCGCGCCCACGCCGACGCCCACACCGAATGACTATGAAATGCAGACACCTTTTTCCCGAGAAACGTAGTTTTATGAAATGTGATTTTAATCAAACATAAACTTCAAACATTTATTGAAACAAACCTGTAGTCACATTGTGCATGTTGTTGCTGCTAGTAATCTGTATAGCTAACCACCTCATCAGCCCTAAGCCGAGCAAACGGCGAGCGTTATTGGTCTTCTCAGTGAAAACCTGAAGACAACAGAGGGATATTGTGTTTTTCCAACCTGGTAATTGCAAGTAAGTCTTGTACTGACTTTGATCAACTCACTAAATTTGCTTTGGTTGTGCGCCATCGACTGCATAAATCATCAGGTAATGTTTATCGAGACAGCACGTGAAGCATCTTTTCACTTGCAACTATGGACTCAACAAAGGTACACTAAGGCTACAAAACCCACTGTGTAATACCTTACAAGGTCGGCGCATTGTGGGGATGATAATAAGTCTCCCTTCACCAGGCACTTTGATCCATTCGATCAGGCTGGTTGACTCCGCTACTGTAGATGATGGCAGGAACCTTGGTTTGGTGCGCTTGCAGTTATTACTCAAGACGTGATGACGTTCAATGTGAGCTTTATTTGTAGCTCTGTTGACTGGCGCGCTCTTTATTGGCGTTTCGGTGACGAAGCGAGTCATGGTCCGGGACGTGTAGATGACGGAGTTAAGCTAGATGTAGTTAATATATTAGGAGTATATATCAGGAGCAAGTTCTGGTATCACATATGAAAAGAATTCGCTCGAGTGTCAATGAATGCGTTCGCAGGGTCTATAAATGCTTTCACCGGAGTCTGCATGAATGCATTCGCTGGAGTCTGTATGAATGCATTCACTGGAGTGTGTACAAATGCGTTCGCTGTAGTGTATAAGAAATGCGTTTGCTGGAGTGTATATGAATGCGTTTTCTGGATTGTCATTAAATGCTTTCGCTGGAGTGGGTATTAAATGCATTGGCTGGAGTGTATAGGTGATACCTTAGCTGGAGTGTCTATGAATGCATTCGCTGGAGAGTCGATGATATGAATTTGCTAAAGTGTCCATGAATGCGTTTGCTGGAGTGTCAAGCATTGCGTTTGCAGGAGTGTGTATCAATGCATTCGTTGGAGTGTATATGAAAAGCGCTTGCTGAAGTGTATATGAAATACGTTCACTGGAGTGTCTATGACATGAATTCGCTTGAGTGTCTATGAATGTGTTCGCTGGAGTGTCTACAAATGCGTCAGTTGGAGTGTCACTGATTGCATTCGCTGGAGTGTCTATGGTGAATATTCGCTTTGGCGTGCATGAATGGGGTCGCTGGGGTATCTATGAATGTGTTTGCTGGAGTGTATATGACACGCGATTGCTTGAGTGTATATGAATTCATTCGCTGGAGTGTCAATACGATTGAGTGTCAATGAATGTATTCGCTGGAATGTAAACGAAAAGCTTTCGCTGGATTGTATGTGAACGCGTAGGAGCGATTATGAAATGACTTCGCTTGAATGTCAATGAATGTGGATTTTGTGTGTGTTTGTGATGCAGTTGTATTTATTGTATATTAGTGGCAAATAAATGATTCGACTATTGACCATCGCATCATTAGCCCCAGTCCAGCGAGGATGTTACAGATTACTAACGCTATCACATAACTTGACTAGGAGTAGCTCACATGGCCCACAAGTTCTATAAACAGTCAGTATTGATGGCCTAAATTTAATTAAATCTGCGCAAGACATAACTGCTGTCGATGGGGCTATATTATTTCCCTTTTGAATTTTAGATATTATTGCTGTCACGAGATGCTAACTTCATCTAGCATAGCCTCGAACCATCTATGGGGGCTTCATTCCTTTGAAGTACTTCGAAGACTGATCGTGGTATACGGCGTGACCCACTGGATTAACCGTGGTTCTTTTCTGTATAGATATAACACCATTAATGACAGATACGACGGAGGGATAGCGTATATTGACTTACTACTCAAAATGTGAGTCTTCGTAAATATTACATATATTGCTTTATGGTTTAATCAAATGTATGACATTGGATTGAGAATGAGATAATGTTCCATAGTAATAACCTTTCCTTTATTGCTTTGCGATTTGAATACACAAATCATTGAGTGGAGGATTGCTCGTGGACCATCCTCTTCATAACCGTACCCACTACACTCATTGTCGGTAAGTGAAGCAGAAGTGCAATAACGACATTCATCACGGCCATGCATTTTAATGCTATATCTTCCCTGCTGATTCACATCATGCAACGACAATCACAATTCCCGGCCAATGACTGATTGAAACTTTCGAAATAGGTTTTTGTCTCATTCATTATGCATCTCACAGAACTCATCTTTTTTGAAGGGTGAAATTCATCGGTGTACTATATTAATGGATAGCGCTTAACAATGCTAGATATGTGCACGCAATTGACTTCTGATTTCCATCAATGTTTGTTTGACAGGCATTAATATAAGTTCGGCGTAAAGCGTGTATTAGAATAACCGTGGAAGCGGGTGGGAATACCTAATTGACTGCCGTACCTCCATCCGCCATTATGTGCATTTGCGACAATGAAGCAGATACGGTCATAAAATGTCACTATTACTACTTCTGGTCCGTCATTAAGTGGTTAGTGTTAGGGCTCATCTTCATAAGGGAAAGGATACACAACCCCCGTCACAAGCAGTGAATGCCAGGACCACACTATGACTGTGCCAAATAGTTAAACTGCACATAACAAACGATTCATTAATGTGGCGGCGTCGATGTGAGCTTGATGTAGTGACAGAAAACAGCAAGATGCTAATGTATAGGTCTTCAGTTTAGCTTGAGCCTGAATAACACAGGTTGTATGAGGCCAGAAATGGACAGGCTTAAGAGACATGGGGGTAGTTAGCAAATTCTCTTTGCCTAACGTAATGAAATACGTTGGCCCCGTCTTGTTAGTTGATTGCATCATCTGCTAATGGTTCAATATCATGTTACTCAACCTAGCCCGGTATTTAAGTGGATGTGAGAGTGAAATGAATTGATATGGGTATTCAAGGTCACGCTCCACCGTAACACACCCATCTAACTCTGTCAACAGAAGCATTCATCTTTACGATTGGTATTTGTAGTCAAGATGTGGTATGTGTCATATAACGTGATGTGCTCGGTCTTATTATTACCGTTATCGCGTCTGTTTGCTCCCCCATAAGTTGTAATAGTGACACTTAAACGAGAGTTATACAGCTGATGATCCATTAAATGACAGCTGTTTATTTCGATGGATAGCACATGGAAGAAACCCAATTCATAATACCAGTAAATAATTGAGCATTCGTGTACAAATAGTTTTAGAAAATGGATACAGGATATTAATATAGTTCTTGGTGGAATGAATCAAATCGTTAAATGCCATCGTTTCTTAAATTGGAGCCTCAATAAAAGATCAGAACACTAGTGCAGGATTCGCCATGGATCTTGATTTCATTTCCCCTGTGTTTTTCCGTGGATATTGGATGTATTAAATGGATGGCCGAGAGACATTGGATTAGATTTGAACGTGGAAGCACTGGAGGACGTCATTCAAGTTCTGTCTAATGCGTGATTCCGATGCAAAAACGCTCTCGATGTCATGTAATTTCGGGGTCAATCATTGATAGCTAAATAGTTTAGATGCAATTGCGGATAGCAATCACAAAGACCAAATGATCACTTGGTATCTAACTTGGTTTGTGCATCTAAGGTATGATTTGGATGCGTTAACGACTTTACAGTCATGCACCATAATTTGGAAGGTACGCTTGTGGATCATTAAATAAAACCCCAAAATCTCCCAATAGTTGTGCCAGTTAAATCGGTGCCTTTTGAGCAATAATCAACGTCCATGCGTAGCCCTAGACCTACGGAGCTTTAACTTCTATTGCCATTGCAGCACAAACGAACGGAATCCGAGTTGGTCAACATTACGCAACGCCATGTGCTGCGTTCCTTGCAGAAGCGTATTCAAGCCACTGTGTGCTCTCATTATGTTTGCCCGTAATATCTATTTATGGTGGACTATATGCCCACATACCATAGGAGTAGGAAACTTATATCCAATTTTAGTAATTCGACCAAGAGCACTGACTCACCTGGCCATCACATCTGTCTTAGGGCACATCGGCGTCATCCCGAAACAAGTTGCCCGATTGAACTATTCAAGTTTCATTCACCCTCGAGTGTTTATCATGCATTATAATCCACACTTAATGGTCTTATGTTGTAAGCAATTATCGCCTTTTTCTACCTCTAGTTTTGCTCGCCAAACTGTTCTATCGTTTACCTTTGGGTGAACCATTTTACTTGTTTAAGAAGCAGCAAATTTAAGCATCAGTATCTCGCTCTAGAAGTGATTATACAACGAATGTTTGCTGTGTTACGGTAACAAGCAATGGAACAGAAATTGAACACGAAAAGAACGCAATGAATGTCACCTGCTCCAATTAACATAATCAGATCCTTGCACCTGCCAAATACTGACTAGAATTATGGCGTTAATGGACGAAGCTGTGTGTATTCATGATTGCACATATTAAAACGGTGCACAAAGCAAATAACAATCAGTTGAGGCAATCTGTGGAGTTGGTCTTCGTGGGACAATAGCAACCGTATAATAATCAACGTGAATGATAATGACAATTTTCTACTTTACTAGAGATATCAAACACTTACTCAACAATACTGTGGTTTATTTACGAACCAACACGCAATAAATCGTGATAGAATGATGGTTTACTTTTGATATAAATATATTATCTGGACACATGGCCTGCTGGGTAGCGGAGAGGGGGGTATATGCATTTAACTATCCAGGAGCTCTATCAGGTGTTATTGTTGAACCCTGGTAAATCATACCGCAAGCCGAGGTCATCAAGCTGGTTTTGTCCAATCAACTTTGCCTCCTCGGAAGAAGGCAAGGTTGTCTGATTATTAATCTCTACTATAAAGAGCGTCAATTGCTTTACACAGTAACACAATTCATTATTGTCATGCGGTAACTCACTGAACACCTGCATATCTGTAAGAACCATATGCTAGTAATTTATGACTGCAAAATGATGGTACATCATTGCGTAAATCATAACAGCATGGTGAATCGAGAAAATGCATATCCGTCTTCCAATGGAAACAAGTTAATGTGTGGCGGCTATTATTTCGTGACCCTGAAATGACGTCGTGCTGAAACTTGCAACTTTGTTACGGGACTTTAGGTTGCATGATAACGCATGTAATATTTGTAGCTTAAGATACAATAACAGGAAATATTACGCATCTGGATCTAAGACAGGTTATTTTAAGCTTCTTCTGTCTACGCTAAGAGGGCTCACTTCGAATTGCCCTGCAGCGATCGCTTCCCTATAATACACTGCAATCGCAAGTTGGTGCTGCCGTGACACAAACAAAATCGCATGCAACTGCTGGGTGGACATCATTGCGATCGATTCGCCTTTACGCTGCCAAAACACGTCGCACAATAGGCTTAAAAATAACGAAAATAACATGTTCACTTTTTGATAAATGCCAACTTGATAAATTACCCGGTCTTGGGTAAACCTATCGAAAGCTGTTTGGCCCTCACAGCGTCCGCGCTGTTTACGATTCCCGGTCTTTCATGCCCGCGCTGTAGATAGTGGTTTTATATTGCCAATACCTGTTTGAAGCGAAGGATCTGGCCTGGGGTAGACATTGGCTTTTGTTGGCTTGTCAGTGACATGTGAAGGTCTCGCGCAAAGAGTTTATAGCTACGCTAAGCTGTGTGGTGTTTATGAAATGACACGAAAATCCCCCCATCCGTCATCGGGCGACGATACCATGAAATCAATAAACGCGCATGGGACGGTTGATTCATCGTCTCGGGGCTCAGCGTCTATTAAAGATAAGAAATCATCTGATTGTTAGAGGTGACCACGGCTCCAAATTAAGCAGAGAATTCCACGTGGGTTAAAGAGACGCTTTAAAAAGACGCTGTGACAAACAGCTTCGGTTGACAGGTGGCGTCTTCACATATTTTGTCAGGCGGAAGGCTTGAGTGAGCACTCTTAACAAAGCTATAAACTCTTTTATCATATTCGGTGTTAATATCGAGTGGCAAGCAGCCGATGTGGTTTAATGTAACAAATGACAACAATCAGCCGTACTTAGATCATGTTCAATCAACTCTACCGTATGTGGACAGACACGGAATATGCAAGCCGTACGTCGTGATGAACATTAATGACAAGATGTTTGTCGTACGTTGGCTTGCTGAACACGTTGTAAGTGTTTGCGTTACGATAGTAAGACGTCAGAACACCAATGTTTCAAATGATAAATGCTGAACAGAATAACCACAGAAAACAAAAGCAGCACTTGATATGCATTAGTGCGATGCTCTTTGTAGGTAGTGCTGCATTGCCTTCGAGGCAATCAGGTCTGATCAGGTTTTATACAAATATATGCGGTCCAGATGCAGTGTTCTAACCAAAAAGAGACATGACGTGAGCACCAAATGATGACAGAAGAGCCGATAATAGACAAGCCTCTAGATAATTGTTTGCACTTTATGTCTATACGGCGCTTATGGTATGGAATCCTTGACGCAAAGTCAACCACAAGACGCTTGAATAATATTACTTAAGTACAATATGTCGGAGAGAGAAAACATCCTTGCGTTACTCAATTTCACCGATTGTCGCGTATCTTCCATGGCAATATTTTAAAAATTGCTTTCATATCACGACCAGACTTTACGACGTGATGTCATAAGCATGAGCTATTTAGGTGTGCAAGCATAAGATACTATGCGAATGCAGTCAGGTTTAGCTAATATCAGATTTCCTAGTGTCTAAGTGTCATTTCCATATATCATATTCCTACTCGCCGGGGAAATGTCAAAGTTCTTGAGTTGTAGTGTTGGGTAAAGAGTGAGAGTAGTTGCTGTTAATTCACCCTGTATTTTCGTTAGCTTAGCACATCCATTATCCCTAGTATGCTTTGCCATGATATGTTTAGTATTGTTGTTATAAATTGCGTCACTTGAGAGCCACGTGGCTAGTATAAGTAGGCGTAGTAATGAAGCAAAGCTTGCTTCGTTAGCAAACAAGAAATTATCTAACGGCGCGTGTATATTTTGTTTCTGTTTACAACATTAGTGTGAGCGTGATGTAAGACCGTATTGTACTCGATCGTGCTGTGTAGTTTGAGCATCATAGTCATTGTTTTCCGTCGTCTATAAATAGTTTGTTATCATTTATCGTAGCTTATTGGTCTAAAATCTCACATTAATATCTCAGTTTCTAATGATTGTTGGATATATCATGAATGTTATTATATGTGAGTACGTCTGTTCAATGAATCTTCTTGTTTTAGCCAAGCATCATTCTTGGTTGATAATAACTCCGTTCCCTTTCGGACCGGTGGTGCAAATATAATTACGCAGATCCATAGATATCCATAGCTGGCATCAACTGCTCTCCCTGTAAAACCAAGAAATAACAACTGCATGACGATTTAGATGTTTGAAGATGTCAGTTTTGAGTGCGTAGATCGCACAGAAAATGCCAAACTAATAACTCATCGTATCATAGGCAACTCTAAGAGTCTGAGTAATCAGTAATGGTGGCAACATAAAACGTAGTTAATTGAACCATCCCCTAATTACCCAACATTATGTAAAGCAAATAGGCATAAACGTCACAGAGCCTGACGGAATGAGTGGAATAAATTGGTGCTGGCATTCCTGGTCACGCATCGCCATCGAACACCCCATCTAACCTCACCGGCCGAGGTATTAATCCTTCCAACAGGTTTGTTGGGCATGGCGATATGTGGTCTGTATAATTAATTTTAATTATCACGCTTCTTTTCGCTCGCTTCCCCCTTCAGTAATGATAATGACATTTTAAACGAGTGCATGCGACTGGTAACCAATTTCATGACGACTGCGTTTTTCTCTATATACAACAGCGAATGAAACTTTTCGAAAGTATCAGTTGAAAGACATAACTGCCAATGCTTATTTGACAAGATGGGGTATGAACGCGGTAATTCGTTGGCCCTCAGGGTAATATTGCAGCAACAAAACTTACTGCATATCATCATTCATTTGCGGCTAATCATTTTGAGCTCGAAGAGCTGATAAAGAGTGGATATTGAGTTTTGTCAAGCACTGGCTTTCCTTGGCATGAATGCAACATTCCACTACCTTTATTCTCTTCCGTAAACATGCATGCACTGATCTTACATATATTCCGTTACATGCTACACCCGAGTATATCGTTAATTGCCAAAAGCTACAATACTTGCTGTATTCCTTGCGTATTGCCCGATCTGATTCTCTGATTATCACTAATTAATTAATATCAATTTGTCATATCATAATATCTTTAGATAGGCTACTAAAATCGACGACTGCATGACTCTCCAAAAGAGCTCTTTGCCAATTATCGGGAACTTTCTGGTCAGCACTGGTAGTAAGCTATTTACTGGCATTTATTGCCAGAAATGATCTAAAACGGGCCATATGTCGATTTTAAGAATTGTTGCAATTCTCGTAATGGTGTGACCATATAACAGAATAACCGGCTGTCGAGCACATTAACGAGAAACAAACCAGTTCTCTATATGTGAAGTACACTGAGTTCATCTATGCACTTTGGCACAATATGCCTTCTTGCAATTAATTTTAACCTGGACATTTTGCCCCATTTTTCTCTTAGACGTTCAAAATGAAATAGCCAGTTTGTCTCAAATCAAATATTCTGCTTGAAGCCTTTGTAAACAACAACGAGCTAAGACCTATTATACAACTGGTCTTGTATATTTGAAATTTGTGATACATAGCAGCATTTATATTTCAGAATTTGAGCAAGTTGTTTTCTGTTGATTTGGCAATTATTTGCTGCTCAACTATAACAGCGGCTACTGTTTCTGTGCCCAATGACACTGTCGTATTGTCCCTGTTGGTCGTGCACCCACTGTTATATTACTCTAACCAATCAATGCGTTTACATGTAAACCAAAAGAGTAATTACTTTATTGCTGTTTGTCAGAAATCTACATAACTAATGATGTGGGCACAAATGCTAACCTCGTTCGCAATACTGATATTATTGATAGAAATATGCTATGTATATAATCAGAACTTTGGTTGATAGAAGGTGATCAGTGCATGCAATATGCAACTTATTACCAAGGCTACTCACGTCGAAACTATTTTTTATCTGCGTGAACAATTTTCGTAAAGCCATATGTATATTACCTCTAAGATTCAATCAATATAGATGGGAATGCATACATAGTAAAAGAAACATATGGAAATGTTTATGAAAATATATAAAATGGGTTATCCACAATTGGTTCTTGAGACTGTGTTCATGATGAAAATTATTACCATAATTATAACGAATTAAAATTGTATCAATCAAAGGTCTATCTTTGGCGTTAATAATGCAAATAATTCAAGTTTAATTCTGTTTTATGTTTCAAACATTGACGGACGGTAATAGCTGTCAACTATTTCCGACAAAGAAGGTGAGTATAGTGCCTTTATTTTCATATCAGATAACGTTGATTCTTATTTGTCAACGTATATCTGGAGCGAGAAATAACCTGGTGCTACTCTGTTGAAGCAATACAGTCACTGACCCTAGGCCATTTTAATAAAGTAATGTTTTCGGTGAAAAAGCAGACAATAGATGAAGATTGCTTGAAGCATGGAAACGTCGTTGTAAAACTGTCGACCAGTCTGCTGGTTTATTTGATCACAATTTCTTACTTCGGATGTCGATAAAACATATGGCATGCAATCATGACACTAAACCGAAAGGATAAATCCGGGGTATTTTCTCTAATTACCTACTTGTGGTCTTGTATTGAAGGACCATCTGAACATCATACCCAGTATTTTACCTGCTCATGTTAAATTGCACAAAATATATCGGTTGCGAAGTATATTTGTTTTGGAGACAATGTGCACTCATCACCTAAAACTAATATGAGAGAGATGATACTGTGGGGTTTTTACTAATGTTATATATACGAAATGAGGGATGAAGAATATTTTAGAGATTCAGTGCCGGTCCCTAGACACACACATATCATTTGACCCCGATTGCCTATGTCTATAAATATGTGTCATGATGTCATTTACTCACTGATTCGCCAATTAATATTTCCTAATTACTAGTGCTGACAATTATCAAGACAAAAGTCGTTGTTTGTTTCGGGCGGCAATAACCAACAAATTTTAAATTTAAAACACTATATCAATAAATCTATTGCCGTGTTGATATGTAGAACACTCCCTATGTGGTCAGTTAACTGCTCATTGGCCGATAATCTATCAGGACTAGCCTTGCTGATATACTGAGCTGAATTGAGTAAAAGTGCAGCAACTTCTGTTGCTCAGCATGGGTAAGTAATCATTGCGAACTCGTTATTTAGCACTGCATGATTCATTCCCTGTGATTCCCTTAATAATGTTACCCTTCTAATCGTATGTGTGTCCAATTGGGATTATTGACGGCAATTACAGCGCCATCCAGACAATTTTTCTGCATAATGGAGAGATGATATGTGGATATTTCACTGACTCTACACCCAAAAGGACCAGGATTCGCCAGATTGAATGGCCAAAGACGCTTTATCTGCCAATCACTCTCAACAGACTGAAAACCGTGACAAAACCGCATTTACCCTGATAGTCGTGAGCATGAGTAGGTGTGCTGCTATATTTTTAGACATTGTTAGCTTAGTACTATTTAATGACGATAAATAAAGATTAAGGGCAGCAGCACATTGGTGTCAGGGTAAGAGGCAGGAAGTGATATACTTTAACTCAAAGAAAATATCCATTGCTTGCCAGGGAAATGCTGTTGCCTTTGGCAATATCCATTTGTATTCAAATTATCCCCTGTTTTTTACAGGCCCAAAAAGTACAGTATGATTTTAACGAGAGAGATGTTATCATCTTGCACATTTATACACTTTTTGTAATATTAATGTATATCTACCAAAGCAATATATTTATAAACGACGAAATCAATTTAATTCGCAGTACATTTTTATTGTATGTGCTCGTATATCTGCAAGCGACTGAGCGCATCACGGAATCATGTGCGCTACATTTCTAATCGTCGTTGCGTACTACAGGCGTGATATAAGTTTTGTTTCAGATAGTATTTACAGATAATGACTGCAATTCTTAGTGGTTTATAACGCGGGCCTGCCCTATCTGCTGTTTGACAAGGCGTGCACAGTAATTATGCATGTAGCCTGAGTACCAAACCACTAAATATGCGCTCAACTACTGTGAAATTTGGTCGTGCAACATTTGTCTTTTTCTCTATAATCTAATAGCGCAAATGGGATAATGATAACGATTTGTAAGACATGTGGTCATAGCAAAGATAATTTAATCTGTATGAACATCATATAACAGATTATGGACAATTGTATCATGTGTTATGATTAAATTGTTGTATGCCAACAGCCTTAAGCAAAACTTGGTATATGCAACGTGGACTTTTGCTAGTAATACATGCCACGCCGTACATGCTACGGTGCTGCACAACAGTGTTCGTTACAAGGCAGATTTGATAGCGTTGGCGACAAAAGGGATCATTTGAACCTATATGGGCACACCCCGAATCAGTTAATCTGAATAGTTTCACGCTTTCAACTAAGACAAGCTTTAAGGTTTTCGCGTCTTATTCGATTGTGGGCTATTGGCCAACCTAAATGAAAAATCTCGTCAAATCAAATCATGAACCAGCAAGAGATAATGCGATACTTTATGTTATTAGTCAGGCAATGTAAGTTGTACCATATATATAGATATGTTTGTATATTTAAAAATTAACACGCCAATTGATGTTCAACCAATCTCATTACAGCCAACCGTTCATTCCGTCTCCGCGGTACAATCAGGTAATTAAGTCATCATTGCAGTGTCGTCTGTCTTTGCAATTGAATAAGCTTGTAGGAAAACGCTTTTCGAACTAATTTGATTTAGTGTTTACGTCGCTATGATTAGACATTAAGATATCTATGGGAACATTAAGTCAATTACAAATCAGTACAATGTAGTTAACGTCAATAGGCGAAGTCGGACGGAGATAATTATGGTTTCTGCACCTAAACAAACAAAATCAAAAATGATTAATTGGTTTTGATTTCTTTCCAAACTTATAAGGGTACACATCAACTTGACCCTGTAACTTGCAAAGTCTCAGCAATGAAATTCCACTGCAATGTGCCCAAATACAAAATGTTTTCCTTAATTTTATGAGATATTGATAATAAAAAATAATTTTAGCACGATCATCTCTTGCCAAAGATGCTAGGATAAAGAAAAACTGTATACCGAATAAGCCTTGCCCGATATTCATTTTAAATGACTGATGCGTTTCACATACTTGGTATGCATAACTGGCGATCGGTAAGACTACGCTGTGATCCAGATATTGCTCAAAGCCTTTTAAGTCACGCAGATTCCATGTGGATTAGTGAAAAAGCTAGAGGCTTTGGAAATTATTTGCTTCCTATGAGCAGCTAACACCGTTGAATGTTCTGCTGATATATGTGCTTCATATTAATTGACAGGTCATTCATGTAACGCCTTCGACATATAACCATATGTACAATGTTGATGAAGTTCGTTCGCTTTTCGTCTTGTATTAAATAGGTTATATTTGCCGAGTTTATAGGGACGAACCGTTCAATTGACGCAACAATATCCCTAGTCTTAACACGATTGGTCGTGATCTTATGTATCATCTGCGTGTTTTATGTAATTAAAAGATAATGACACAACCTTGGAGAAAGCAAGCGACTGATGCATGCTGCATAACGCCTTAGAATTCTCATATTCAGTTTTTGCGTATCTGAATGCACGGTTGATATTTGTTTAGAGACATGAGACAGACAATGAGAATCTATTCCGCATTTGATGTAATGATTCCCAAATAGGTCTTGATTGATAACTAAGGCAAGCATTTTAATCATGCATTCAAATTAGGGAACTATTTACATTTTGAGTTCAAAGCAGTATCAATTTGTACAGTGAATTTTGTTATCGTGTCCAATGAAGTGATTCCATTATTTTTTAAACCCTTAGACAAAACAAAACCACAGGTGCGAAGAGACACCTATTCGTAAGCAAGGATCCTCTGCACCCCCCCCCCCTCTCCACTCCTCGAATGGACACTATACACTTATTGTAAATAAATACCAGTCAATGGATGCCCTCTAAAAGTATATTACGTTTCTCGGTGAATCTGTTCCAGCCCACACAATTAATCATGGTTGGCAGCTGTATCGGGCTCGCTTTCAGCTATATTAAAACCGAATACAGCACACAACTCCCTTAAACTCCAACGGTTTCTCAGCAATTCCATTAGTCCAAACTATGCGACTCTCCCCAACATGTCACATATTGATTTTGATTACATAAGTCTATATAATCTAAAAGATGCATAGCACATTTTGTGTATTTTTCAATCTTGAAAGGCCATTCATTATGTACCGGACAAATATCTATGAGTCATTTTCCGCATACATAGCAGTTAATGTGAATTAACTTGGAGACAATATTGGAGACAGAGGTACAAATAATGGTCAGTGTGAATAATTAAGAATCATAGGAAGATTATGGGTTCCGCATCAACTGTCCAAATTTCTAACCGGTAGATACGGTGATGGCGACAGATTTAACTTTGGGCACGGTCTTTTGTTTATTCACATATATTGCATATGTACGACCATGCAGCAAAAAGCAGCGATTTCAGTGATATTCTGGGAATAGTCCGAATGGCTTTAATGTTATGGTTCTGTGGGATAACTCTTCATTCAAAATGCAATTAAGATATCGTGGCATCATTGTATGGATGTGCATGCGTTGTGCTAGGATCGCACCGTGGTCCGCAAGGGTCAGACCTGCCTGGAAGACTCATGGTATAGTAACGATCATTTGTAAACCACACGTATGAAATAACGGGCTGTTTAAAAATTATTGCTCATGTGTTTTTATCAGGATGGCGGTATATATTTCAATGTGTTTCGTTTAGATATTACCTGATTTGATGAATGTCGAATGATTTTTATAGTGGGCATTAGATTACAAATGATTAATGATCCTTACATTGATGATCGATAATTTCCTATTTATAATTCAGACGGGGTAATGTCGTAACGGTCTAGAATGACAAGTAAAGGTACAGATTCCGTTAAGAGGGACCTTGAAGGTGAACTGTAAAAAATTATGTACTTCATAAAGTAAATAAGCATAAATTAGTCCTCCCCTTTGCCAATTTCTTGAAATATAAAGCAGACAAGAAGAACCTGTCACAGACCGAGAAAATGAAGGGTGTACGTTAAGGATACCTAATCCTCCACGGGGGAACATTGTCACCAGCATGCGATAATTAGTTGTGGCAGTCCGACCTATCTATCGCGATTCTGTCGATAGGCGTCGAAATGCACCACAAACAGCTAAATGGCCAGACCGCAATCTCAAAGTTCAAATAATGCATGGCGTTCTCAGTATATTTAACAACTTTTAAGCAATCGTTACGTTATGTAGATATTATATTAATGATAGCCTTTAACTTTGTAACACAGAAATCACTGCGTCTTCCCGGTTTATCATATTACCGGCTAATGATTGACGAAAATCTATTAGGGTTGCTCTTCTGATTGCTGTGCTTGTTTTCATCTGTCAAGTCAGTACATACACGCATATGTCAGAAATAAATGATACTGAAACCTAACATTCAAACCAAGGAGCGCTCAATAGCCTCGCTTCACCAGTTCATCTGATGCAGTATGCAGTTTATCAGGTTTTGTTCCAGCTTAATTTCCCAGAAGGTAAACATTAATCCTGACGGGTGTTTAACATTACTATACGGATATTACCCCCCAGATAACAAACCTCTTTAGATTGTGATTGGAAGTTCATTTGTCCATGAATGCGCAAATGAGCAGTGAGATAAGAAGTCGAAATAGTCATTATCATCTATGTTTAGATTGTAAGCATCTATGGTCCAGTGCTATTTAACGATCGGCTACGCTTAGTCTCGTTTCCTGTACTTCAGACAGAGCAATGAACGTATATCATTGCGCAACTATTGACCACTGCCAGGATAATATGTAAATCGGGAAACATCTCATGATGTAATGAAGAGACAGATTTTGTTTCGACTGGTTACGACCGCTGCTGTAGACATTACTAATGCTTGTTGCAGCGTGTCTTACACTACTTAGATACTTGTCATACTCTAACATCACTGTACACATCTCTGACCATCCCAATTCCCTATTGATTGTTGATGCTGTCATTTCTATTTGCCGTTCCAGCGAGCGCACCTATATTTCTGTGTTGAAATACAGCTGGGCTTCCCATGGAGTGTGATCATCTCCAGAGCTATCAATGCATCTGTCACCTGACGGTCATCATATGTTATGAGCCAATAGTTCTGTATGTCTGTCAGGAGGAATTCGTACTCTTGCAGTGAGAGTGGACAGAAATCATGAACCATTTTTGAAATGATATTACGTCAGATGTGAGGTTCCTTTGCGTGTTGATAAGGCTACATCGACCATTAGGATCTTGAGTTGTCATGCGGGGGTATTTGGTACGTTTCCAGATTCCTGTTTCTATCTCTTGACTCTCAAATAAATGTATTTAGTTGCAATGACTTGCAGTAAAGTTAGATGATAGGTATTCAAGCTTCATGTGTGATAATAAGAATCCTGCTATTTCACGTAATTCATTTTCTATATAATTTGCACTCTAAGCGTTTCTAGTGATTATACAGTGATGTAACAACGGCATAAGCTTATCCTACCTTAGCAGGGTTATTTATCTTGAATGGCAACTGCAGAATTTGGTAATAATAAATACTCATTCAATTCATTATTGCATTACTCGTATTTGAACATAAGATATCACTTATACTTAACAGTGCTGTTTTAAGTGATAATTCTTAATATTTACATTGCATTATATAATTTATATGGAAAAGCTACCTCTGTCTACTGGTAAAGTTCCATTAAATTCAGAAGCTGGTTTTTCAAGATCAGATATGATTAAACTGCACAAACGTTTACAATAAATTCAGTAAGCTAATAGTAATGTGTTTTAAAGACTTAATCATATGACAAAGCCTTGTGTGCCTTTGTAACTTTTCTCTGCCTCATGACTTCATATCGCTCTCGTGGTTTAAGACATAGGTCGAAATGAGTTGGATGAAAACTCCGTCAATTTCGCCATCGATTCATTTAAATCGCTCGATTAACAGGACTATGTAGACCTCTATTGACGCAAGAGCCTTTGAATCTATGTGATTTAATGTCTCACATCGCTTTTGTTAAAACATCACGGAGTTACGCATTGATAAATTGGCTTGTATTGTGATTTGCTATTAGGCCTAAATAACAGAGAATTATGCCCTTTATGATTTGGATTCGTTACGCGACTGTCAATGTAAACACCTGCCATCCCTCCAGCCAATGCTACTTTGATTTCGCTGTTAGTTTAGTAATACGGTAGCAATTGACTGATTGCTGATGTATTTATTGTACTTTCCTTCTTTTCCAATCCAACCAACGCTGATGTAAATCTTAACATGTGCAGCATTTCTGATATATATTCATGATATTCAACAATGTACAGAATGACGGCATTTGCGATCATCTGCAGACGACAGCTTCAATTTGTGAATAACCTGTCAAACGTAAAGAAATCTAAGTATGGAGGAACTATCAGCGTAGAGCCTTATTCTCATTTTAAATCATACATTCCATCTTATATTCATCATTTATTACTCGTAAATTCCAAGTGATGAGTCGAACTAACTATTAAATGCGATGGTAGTGTGCAAACGATGGAGGATCGATTGAGCGTTCACAAGTATACTCTTTACAATTTAGCTTTGAAATTTGTGCAATCAGTAACCTTTCTTGAAGTATCCGATAAAACCATGGCAACTTCTACTTCAGAAACATCCGTGGATGGTTCATGCGCAGTCGGGAAGTACCTTTTGAAAGGCGAGTCTTACATGTTTTAACGATATCCCCACAACAACTAAACCCCAAGTCTGTTTGACAAACACATCTCTTGTCTCAGTTTGCACATCTTACATTCCCTCCAATCACTAAGGTTATCGACATTTTCACAGTTCGGGTTTTCATCGAGCTGAATGACCTCGAAATGATGAGAAGCCTTGGATATATCTGAAAAAATCTGATGATAACAAAATACATAAATTATTTTTGACATTACAATATTATTTTTTGGTCTTAGTGACAGAACACTGTGCAAATATTTGTGCAAACGCTGCGTTCCGGTGATAAATCGTGCAAGCAAAGCCAATTCAAAAGTGTATTCGTCTTGTTTCTGAAGCTCATTAGGCGTGTCGAAATGTGTCGAAGCCGTTCAGTAGAAAATGCAAGTAATCCAACCAATCATATGGTTGTAGTTATGGTTGCTCTTCCTCATAAGGGAGAGAATACCCAAACCCCTTCACAAGGGCAGCGTCTGATTGTAGGACAGAAAACAGAATGCAACTGCACATGTATAGGTCCGCAATTAGCATCAGCATGAATCACAAGAAAGTGGTATGAGGGAATAAGTGGTCAGGCAGAAGATAATTTATGTTCCCTTTGCCTGACGTCATGGAATACGTTAGCCACGTCTTCTTAGGTGATTGCATCTTCTGCTAATGGTTCAATATCGTGTTACACAATCTTGTCCGGTATTTGAGAGAGGGAAATGAATTGATATTGGTATTCCTGGTCACGCACCACCGTAACACATCCTAACTAAATGTGTCAACAGAAGCATTCATCTTTACGATTGGTGTTTGCTGTCAAGAAGTGGTATGTTTCACACTACGAGATGTGCTCGGTTTTATTAATTCAACGATTCCGTATATTTGCTCTCTGCTCCACTTAAGTAGAATAGTGATAGTCAAACGAGAGTTTTGCAGTTGATAATCAATTAAATGTTAGCTGTTTATATCGTTGGATAGCGCAAGTACGAAAACCCTTTCATAAAATTTATACTACTGGCATGTTGACGGGAATGACTGAGTCACTCATTATTAGTATGATACATGAATTTTCCTGGTCACAGCTTGTCTTATACTAGTTAGATACTGGTCATGCTCTTACATCTTTGTACACATCTCTGAACATCCCATTTTCTTAGGGACTGTTGATTCTGTCAGTTTTATTAGCAGCGCACTTATGTGATATGTATACATTTGCTGAAATGTAGCTGGACTAGCCATGAAGTGTGATCATTTCACGATCTATCAGTCCACCTGTCACCGGACTCTCAACATATGATGAGTCAGTGGTTTTGTATGTCTGTCAGATGTAATTCGTACTGCTGCATTTAGAGTGGACTTAAATCGTGGAAGTTGTTTACCAAGATACGAAGTCAGAAGTTAGGTTTGTACGTGGTGATAAAGACATTATCTGTGCGCTGATGATTACTAAAACCAGTGCTACGTAAAAAATATCATTTCCGGATCAGTTTGATTTTCTCCTACCAGGTGCACAGTACATGAAGTCGCTGAATGTTAATCAACGTGGCTTACTGTGATTGGTATAGCCATTGTTGACGATAGTTTAAACTCTATGCTTCTTGGACAGCGGATGAGCGTTAATTACTTATTTAAACGCGCCTAAGGCGCTGAGGCGATAATTTGATAGCACACCCAATAACGTTCAAAGAATACCGTAACAAATGTGAACAAAATTGGTGGAATATGTAGCACCTAATACGCTTAATTATTCGATATTTGTTACATAGAGCGATCATTGATAATAATGGAGAATTGAAACATATTAACCGATCGAATAACATAACATGATAAAGAACAATAATTTGACCCCGCTTTAATCAGGGTTCAAATATTAATACCTAGTAGTGTACCATTATATTTTGCTGTAGATTATCACGTATGCAGCACCTCAACAAAGTAAGTTTTCATGCAGTGACTTTATGATGCCTCGGCAGTGGCACAAATCGAATAAAAAACAATTGGATCATTGGTAACCTGTCCATTGAATTCGTTGCAGTAAGACTAATTCCGAATCATTAAGTATACGTTGTGTTCAAGCCGTTAATATTAACAACATCATGTGCAGTTGAAAATGCAGTAATATAATACGAGAAGTTGCCCCTCCTCTGCATGTGTAACCAATGACATCAAACCGCATTCCGTTGTTTTGTTTGGTGAGAGATCCTGGTTAATGTTCTCGATGTCTCTATGTGTTTATCGCTGGAAGTTATTTGGGTATCAGATATCAGATATGGAGGACTCAGATTAGCTGACATGAGCTGATCCGTTGAAGCCGTCATTTATGCAATTGTTATGGTCTGTGACTAAGCCTCATGCTCGCTCAATTACATCTGTGTAAGGTACAAAGCCGTTCATTTAAAGCCTGAATAAGTGCATTACATCTCGCCACACGTATGTTATTCCGCGAAGGTCAAATATCCTATATGAGTGGTCTTTCGATATATCACCCACTCAACAGATTCGCTCTACTCGGGGCAAATTGCACGGCTCACACTGCCTCTCCTTAATGCTGTTGTTTCTACGTTCCAATAACTGCCAATTATTTTCCTGTACCACATCAATAAATGAGTGTTTTGTCGCCAAGATTTGTATTAACTAGACCGGTTGATATTAAAAGACGTAACTTCTCATTTGTTGCAAGCCTGGCCCCGCTCCCAAACGTTATTATCGCTGCATACTTTCTTTTAGGTCGACTGAAACAATGTTTATCACTTTCATATGTTCACAGGTTTAACGTGGCATACAAGATCATATGTAATGCTAGCAACACAGCCCACATTGTCACATGATTAACATTGACGAATGATAATATTGTACACATGAAATAAACTCAATAAAAGCACACCCGTTATTGCTAATATTGTTTCAGCTAAATGCAGCCTTTGCTCCCCGTTTTTTTATTTTATACATTTCAAAACTTATTGTGAGGCTATCGCCACATCACCAATCAGAATAATTGACCAACTACAAATAAGCTGCCCAAGTGCTATGAATGCATTATTGGGCAGAAGCGTCAATAAGAGTAGCCAGGCCATGACACGGGTAACGGTAATGAATTACCGTCATCTAATTTGTATTCATGTGGCAAAAGACTGCAAATGTCGTTGTTTGTTTCGAGCGGCAATAACAGACACAGTTACTGTTCATATGTTGACCTGACTATGTGCTTTGTCGTTTAATTAAATCTGCAAATACTCGCGATGAATGGGCCTTTTGTGGAGCATTAGCTCTGATCGAGAATCAGCAAACATGCTGTTTCTCCAAAACTTCACGCGGGAGCAATACCGTGTTGGTTGATATGTTTAGTGACGAAACATACTAGGTGTTTGTGTATTCATCCCTTGCAGTCACAGAATTTATGCACCGCCTCAATCTTTGCATGCTCATCTGATATAAGTATGGTTGCATTCGCGCAAAATCAAGCATTAAAAAATAGTTAACAAAGTAACACCAGCAATCGTCTTTATTTCTTAATATAGCGAATTTCGCGAATCATTACCAACCTGGATTGAACCTTATCTTTAGCGGATCACGCTAACAAGTAAGATGATGTTATAATGATAAAGTTGGTAGTACATTTTGCTTCAAATGAAGCGCTGGATTAATAATAAACCGGTCTGCAATATATCGTCATTGTCAAGTTTGCAATACTTTGATAAAACCAATTGATACTGCTATAGATATGAAGAACACTCTTAATGTGGGTAGTTAACTGCTTATTGGGCAACGATGTATAAGGACTAACCCTGCTTATACACTGAGTTGATCTGAGTTATGGTGTAGCAGCTTCTATTACTCTGCATTGATAAGCAATCAGGTTGTACGTTAATGTTCCGTTAAGTCACTGCAAACTCGTATCTTAGCGTTGCATGTTTCTTTCCAGGTACATTGGAACTGAATGTGCTTATGTGTCATGTTGGTTTCTGATTATGTGGTTTACGTGTGATTCCCTTAATGATGTTACCCGTTTAATCGATTTGATATCAATATCTCACTTACTCAACAGCCAAAGAGGCGAGTATTCGACAGGAACAAAGACACTTTATCTGCCAATCACCCTGAAAAGACCCAAGCCGTGGCAAGACCGCATTTACCATTGCAGCAATGTGTATGCGTATGTGCGCTGCTGCTATATCTTCGAACAGCGTTGGCGTAGTACTATGTTACGACGGTGCACGTATTTAAGGGCTGCAACACATTAGTATCAGGGTAACTGATATATGTTAACTCGCAGAACATATTCATGCTTGCTAGGGAAATGATGTTGTCCTTCTTAGCAACCATTTAAGTATTATTCACCCACTATTTGTTAAAGGCCCAAAGTGTGCACTATGATTTTAATGAGAAAGGGATTATTTTCTTGTACATATGATCAATTAAACAATTAATGCATATCGATCAAACGAAATGTCGTTATAAACGGCGAAATCAATAAAATTAACAGCACACAATGTTTGGATGTGCTCGTATATCTGTAAGCGACTGGACGCATCATGTATATATAAATACAGCAATCATTCCTGCAACATATCTGTTGCATTTCAAAAGCTGGTATTATAAGGTCAGTTATAACCAATCTGCACACGTGTTTGGAATAAATTTAGTAAGCTGAGAGTTATGTGTTTTCACGACTTAATCATATGACAAAGCCTTGTATGTCTTTGTTACTTCACTCTGCCTGATGGCGCTCTTGTGGTTTAAGAAAATGGTCGTAATGAATTGAATAACAATTGCGCCGTTTTATGACTCCATCCAGTTCAAATCGAGACAATTACGCCG
>CM067352.1:22656884-22664384 GCA_034190875.2 Urechis unicinctus | reverse complement strand
ACACTATGACTGTGCCAAATTGTTAAACTGCGCGTAACCAACGATTCATTAATGTGGCGGCGTCGGTGTGAGCTTGATGTAATGACAGAAAACAGCAAGATGCTAATGTATAGGTCTTCAATTTAGCTTGAGCCTGAATAACACAGGTTGCATGAGGCCAGAAATGGACAGGCATAAGAGACATTGGGGTAGTTAGCAAATTCTCTTTGCCTAACGTAATGAAATACGTTGGCCCCGTCTTGTTAGTTGATTGCATCATCTGCTAATGGTTCAATATCATGTTACTCAACCTAGCCCGGTATTTAAGTGGATGTGAGAGTGAAATGAATTGATATGGGTATTCCTGGTCACACTCCACCGTAACACACCTATCTAACTATGTCAACAGAAGCATTCATCTTTACGATTGGTATTTGTAGTCAAGATGTGTATGTGTCATATAACGTGATGTGCTCGGTCTTATTATTACCGTTATCGCGTCTGTTTGCTCCCCCCTAAGTTGTAATAGTGACACTTAAACTGCCTTTTGAGCAAAAATCAACGTTCATGCGTACCCCTAAACGTACGGAACTTTAACTTCTATTGCCATTGCAGCACAAACGAACGGAATCCGAGTTGGTCAACATTACGCAACGCCATGTGCTGTGTTCCTTGTAGAAGCGTATTCAAGCCTCTGTGTGCTCTCTAAATGTTTGCCCGTAATATCTTTTTATGGTGGACTATATGCCCACATACCATAGGAGTAGGAAACTTATATCCAATTTTAGTAATTCGACCAAGAGCACTGACTCACCTGGCCATCACATCTGTCTTAGGGCACATCGGCGTCATCCCGAAACAAGTTGCCCGATTGAACAATTCAAGTTTCATTCACCCTCGAGTGTTTATCATGCATTATAATTCACACTTAATTGTCTTATGTTGTAAGCAATTATCGCCTTTTTTTCTACCTCTAGTTTTGCTCGCCAAACTGTTCTATCGTTTACCTTTGGGTGAACCATTTTACTTGTTTAAGAAGCAACAAATTTAAGCATCAATATCTCGCTCTAGAAGTGATTATACAACGAAGGTTAGCTGTGTTACGGTAACAAGCAATCGAACAGAAATTGAATACGAAAAGAACGCAATGAATGTCACCTGCTCCAATTAACATAATCAGATCCTTGCACCTGCCAAATACTGAATAGTTCAACGATATCGGTTTTCATTATTGTCATAATGCAACAGCGTGTTAAAAGCCCGGCTGATGATTCGTCAATTGTTTTACACAGTAACACAATTCACTTTTGTCACGCGGTAACGCACTAAACACTTGCAGATCTTTAATAACCATATGCTAGTAAATTTTAAGTGCAACATGATAATACATCATTGAGTAAATCATAACAGCATGGTGAATTGAGAAAATGCATATCTGTCTTCCACTGGAAAGCAGTTAATGTGTGAAAAATTAAATAAAATCTTTCACAGCCGGCTATTATTTCGTGACCCTGAAATGACGTCGTGCTGAAACTTGCACCTGCACGAGTCCATTTAGCAACTATTTTACGGGCCTTAAGGTCGCATGATAACGCATGTAACATTTGTAGCTTTAGATACAATAACAGGAAATAACTACGCATCTGGACCTAAGACAGGCTATTTTGAGCTACTTCTGTCAACCTGTTTCTTACCATCATATCGAAGAGTTTATAGCTAGGCTAAGAGGGCTCACTTCGAATGGCCCTGCAGCGATCGCTTCCCTATAATACACTGCAATCGCAAGTTGGCGCTACCGTGACACAAACAAAATCGCATGCAAATACTGGGAGGACGTCATTGCGATAGATTCGCTTTTCCGTTGCCAAAACACGTCGTACAATAGGCTTAAAAATAACGAAGATAACATGTTCACTTTTTGATAAATGCCAACTTGATAAATTACCCGGTCTTGGGTAAACCTATTGAAAGCTGCTTGGCCCTCACAGCGTCCGCGCTGTTTACGATTCCCGATCTTTCATGCCCGCGCTGTAGATGGTGGTTTTATATTGCCAATACCTGCTTGAAGCGAAGGATCTGGGCTGGGGTAGACATTGGCTTTTGTTGGCTTGTCAGTGACATGTGAAGGTCTCGCGCAAAGAGTTTATAGCTGCGCTAAGCTGTGTGGTGTTTATGAAATGACACGAAAATTCCCCCACCCGACATCGGGCGCGATACCATGAAATCAACAAACGCGCATGGGACGGTTGATTCATCGTCTCGGGGCTCAGCGTCTGTTAAAGATAAGAAATCATCTGATTGTTAGAGGTGACCACGGCTCCAAATTAAGCAGAGAATTCCACGTGGGTTTAAGAGACGCTATAAAAAGACGCTGTGACAAACAGCTTCGGTTGACAGGTGGCGTCTTCACCTATTTTGTCAGGCGGAAGGCTTGAGCGAGCACTCTTAGCAAAGCTATAAACTCTTTGATCATATTCGGTGTTAATATCGAGTGGCGAACAGCTTTTGTGGTTTAATGTAACAAATGACAACAATCAGCCGTTCTTAGACCATGCTCAATCAATTCTACCGTATGTGGACAGACACGGAATATGCAAGCCGTACGTCGTGATGAACATCAATGACAAGATGTTTGTCGTACGTTGGCTTGCTGAACACGTTGTAAGTGTTTGCTTTACGATAGTAAGACGTCAGAACACCAATGTTTCAAATGATAAATGCTGAACAGAATAACCACAGAACACAAAAGCAACACTTGATATGCATTAGTGCGATACTCTTTGTAGGTAGTGCTGGTTTGCCTCCGAGGCAATCAGGTCTGATAAGGTTTTATACATATATATGCGGTCCAGATGCAGTGTTATAACCAAAACGAGACATGACGTGAGCACCAAATGATGACAGAGGAGCCGATAATACACAAGCCTCTAGATAATTGTTTGCACTTTATATCTATACGGCGCTTATGGTATGCAATCCTTGACGCAAAGTCAACCACAAGACGCTTGAATAATATTACTTAAGTACAATATGTCGGAGAGAGAAAACATCCTTGCGTTACTCAATTTCACCGATTGTCGCGTATCTTCCATGGCAATATTTTAAAAATTGCTTTCCTATCACGACCAGACTTTACGACGTGATGTCTTAAGCATGAGCTATTTAGGTGTGCAAGCATAAGGCCGCGACCACACGATCTCAAAGTAGTAAGCAATAGCGCATTATTGCTGACACTGATGAAGCACATCACAAACATTAAAGGGTTTAATCACACCAAGCGATAAAATTGAAATTATTTACAACTGATTTGTAACCATCCATAAGATACTATGCGGATGCAGTCAGGTTTAGCTAATATCAGATTTCCTAGTGCCTAAGTGTCATTTCCATATATCATATTCCTACTCGCCTGTAAATGTCAAAGTTCTTGAGTTGTAGTGCTGGGTAAAGAGTGAGAGTTGTTGTTGGTTATTCACCTTGTATTTGCGGTAGCTTAGCACATCCATTATCCCTAGTATCCTGAATCTTCTTTGTTTAGCCATGCATCATTCCTGGTTGATAATAACTCCGTTCCCTTTTGGACCGATGGTGCAAATATAATTACGCTGATCCATAGATATCTATAGATGGCATCAACTGCTCACCCTGTAAAACCAAGAAATAACAACTGCATGACGAAGTTTGAAGATGTCAGTTTTGAGTGCCTAGATCGCACAGAAAATGCCAAACTAATAACTCATCGTATCCTAGGCAGCCCTAAGACTGCATCAACGTCATCCCCTTTTACCCGGAGCAAGCAGTGAGCTATTCCAATGAGCGTATTGCCGGCGCATTGGATGGTGAGACACGATTTAGTCTCTATCACACACAAAATCTCGGCTCAACGCATCCAAACAATAAACCTTAATATCGTCCTATGAGGAAAAAGGATCAACGTACCATGGTGCAAGTGATGAATGCCATGCCTAATTCGCAAACAACTCGCAACCAGTCAATTGGCACTTAACATTATACAATAAATGCGCGTAATAATGTTAGTGTAAGCATGAATGCATGAATGAGCTACAAGTCACAGTAGCAGCTGCTGAAGCCCTTAGTTTCGCCTAGGAATTGATGGTTCAATTTGCCGAAAGTAATTAATAATGGTGGCTACATAAAACGTAGTTAATTGCACCATTCCCTTATTACCCAACATTATGTAAAGCGAATAGGCATTAACGTCACAGAGCCTGACAGATTGAGTGGAATAAATTGGTGCTGGTATTCCTGGTCACGCATCGCCATCGAACACCCCATCTAACCTCACCGGCCGAGGTATTAATCCTCACAGCAGGTTTATGGGCATGGCGATATGTGTTCTGTACTATTAATTTTAATCATCACGCTTCTTTTCTCTCGCTTCCCCCTTCAGTAATGATATTGGCATTTAAACGAGTGCATGCGGCTTGTAACCAATTTCATGACGACTGCGTTTTTCTCTATATACAACAGCGAATGAAACTTTTCGAAAGTATCAGTTGAGAGACATAACTGCCAATACCTATTTGACAAGGTGGGGTATGAACGCGTTAATTCGTTGGCCCTCTGAGTAATATTGCAGCAACAAAACTTACTGCATATCATCATTCATTTGCGGCTAATCATTTTGAGCTCGAAGATCTGATAAAGAGTGGATATTGAGTTTTGTCAAGCACTGGCTTTCCTTGGCATGAATGCAACATTCCACTACCTTTATTCTCTTCCATAAACATGCATGCACTGATCTTACATATATTCCGTTACATGCTACACCCCAGTATATCGTTAATTGCCAAAAGCTACAATACTTGCTGTATTCCTTGCACATTGCCCGATCTGATTCTCTGATTATCACTAATTAATTAATATCAATATATCATATCAAAATATCTTTAGATAGGTACTAGAATCGACGACTGCATGACTCTCCAACAGAGCTCTTTGCCAATTATCGGGAACTTTCTGGTCAGCACTGGTAGTGAGCTATTTACTGGCATTTATTGCCAAAAATGATCTAAAACGGGCCATATGTCGATTTTAAGAAATGTTGCAATTCTCGTAATGGTGTTACCGTATAACAGAATAACCGGCTGTCGAGCACATTAAGCAGTCACAAACCAGTTCTCTTTATGTGAAGTACACTGTGTTCATCTATGTACTTTGGCCTTCTCGCAATTAATTTGTTCCTGGACATTATGCCCCATTTTCCTCTTAGACGTTCAAAATGAGATAGCCAGTGTGTCTCAAATCAAATATTCTGCTTGAAGCCTTTGTAAACAACTCGAGCTATGACCTATTATTCAACTGGTCTTGTATATTTGAAATGTTTGATACATAGCAGCATTTATATTTCAGAATTTGAGTAAGTTGTTTTCTGTTGAATTGGCAATTATTTTCTGCTCAACTATAACAGCGGCTACTGTTTCTGTGCCCAATGACACTGTCGTGTTGTCCCTGTTGGTCGTGCACCCACTGTTATATTACCCTAACCAGTCAGCGCATGTAAACCAAAAGAGCAATTCCTTTATTGCTGTTTGTCAGAAATCTACATAACTAATGATGTGGGCACAAATGCTAACCTCGTTCGCAATACTGATATTATTGATAGAAATATGCTATGTATATAATCAGAGCTTTGGTTGATAGAAGGTGATCAGTGCATGCAATATGCAACTTATAACCAAGGCTACTCACGTCGAAACTATTTTTTATCTGCGTGAACAATTTTCGTAAAGCCATATGTATATTACCTTTAAGATTCAATCAATATAGATGGGAATGCATACATAGTAAAAGAAACATATGGAAATGTTTATGAAAATATATAAAATGGGTTATCCATAATTGGTTCTTGAGACTGTTTTCATGATAAAAATTATTACCATAATTATAACGAATTAACATTGACGAACGTTAATAGCTGTCAACTATTTCCGACAAAGAAGGTGAGTATAGTGCCTCTATTTTCATATCAGATAACGTTGATTCTTATTTGTCAACGTATATCTGGAGCGAGAAATAATCTGGTGCTACTCTGTTGAAGCAATACAGTCACTGACTCTAGGCCATTTTAATAAAAATGGCTCCCGTTCGGACTATGCATCAATTGCTAGCATTCATGGAGTTGATATGAAATGGGCAGGCGAGTGCTTTCCCAGTTTATGCAATCGACACTCATGATGGTAATATAATAAGGGCGATAATATAGTTAGTTTCAGGGTAAACCTAGGTAAAATAAAAATAAGTTGACTCAAATGCCGTGCCGGGGGTTTGGCGATAGTTTATTACATTATCTTATTTCCATTTTAAAAGGCTACCTGGCGTAGTCTGTTGAGGTGATGTTGGTAGCTTTGTCAATTTTGTACAGATTCTGTGTGTGAACGTGAAACCATTCAGCATCATGTTTGTTTATTATTACGAAGTGACGTAACCACAGAATGAATCATTGGCCTATACATGATCTTCAACATGACTAGTAGAATGCACAGCAACAGCGTCTGATATTTCCTATCCAAATGCAAAAGTGACTACTCATTTGTACTTTGATTGATCTCATAAAATCAAACAATGACAAACGTTGTAAATCTAACGTCTGAAGCATTCCATGTTTAATCTGCTTACAAAAGACACATGCGGTTAGCGATTACCCGAACACTGACATCAAAGCACCAGACCACAATAGAGCTCTATGTAAAGACTGATGTAAAACATAGCATGCGATGCCAATAAGACGCACTTTCTACCCAGTTCCCACATTTTCTAGAACATTAATATTTGACTATGCTGAACTCATGCATTAGACCTGATATGCGTAATAGTATAACCATAACGTGCTTAGTCAGAGCTATTGCAAAAGTTGTCTTTTACACATTTGGATATAATTGCTGATGACATCACTACATCGGTCAGCAGAATACTATACCTTGAATGGCAACTTAACTAGGTCCTAAAACCTGCCAAAATTATGACGTCAACAACAGGCTTATCGATGCGCTAAAATGCGAAGCGAGACATGGCAAACCAACGTAATGCGTACATGCGATACGAAATATTTATTTGAATGAATGAAAAACACTTACGCGCAAAAGTGATTTTAATGTGATAAGTATGCCACTTGATGGAGCTTTTGACTCCCAAAAGTTTTTTGATTAAACTTTACAGGCCTAGTTCATGTTGCGGCATGCAACGGTCGAGACAGCACTCTACAATTTGCCTTTCAAGACAATTATTATCACAAAGTGATAACGTCGTAATCTGTAAAACCAATCATTCATTTGTTGCCCTTTGGTCATTGAATGTTGTCAGAGCAAAATGCAACGTGGTAAATATGAATAATCATCCAAATTGAATTGACTACCGCGGCGGACGCTTTTGCTTCACGCAGTAATGAAAGAGTTATTTCAGCGCCCAATTAAACCAGCTTTGTCCAGCAGTAATTGCGCTGATTTAACAGTTATTTACGGGTGAGATTGAGCATACTACGCGCAAAAATACCATTCCCTT
>CM067352.1:22632883-22656784 GCA_034190875.2 Urechis unicinctus | reverse complement strand
AGAAGTACCCTGAAAATCTTTGACAATGTCGACGCTTCTAGCTATTCAACAATCGATCAAAACCGTTAGTTGTTTGAATCATACGAAAGTTCGGGAACCACACATGAAGTAATTTGGTATGTAATGTGCACATGCGATACCAAATATCTGCTATAGCGATAAAGTAAACAAATGGCATGGATACGTAGTGCCACAGTGTCTAGAAGCGACAAACTAGGGGTGATAGGCAACGATATAAGAGGAATGTGAATCTGCACCAAATATCATCGGACAACCAATGGCTCACAAACACGCGAGTAGAATTTGCGATATGAATTGGCTGAGATTGTGGCTGAAAGCTTGCACAGCAGGACCAGCCACTTTGCCTGGCCATGGTTAGAAGTACCCTGAAAATCTTTGACGATGTCGACGCTTCTAGCAATTCACACGAGTAGAATTTGCGATATGAATTGGCTGAGATTGTGGCTGAAAGCTTGCACAGCAGGTGATAAATCAATAAAATCACAGTATGGTTAGCATTACAATATCTTGCACTTAAAACTGGTTAAATCGATCCCAAATTGATCATGGCATTGTGTCCAAAGTGCTTGTTCAGGAATTTCTACACAAAGCCGTTATTGCATAACTAATCCAAGTGTTTGCGTTGATTAAGGTGCATTTAACCATTGATGTTAAGATAAATTAAATACAAATATGCTGATGGTTATACTGCATTACATGAATAGCTTTCAGCAGTTTATTATTCTTGCGTATCGTTTTTGTTTTTGATGTAACATTATGTACACAGTTGTAACGACGAACATAATTGATGTCGGTACTCTTGTATGATGGATATCATTTGATTCTTTTGAGATTACAATACAGTGTCGATTTCTTTTACACAGTTAAGTTGTCTACCTTTTCGCCAGCCATCACAGAGCACCGTAGTATTACCCCCGTCTCATGCAAATACCGGATTATGTTGAATAGATTAGCATCAGTGTTTCTACATCACAAAATAAAGCAGGTGATGTGCATTTGGCAGCTTAATTATATTGTAACTAAGAATTCTTTGCTCCTTGACTTATAACAACTGGCAGCGCACTACTATGGAATTATTGTAATGGTGTCATAGTTTAACCTTTGACTTGAACCTGCACCATGCATATAAATTTAACCAGATAACGCATTAAAAACAAGCAGTAGATATATTTTGTTTGACCGTTATATCACAAGGTCATGATTGCTGATGTTTTTTTTCCTTGGGCTCTTCATTAAATTTGTATCTCTAATATACAAACACGTATATATTGCGTGGGTTTGCATTCTTGGGCATTGAAACCCTTGGATGACTAGTTTTTACTGGGTGAATATAACCCAAAGCCAGCTTATAAAAATAGTGATTCATGTTAATAGGCCACAGGTTACGATACACGTTCGATGGTATTTCTATTATATTGAAGTATCTAGTTCGTACTAGATTTTTGTTGCGAACAGTACATCTTCATTAACAAGAATGAAAAACAAAGATTCATTATTCATACTATTCGGCAAAAAGTGGCAATGGTAAGCTTTATCCCCTCATTTTGATGATATGTTGTTAGGCACCATTTAAGGATGCTGGCTAGTTTTTTTGTCTAGACGACTCACGTCAGAATTGTCACAAATAATGACTAATGCTGATGCAAAAGTTTCCCTATGGTTGCATATATACTTCATTAATAGGTCTGTGTCATAAATACCACAGTTATTGCAATGTTTGCATTATGTTGCAATGTATGTGCTAAAAGAACCACTTATTTGGGCTCATTTATTCAATTTGAAATTTGTTTAATCACGTTTTTCTGTTTTTAGATTCATGGCTCAATCATTGTCGCTTTTAGCAGCATCCTATATTTGCTTTGGTAGCGGGATGTATGAATAATACCAAAAAAAACGTAGTTAAATCCTAGCATTCGCGTACGGAAAGGTAGGGGTTGCAGCTTGTCGTTTTAATAAGATGATTGGTGTATGTATAAGCAATGTTTGACACTGATCACACTCTATACTGGTTTACTTGAATGAATGAAGAACGCTTACGCGCAAAAGTGAACTTAATGTAATAAGTATGCCACTTGATGGAGCTTCTGACTCCCAAAAGTTATTTGATTCAACGTCACTAGCCTAGTTCATATTGTGGTATGATACATTCACAACGGTTAGGACAACACTTTACAATTTGCCCTTCAAGACAATTATTATTTGGGTAAATCTGACATGGTCGTGATTAAGCTGGCTACGGATATTTTAAGAAAGTGACCCCATTGCTGCAATATTTATAATTATCAAGTGCACCCTCGACTAGAAAACAAGCAATCATCTGCACTTATATCATATTTTATTTCACGTTTGTCTTAAACCCGGTTATTGCTTCGATTGGAAAAAAAATATCACACACTATACAATTGCAACCTTTTAGTTTATTATATTGTTAGGTACATAGTGATAACGCCGTTATCTGTAAAACCAATCATTCATTTGTTGCCCGTTGGTCATTGTTCGTTGTCAGAGCACAATGCAACGTGGTAAATATAAGAAATTATCCAGGTTGAATTGACTACCGGGGCGAACGCCATTGCTCTTATCCTTACCGATGACATTCTGGGTGGGAGAGAGGGAGTGCATGCATTTAACTATTCAGGAAATCTATCAGTTATTATGGTTGCCCCCTGGAAAATCATACCGCAAGCCGAGGTCATCAAGCAGGTTTGGACTAATCATTGATGCTTCTTCGGAAGATTGTGTGCTTATTAATCTCTGCTATAAACAGCTATATTTGTTTTACGCTGCAAAACAATTCACTGTCGTCATGCGGTAACGCACTTAACACTTCAAGAAGCATATGCTAGTGATTTAAAGTGAAATATGATGATACATTATTGCGTAAATCGTAACAGCATAGTGAATTGAGAAAATGAAATCTGTCTTCCACGTTAAAACACGTCAGCCATTTACCAACCATTTAACGGGCTTTTTGGTCGCATGATAACGCATGTAACATTTGCAATGAGAGATAAAATAACAGAAAAAACACACTTCTGGACCTAACGACAGGCTATTCTAAGCTACTTATGTAAGCTTGTTCCTCACCAGTTTATAGCTACGATTAGAGCTTTCACTTCGAGTGGCTCTGCAGCGTTCGCTTACATGATTATAATACAATACGATCGTAAGGTGGCGCTACTGTGACACAAACAAAAGCACATGCAAGTACTGGGCTGACGTAACTTCGATTGATGAGCCTTTCCGCTGCCAAATCACTTTACACAATAAGCTTATAAATAGCAAAAATAACAGTGACAAATGCCAACTTGATCATTTATCCGTTCTGGGGTATACTCATCGAAAACAGTTTGCCTAATATAGCGTCCGACCTGTTTTCCTTTTTTGATCTTTCATACCCGCGCTCTAGATGATGGTTATAGACTGTCAATACCTGTGTGAAGCGAGAGAACTGGTCTGGGGTAGACATTGGCATTCGTTGGCTTGTCAGTGACATGTGACATCTTGAGCAAAGTATTTATAGCTACGCTAAGCTGTATGGTGGTTATGAAATGACACGAAATCCCCCCCCTCCCCCTCTGTCATTGGGTGACGATACCATGAAATCAACAAACGCACATGGGACTATTGATTCAGCGTCTCGGGGCTCAGCGTCTGTTAAAGATATGGAATAATCCAAATTAAGCATAGAATTCCCCGTGGGTTTAAGAGACGCAATAAAAAGACGCTGTGACAAAATCGGTTGACGTCTTCACATATTTTGTCGGGTGGAAGGCTTGGGTGAGCGCTCTTAGCGAAGCTATAAACTCTTTGATCGTATTCAGTGTCAATATCGCATGGCAAACAGCCTCTGTGGTTAAATGTAATATCTTACTACAATCAGCCGTTCTTAGACCATGCTCAATCAATTCTACCGTATGTGGACATAGACGGAATATGCAAGCCGTGATGAACATTAATATCAAAATATTTGTCGCATGTCGGCTTGCTGAAAACGTTGTATGACAACTTTTTCGCTTGCGTTGCGAAAGTAAGACGTCAGAACAAGAATGGTCCAAATGATAAATGGTGAAAAGAATAACCACAGAAAACAAGAGCAGCACTTAATATGCATTAGTGCGATGCTCTTTGTAGGTAGTGCTGCGTTGCCTCCAAGGCAATCCGGTCAGATCTATTTTTATATATATATGCCAAGTAACAAAAGCTAAAATACATGCGGATATTAGTATAAATCACTAATATTGTAATTTCCGGTTTTTTTATTTCCTCCTCCTCTTACTAACCTACTTTAAATGCGCACACAATATCAAAAATATGTTTACAATACAGCCAACCAAAAATGCCCGAATCTACGGTCCAGCTGCAGCGTTGTAACTAAAAAGAGACATGATATATATCACCATATGATAACAGAAGAGATGATAACAGACAAGCTTCTAGATAATTGATTACACTCTATCTCTGTTCCGCGCTTATGGTATGGAATCCTCGACGCGAAGTCAACCACAAGACGCTAGAATAATGTTGCTTTAGATGGATTTGTCGGATAGAGAAAACTGTCGCATATTGTCAATGGCAATATTTAAAAGTTGATTTAATATCACGACCAGATTTAAAGATGTTATGTCATAAAAGTGTGCATATATAAGACCGCGACCCCACGATATCAAAGTGATATGCAATAGCGCATGATTGCGTACATTGATGAAGCACAGTTTTTAATTTGAGCTTTTATGACCCGCGCAAACAACAAAGGGTATAGTTACACCAAGTGATAACATTGAAATTATTTACACCTTATTTGCACTTACATTATAAATATCCATAACATAACTCAGATATTATGCGGATGCAGTCAGGTTTAGCTAATATCAGATTTCCTAGTGCCTAAGTGTCATTTCCTAATATCCTATTCCTATTCTCCGGTAAAATGTCAAAGTTCTTGAGTTGTAGTGCTGGGTAAACACTGAGAGTTGCTGTTAATTCACCTTGTCGTTGCAGTGGCTAAGCACTTCCATTATCCCTAATATGCTGTGCCAAGATATTTTTATTATTGTCGTTATATATTGCGTCACTTGATGGCCACGTGGCTTGTATATGTAGGCGTAGCAATGAAGCAAAGCTTGCTTCGATAGCAGATACAAAAACAAATAATAATAATAATAATAATTAATAATAATCGACAGATATGAGGTGTGTAGTAACACGGAGATGACGCGACATATATTGGCTGTGGACGGAACAAATGTGATCAGAATGGCGTTCAGTAGTTTTTCTATGTGGCACAGCAGATAGAAGCAGCGACATGCTAGGTTTTGTACTATGTTATTGAACCATAAGCAGATGATGCAATCAACTAACAAGACGCGGCCAACGTATTCCATTACATGGGGCAAACTACATAATTTCTCTTATGCCTGACCATTTCTGGCCTCATATATCCTCTGTTATCCAGACTCAAGCTAAACTGAAGACCTATACATGAGCAGCTTGCTGTTTTCTGTCGCAACATCAGTCCTAGTATGGTCCTGGCATTCGCTGCTTGTGTTTTTGGTTGTGTATCCTTTCCCCAACACTAAATGACGGGCTGGATTACTTGACAACGGTTGAATTTCTTACTGTATGGCTTCGACACATTTATTGGACCATCATTCCCTCGAGTTTTCGAGTTATACCAAAGGGTCAATTATCTTGATGCCATCAAACAAGTTACATAAATTGAATGACCTGTATTGTGATGTCCATGGACTATACGTTCAATATTTGTGCGGTTTGGAACCAGTCGAATTTAAATCTATCAAAGCAATTAGAGTAGCCAGTGTGCAGATGCTTTTCGATTTACCCTAACAAAATATGTGACCAACAACAACGCAATGTTGGAACACCGATATAATTATGAGGCACCGCCTCTAGAATTATTGAATATTCCATTACGATCGACTTACGTTTTCCGCTCTCTCATATATTATATCAACTTTTTATCTAACAGTTCATGGGTTCATTCATTAACCAAAGATCCGCTAATTGCAATGACATAAAGTTTTATTCCTGAGACTAATGAGCGCTACATAGCGGAATATGCTGTTAACGATGCAGAGTAACAATCCGGCTTTATTTTGACCTTCTGGGAAATCAAACAGCATATCGTTGTTCATTCGGGGTATATCACAAAAATAAGAAGAAATAGTAAAGCAAAATTACTTAGCAGCATTTGCTCAAGCAGGTTACTTTCGCGTTTTAGTCGCTGCTCTTTATGCTAGCTTACAAGTGAGCTACGTGACGTTATCATGTGCCGCAAATATTGCCTCAGTCGCTTGATTGTCTCGTGCTGTTAATTTAACGTAGTTTTTCTGCGACAAAACAAATTCTATTGAATAAGACTGTCGAAAAAAGCCATGTTTTGGGTCACAAAAATGCATTGGCAGTCTGGATATTTCTTTTGGCAAATCATTGCTTAAATTATATCTTTCAATACAGCTATCGATATTGGCAGCCGGAGGTAAACAATTAACTTTAACTCAAGTGTCAGATCTTCTTAACAATCAGCAAAGGCAATTATCCTAATGGCGGCCCAATTAATAATACAGGAAACGGGTGTCGAATGAATAAATTATATTGCAACACAACCAGCAACCTTAATACAAAAAAGGGTTATTGTCTTGATAATTGTCAGCACTAGTAATTAGGAAATATTAATTGGCGAATCAGTGAGTAAATGACATCATGACACATATTTATAGACATAGGCAACCGGGGTCAAATGATATGTGTGTGTCTGGGGACCGGCACTGAATCTCTAAAATATTCTCATCCCTCATTTCGTATATATAACATTAGTATTAACCCCACAGTATCATCTCTCTCATATTAGTTTTTGGTGATGAGTGCACATTGTCTCCAAAACAAATATACTTTGCAACCGATATATTTTGTGCAATTTAACATGAGCAGGTAAACTTACACCGAACATAATGGTCGATTTTTCAGCTTCTGTTTATTTTGTACTTTGTCAACAATACTAAAGAGTCTAAATACGGACATTTTGAGACAATTGCTGTATAAGATCTGTTTCTCTAACTTGGGACCTTCACCAAACTTTTTACGAATCGTCCAACACCTATATTTGGGTAAAATACTGGGTATGATGTACAGATGGTCCTTCAATACAAGACTACAGGTAGGTAATTAGAGAAAATACCCCGGATTTATCCTTTCGGTTTAGTGTCATGATTGCATGCCATATGTTTTATCGACATCCGAAGTAAGAAATTGTGATCAAATAAACCAGCAGCCTGGTTGAGCGTTTCCATGCTTCAAGCAATCTTCATCTATTGTCTGCTTTTTCACCGAAAACATTACTTTGGACAGTGATTTGCTGCAGTGTGTCCGTGCAGTAATATGACAGATGTGCATCAACCCAGATTGGATATGCTCAAAACAGTGTGTCAGAAACCTTCGATTGCATAAATCTGCGGACAATGGTTAATGCATAGTTTAGTCTGTAGTTGATGAGCTTAGACAAGGTTATCTATTTTGTATCTGGAATGACCCTCATAATTTTAATCCAATGCTACTGTAATCCACGTTATCATCGTTTTATTAACTCTGTCAACAAAACTAAGCACTCTTTCCATCAAACAAATATTTCAGCAGCAGTGTAAATGCATATACAATGTATGAACGGAATTATAAGTATTTGAAACACAAAGCCAAGCTCAGGCCCTTGATACTAACGCGCCTCTAAGAAGATGAACTTTCATGGATATAAATGTGAACATCTCCCAAAAAGCAGTTTGTATAGTCATTGGCAATAGGCTTTCCTTACGAATGGATTGCTTTGGTATAAGTTACCGCAAATGTTATACATTAGAATAACTGATATAAACAACTGGACGTGTGAGCTGGTGTGTTTGCTTTAGTCAAATAAGGTAACAGCATGCTATACGCGACTAGGCTCGGTAGTTACTTATTAATATGTTTAGGAACCAATCCCACACACCCGCACGAGTGGAACAAGAACAATATATGAAATACTATCAATACTAAGTTTATCAATTTGTAACACAAAGCCACGTTATGTCATTCGTGTACTGTGCATATTGACAGTTCTTAGAACGTGTTTGGCCATTGACATTTGCCGGACGCATTTATAAAACTATCTTCAAGGTCAACGCGTCATTCCCCGCATACTTTACATAGAACGTGAATAATCCTAAAAGAAATATTGACGACACACTCGCAATGCGTGTGAATACTTATCGATGGCAAACACCGGATTTGATAGAAATCATGATATTGACAAATGATCGGCATCGACGGTTTAGTCAAATTATCAGAACGGGTGCAAGTCACTTCAGTGCTCCAAAATACCCTCTAAAACGGTTATTGGTGATCGAAAAAGTGTAAACGATGGATACTGTCTTTGTACTTGAATGATGTATTCGTGTAACCATAAAGCAAAATAGCATTCTAGTTGAGTGATATCTTCTCAAAACAATATCATTGCATCTCAAAGGCTTATATTTGATGGTTTGATTGGACAACGCATCATGCAAATTTTGCATGAAATATTCCAAGATCATCTCGCAAAATAGCTTGCTTGTAAGCGTTATTACAGAATAACAACGTTATCACTATGCTAGGCACAAAACGTGGCATAGGTGTTCTGTACTAGAAAGAAAAATTTGATTCTCAAAAATGATTTTAGGCAAGAACCGAGTGTAACAGATGCCTACCAAATATCAGGCTGCAAAAGCCTCATAGCAAACGAGTATGATTGTGGTTTGCACGTGCGTCCATTTCGCTTGTGCACAAGGTGGTTATGAGAGTTGGTGCATTAATGTTAACTGATAAAAAGTATCAAAGGCGGTATGCCTTGATAATCACGGCATTTAAGAGGTATATTAGCACGTGCTGCTACATAACGTGAGCCATGTGGACTCATTATTGCAATATATGAATGGCGAACGAGACATACGACCAAAATAATATTCTGCGTGCGGAGCTCAGAATGATGTGAGGTTCATCCTACATTCTACCGCAACTTACTCTAATGATTAATTTGAATTTTGGTTATCATTTTCTCTAATCAAGAAATTAACAGCTCTCATTTGATGGATTTATAGCCAAATAGCTATCATTGGAATGTCGTTATTATATATGAGGGAGCAAAAGAAAGTGGTCAGAGTCCAACTGAGAAATAAACTTAATGATTAAGTAATTTGGGGATGTAATAGCGAGGCGTGAAATAGAGTACCCTAAAAATATATTTCTCTCTCATATCCACTGGGCATTGTGAAATGCTTGGCTTGATGTCGGACCAAATTTAGATAATGCAATCATTTACGAGGCAATCATTCGCAATGGCTGTACGGCACGAAACCAGACACAACCACTCTGAAAACACCAAAATGCAGATTATGAGATGATTAAGGGGATGGTTCACAAAAGCATATAAGATCGACCTATCTCACCGACATCAAATATTCCATCCACAGATGTGTACAATGAGGTTATAGAATGGTCAGTAACTACATCAATAACTACGATAATCGAAAAAGTTAAATCAACGCTACAACCATGTGTCCCAGACTAAAATGATAAATACGCACATATTAGCGAGCCTTAACTATAGTTATTGCATTTCTAATCTGACAACATATTAAATGCATATGCGAAGTTGCCACTGTAATGCAATAACTAGCAAGCTTTGAAGCAGATGTGAGTAATGGCATTGTTGACTTCATGTTCTCCCCATACGTGAGAATGATCTATGTATTGTCTATCGGATGTAATTTACACTTTCTATAAGGATTATCTATGGAGACCTTCATAGAATTGACGTCAACAGCGGACGTTAATCAAGTTAAAAACCGTTACCTTGCGTTTTGAATATTTCTTCGGGATGGTTTATTCGTTGTCTCTGATGCATACCAAAAGATAAGTTACACTAACAGCAATATGATGCCACACATGCCTTAATCGAGCATTACCTCATTGCATATTGCTTAAATGATACATTATAACGCTTTCTACACATAGCTTACTAAGATGTTAATGGTCATTTAACAAACTTCCGCTGATTATCTCGATGTTAAGCTTTACTTTAAATCGTAAATAAATGGTTTATGTTAACTGAGGTTTTGTATCATTTTAAGATTCCGAAATCCCACTAAACGTACCTGCAACCACAGAGAAACATTGTCACCAACATTAGTCAATTATTTGTGACAATTCTGACCATAGACATCTAGACAAATTAAGGAAGCCGCAAGACTTACATCCTAAAATGACCCCATGTGTTTCATGTACAAATCCAAATGGTACAGTATTAACGAAGCGCTGTAGTGACACGCAAAGTACACCTGCGGATAAATGTTTGCCTTTCAATTGAAAGATTACACTTTTCTAAAAGGAACATTTACTGAGGCTAGTTTGACATATGTACATTATTGCGAAACGTTGCCGATACGTGTGGCTGCAATGCATTCCGCAACGCATGAAGGGAATGATATTTATGCGTGTACTAAGCTCAATCTCATCCGTAAATAACTGTTAAATCAGGAAAATTACTGCTGGACAAAGCTGGTTTAAATAGGCGCTGAAAATAACTCTTTCATTACTGCGTGAAGCAAAAGCGTCCGCCCCGGTAGTCAATTCAACTTGGATAATTATTTATATTTACCACGTTGCATATTGCTCTGACAATGAACAATGACCAAAGGGCAACAAATGAATGATTGGTTTTACAGATTACGACGTTATCACTTTCTAATAATAATTGTCTCGAAAGGCAAATTGTAAAGTGCTGTCTTGACCGTTGTGAACGTTTCATGCCGCAACATGAACTAGGCTAGTAACGTTGAATCAAAAAACTTTTGGGAGTCAGAAGCTCCATCAAGTGGCATACTTATCACATTAAAATCACTTTTGCGCGTAAGTGTTTTTCATTCATTCAAATAAAGGATAGAGGTGATCAGTGTCAAACATTGCTTATACATATACCAATAACCTTATTAAAACGACAAGCTCCGATCCCTACGTTACCGTCAGCAAAAACTGTAAATTAACTACAGTGTTTTTATTATTCGAAAATCCCGCTACCCAAGCAAATATAGGATGCTGCTAAAATCGACAAAGTTGGAGCCATGAATCTTACTACAGGAAAACCGGATAAAACAAATCGCAAATTGAATAAATGTGGTTCTTTAGCACATACATTGCAACATAATGCAGACATTGCAATTACTTTAGTATTTATGACACAGACCTATATAATGAAGTATATACGCAACCATGGGGAAGCTATGTCATCAGCATTAGCCAATTATTGGTGACAATTGTAACTAAAAACTAAGAACCGGACAAGCCAGCATCATAGAATGATGCCTATCGACATATCATCAAAACAAGGGGAAGAAGGCTTACGATTTACACTTTTTGCCGAGTTGTATGAATAATGTATCCTTGTTATTTGATTCATGAAGGTTAAACTATGACACCATTACAGTAACTCCATAGTACTGTTGTAAGTCAAGGAGCAATAATAAAGAATTCTTAGTTACAATATAATTAGGCTGCAAAATGCACATCACCTGCTTTATTTTGTGATGCAGTAACAATGATACTGATCTCTTCAACGCCATCGGGTATTTGTATGAGACCGGCGTAATGTTGCTTTTCTCTATGATGGCTGACGAAAAGGTGGACAAGTAAACAAGCGCCTTGTAGGAGAAATCGACACTGTATTATTATAACAATAGTTACAAATGATATCCAACATACGAGAGTAGTTTCCGATAAACATCAATTATATTCGTCGTTACCACGATATGCGTGAATATCAAACCGCTGAAAGCTGCTCATATAATGCAGTATAACCATCAGCATATTTTTGTTTAATATATTTTAACATCAATAGTTAAATGCAACTTAATCAACTCAAACACAGAATTGCTGAACCAACACTTAGGACAAATGCCATGATCAATTGGGGATCGATTTAACCAGATCTAATTGCAAGATAAAATAATGCTAACCATATTGTGATTTTATTGATTTATCATCTGCTGTGCAAGCCTTCAGCCACAAACCAATTCCTATCGCAATTCTACTCGTGTGTTTGTTAGCCAGTGGTTGTACCATGATACATATCATGTAGTGCAGATTCACACTCCTCTTAAATCGTTGCCTATCACCCCTAGTTTGTCGCTTCTAGACACTGTGGCACCAAGTATCCATGCCATTGTGTATACTTCATCGTTATAGAACATATTTCGTATCGCATGTACGCATTACATTGGTTTGCCATGTCTCGCTTCGCATTTCAGCACATCGATAAGCCTGTTGTTGACGTCATAATTTTGGCAGGTTTTAGGACCTAGTTAAGTTGCCAGTCAAGGTATAGTATTCTGCTGACCGATGTAGTGATGTAATCAGCAATTATATTCAAATGTGTAAAAGACAAATTTTGCAATAGCTCTGACTAAGCACGTTATGGTTATACTATTCCACATATCAGGTCTAATGCATGAGTTCAGCATAGTCAAATATTGATGTGGGAACTGGGTAGAAAGTGCGTCTTATTGGCATCGCATGCTATGTTTCACATCAGTCTTTACCTTGAGCTCTATTGTGATCTGGTGCTTTGATGTCAGTGTTCGGGTAATCGCTAACCGCATGTGTCTTTTGTAAGCAGATTAAACATGGAATGCTTCAGACGTTAGATTTACAAATTTTGTCATCGTTTGATTTTATGAGATCCATCAAAGTGCAAATGAGTAGTCACTTTTGCATTTAGAAAATATCAGACGCTGTTGCTGTGCATTCTACTAGTCATGTTGAACATCATGTATAGGCCAATATTTCATTCTGTAGTTACGTCACTTCGTAACAATAAACAAACATGATGCTGAATGGTTTCACGTTCACACACAGAATCTGTACAAAATGCCAAAGCTACCAACATCACCTCAACAGACTACGCCAGGTAGCCTTTTAAAATGGAAATAAGATAATATAATAAAATAGCACCAAAAGCCCGGCACGGCATTCGAGTCAACTTATTTTCATTTTACCAGTGCATGCACAGATCACCTATTATCAACCAAAGCTCTGATTATATACATAGAATATTTCTATCAATAATATCAGTATTGAGAACGAGGTTAGCATTTGTGCCCACATCATTAGTTATGTAGATTTCTGACAAACAGCAATAAAGGAATTACTCTTTTGGTTTACATGTGAACGCACTGACTGGTTAGAGTAATATAACAGTGGGTGCACGACCAACATGGACAACACGACAGTGTCATTGGGCACAGAAACAATAGCCGCTGTTATAGTTGAGCAGCAAATAATTGCCAAATCAACAGAAAACAACTTACTCAAATTCTGAAATATAAATGCTGCTATGTATCAAAAATTTCAAATATACAAGACCAGTTGTATAATAGGTCATAGCTCGAGTTGTTTACAAAGGCTTCAAGACGAATATTTGATTTGAGACACACTGGCTATTTCATTTTGAACGTCTAAGAGAAAAATCGGGCAAAATGTCCAGGTAAAAATTAATTGCAAGAAGGCATATTGTGCCAAAGTACATAGATGAACTCAGTGTACTTCACATATAGAGAACTGGTTTGTTTCTAGTTAATGTGCTCGACAGCCGGTTATTCTGTTACACGGTAACACCATTTCGAGAATTGCAACATTTCTTAAAATCGACATATGGCCCGTTTTAGATCATTTTTGTCAATAAATGCCAGTAAATAGCTCACTACCAGTGCTGACCAGAAAGTTCCGATAATTGGCAAAGAGCTCCTTTGGAGAGTAATGCAGTCGTCGATTCCAGCAACCTATTTAAAGATATTATGATATGACAAATTGATATTAATTAATTAGTGATAATCAGAGAATCAGATCGGGCAATACGCAAGGAATACAGCAAGTATTGTAGCTTTTGACAATTAACGATATACTGGGGTGTAGCATGTAACGGAATATATGTAAGATCAGTGCATGCATGTTTATGGAAGAGAATAAAGGTAGTGGAATGTTGCATTCATGCCAAGGAAAGCCAGTGCTTGACAAACTCAATATCCACTCTTTATGAGCTCTTCGATCTCAAAATGATTAGCCGCAAATGAATGATGATATGCAGTAAGTTTTGTTGCTGCAATATTACTCTGAGGGCCAACGAATTACCGCGTTCATACCCCATCTTGTCAAATAGGCATTGGCAGTTATGTTTTTCAACTGATACTTTCGAAAAGTTTCATTCGCTGTTGTATATAGAGAAAAACGCAGTCGTCATGAAATTGGTTACCAGCCGCATGCACTCGTTTAAATGTCATTATCATTACTGAAGGGGGGGAAGCGAGCGAAAAGAAGCGTGATGATTAAAATTAATTGTACAGAACACATATCGCCATGCCCATAAACCTGCTGTAAGGATTAATGCCTCGGCCGATGGGGTTAGATGGGGTGTTCGATGGCGATGCGCGACCAGGAATACCAGCACCAATTTATTCCACTCAATCCGTCAGGCTCTGTGACGTTAATGCTCATTTGCTTTACATAATGTTGGGCAATTAGGGGATGATGCAATTAACTACGTTTTATGTAGCCACCATTACTAATTACTTAAGGCAAATTGAACCATCAATCCCTAGGCTAAACTAAGGGCTTCAGCAGCTGCTACTATGTCTTGTAGCTCATTCATGCATTCATGCTTACGCTAACACTATTACGCGCATTTATTGTATAATGTTAAGTGCCATTTGACTGGTTGCGAGTTGTTTGCGAATTAGGCATGGCATTCATCACTTGCACCATGGGACGTCGATCCTTTCACCTCATAGGACGATATTAAGGTTTATTATTTGGGTGCGTTGAGCCTAGATTTTTTGTGTGTGATAGATACTGAATCGTGTCTCACCATCCAGTGCGCTGGCGATACGCTCATTGGAATAGCTCACTTCTTGCTCCGGGTAAAAGGGGAAGACGTTGATGCTGTCTTGGGGCTGCCTATGATACGATGAGTTATTAGTTTGGCATTTTCTGTACGATCTACGCACTCAAAACTGACATCTTCAAACTTCGTCATGCAGTTGTTATTTCTTGGTTTTACATGGAGAGCAGTTGATGCCATCTATAGATATCTATGGATCTGCGTAATTATATTTGCACCACCGGTCCAAAAGGGAACGGAGTTATTATCAACCAAGAATGATGCATTACTAAAAAAAGTAGATTCATTGAACAGACGTATCTACATATAATAACATTCATAATATATCCAACAATCATTAGAAACTGAGATATTAATGTGAGATTTTAGACCAATAAACTACGATAAATGATAACAAACTATTGATAGACGACGGAAAACAATGACTGTGATGCTCAAAAACTACACAGCACGGACCAGTTCAATACGGTCCCACATCAATTAGGCGCTCACACTAATGTTGTAAACAGAAACACAAATATACACGCGCCTTTAGATAATTTCTTGTTTGCTAACGAAGCATGCTTTGCTTCATTACTACGCCTACATTTACAAGCCACGTGGCTCTCCAGTGAAGCAATATATAACGACAATACTAAAAATATCATGACAATGCATACTAGGGATAATGGATGTGCTTAGCTACTGCAAAGATAAGGTGAATTAACATCAACAACTCTCACTCTTTACCCAGCACTACTCAAGAACTTTGACATTTCCCCGGCGAGTAGAAATATGATATTAGGAAATGATACTTAGGCACTAGGAAATCTGATATTAGCTAAACCTGACTGCATCCGCATAGTATCTTATGGATGGTTACAAATCAGTTGTAAATAATTTCAATTTTATCACTTGGTGTGATTAAACCCTTTATTGTTTGTGATGTGCTTCATCAATGTCAGCAATAATGCGCTATTGTTTACCTGTTTGAGATCGTGTGGTCGCGGCCTTATGCTTGCACACCTAAATAGCTCATGCTTAAGACATCACGTCGTAAAGTCTGGTCGTGATATGAAAGCAATTTTTAAAATATTGCCATGGAAGATACGCGACAATCGGTGAAATTGAGTAACGCAAGGATGTTTTCTCTCTCCGACATATTGTACTTAAATAACATTATTCAAGCGTCTTGTGGTTGACTTTGCGTCAAGGATTGCATACCATAAGCGCCGTATAGACATAAAGTGCAAACAATTATCTAGAGGCTTGTGTATTATCGGCTCCTCTGTCATCATTTGGTGCTCACGTCATGTCTCTTTTTGGTTATAACACTGCATCTGGACCGCATATATATGTATAAAACCTGATCAGACCTGATTGCCTCGGAGGCAATGCAGCACTACCTACAAAAAGCATCGCACTAATGCATATCAAGTGCTGCTTTTGTTTTCTGTGGTTATTCTGTTCAGCATTTATCATTTGAAACATTGGTGTTCTGACGTCTTACTATCGTAACGCAAACACAACGTGTTCAGCAAGCCAACACACGACAAACATCTTGTCATTAATGTTCATCACGACGTACGGCTTGCATATTCCGTGCCTGTCCACATACGGTAGAATTGATTGAGCATGGTCTAAGAACGGCTGATTGTTGTCATTTGTTACATTAAACCACAAAGGCTGTTTGCCACTCGATATTAACACCGAATATGATCAAAGAGTTTATAGCTTTGCTAAGAGTGCTTGCGCAAGCCTGACAAAATATGTGAAGACGCCACCTGTCAACCGAAGCTGTTTGTCACAGCGTCTTTTTATAGCGTCTCTTAAACCCACGTGGAATTCTCTGCTTAATTTGGAGCCGTGGTCACCTCTAACAATCAGATGATTTCTTATCTTTAACAGACGCTGAGCCCCGAGACGATGAATCAACCGTCCCATGCGCGTTTGTTGATTTCATGGTATCGTCGCCCGATGACGGGTGGGGGGATTTTCGTGTCATTTCATAAACACCACACAGCTTAGCGTAGCTTTAAACTTTGCGCGAGACCTTCACATGTCACTGACAAGCCAACAAAGGCCAATGTCTACCCCAGGCCAGATCCTTCGCTTCAAACAGGTATTGGCAATATAAAACCACCATCTACAGCGCGGGCATGAAAGACCGGGAATCGTAAACAGCGCGGACGCTGTGAGGGCCAAACAGCTTTCGATAGGTTTACCCAAGACCGGGTAATTTATCAGGTTGGCATTTATCAAAAAGTGAACATGTTATTTTCGTTATTTTTAAGCCTATTGTGCGACGTGTTTTGGCAGCGGAAAGGCGAATCAATCGTAATGACGTCCTCCCAGTAGTTGCATGCGATTTTGTTTGTGTCACGGCAGCACCAACTTGCGATTGCAGTGTATTATAGGGAAGCGATCGCTGCAGGGCAATTCGAAGTGAGCCCTCTTAGCGTAGACAGAAGAAGCTTAAAATAACCTGTCTTAGATCCAGATGCGTAATATTTCCTGTTATTGTATCTTAAGCTACAAATATTACATGCGTTATCATGCGACCTAAAGGCCCGTAACAAAGTTGCTAAATAGACTCGTTCAGGTGCAAGTTTCAGCACGACGTCCTTTCATGGTCACGAAATAATAGCCGCCTGTGAATGATGTTATTTAATTTTTCACACATTAACTTGTTTCCAGTGGAAGACGGATATGCATTTTCTCAATTCACCATGCTGTTATGATTTACGCAATGATGTACCATCATGTTGCAGTCAAAAATTACTAGCATATGGTTCTTAAAGATATGCAGGTGTTCAGTGCGTTACCGCATGACAATAATGAATTGTGTTACTGTGTAAAGCAATTGGCGCTCTTTATAGCAGAGATTAATAATCAGACAACCTTGCCTTCTTCCGAGAAAGCACCGATGATTGGACAAAACCTGCCTGATGGCCTTGGCTTGCGGTATGATTTACCAGGGGTCAACAATAATACCTGATAGAGCTCCTGAATAGTTAAATGCATATATCCCCCTCTCCCCCACCCAGAAAGCCATGTGTCTAGATAATATATTTATATCCAAAGTAAACCATCATTCTATCACGATTTATTGCGTGTTGGTTCATGAATAAACCACAGTATTGTTGAGTAAGTGTTTGAGTAGAAAATCTCTATCATTCAAGTATTAAAATTGTTGTTATCATTCACGATTGTTATTATTATACGTTTTAATATGTGCTATTGTACACCAGCTTCGAAGACCATAACTAGTCACAGATTGGTCTTACTCAACTGATTGTTATTTGCTTTGTGCATCGTGTAGATTTTAATATGTGCAATCATGAATACACACAGCTTCGTCCAGAAAAAATGGTTTCGTTTTAGCAAAAGCTTCGATGGTTTAGTTGTTGAAAACTGATATCGTTAAACTATTTAGTATTTGGCAGGTGCAAGGATCTGATTATGTTAATTGGAGCAAGTGACATTCATTGCGTTCTTTTCGTATTCAATTTCTGTTCGATTGCTTGTTACCGTAACACAGGTAACCTCCGTTGTATAACAACTTCTAGAGCGAGATACTGATGCTTAAATTTGTTGCTTCTTAAACAAGTAAAATGGTTCACCCAAAGGTAAACGATAGAACAGTTTGGCGAGCAAAACTAGAGGTAGAAAAAGGCGATAATTGCTTACAACATAAGACAATTAAGTGTGAATTATAATGCATGATAAACACTCGAGGGTGTATGAAACTTGAATATTTCAATCGGGCAACTTGTTTCTGCATGACACCGATGTGCCCTAAGACAGGTGTGATGGCCAGGTGAGTCAGTGCTCTTGGTCGAATTACTAAAATTGGATATAAGTTTCCTACTCCTATGGTATGTGGGCATATAGTCCACCATAAATAGATATTATGGGCAAACATTATGAGAGCGCACAGAGGCTTGAATACCTTCTGCAAGGAACCCAGCACATGGCGTTGCGTAATGTTGACCAACTCGGATTCCGTTCGTTTGTGCTGCAATGGCAATAGAATTTAAAGCTCCGTATGTCTAGGGCATGAACGTTGATTATTGCTCAAAAGGCACCGATTTAACTGGCACAACTATTGGGAGATTTTGGGTTTTTATTTAATGATCCACAAGCGTACGTTCCAAATTATGGTGCATGACTGTAAAGTCGTTACCGCCTCCATATCATACCTTGCATACACAAACCAGCTAGATACCAAGTGATCATTTGGTCTTTGTGATTGCTATCCGCAATTGCATCTAAACTATTTAGCTATCAATGATTGGCCCTGAAATTACATGAATCGAGAGCGTTTTTGCATCAGAATCACGCATTAGACAGAACTTGAATGACGTCCCCCATTGCTTCCACGTTCAAAACTAATCCAATGTCTCTCGGCCATCCATTTAATACATCCAATATCCACGGAATAACACAGGGGAAATGAAATCGAGATCCATGGCGAATCCTGCGCTAATGTTCTGATCTTTTATTGAGGCTCCAATTTAAGAAACGATGGCATTTAACGATTTGATTCATTCCACCACGAACGATATCAATATCCTCTATTCATTTTCTAAAACTATGTGTACACGAATGCTCAATTATTTACTGGTATTATGAATTGGGTTTCTTCCATGTGCTAACCATCGAAATAAATAGCTGTCATTTAATGGATCATCAGCCGTATAACTCTCGTTTAAGTGTCACTATTACAACTTAGGGGGGAGCAAACAGACGCGATAACGGTAATAATAAAATCGAGCACATCACGTTATATGACACATACCACATCTTGACTACAAATACCAATCGTAAAGATGAATGCTTCTGTTGACAGAGTTAGATGGGTGTGTTACGGTGGAGCGTGACCTGGAATACCCATATCAATTCATTTCACTCTCACATCCACTCGGCTCTCTTAAATACCGGGCTAGGTTGAGTAACATGATATTGAACCATTAGCAGATGATGCAATCAACTAACAAGAGGGGGCCAACGTATTACATTACGTTAGGCAAAGAGAATTTGCTAACTACCCCAATGTCTCTTATGCCTGTCCATTTCTGGCCTCATACAACCTGTGTTATTCAGGCTCAAGCTAAACTGAAGACCTATACATTAGCATCTTGCTGTTTTCTGTCACTACATCAAGCTTACATCGACGCCGCCACATTAATGAATCGTTGGTTACGCGCAGTTTCACTATTTGGCACAGTCATAGTGTGGTCCTGGCATTCACTGCTTGTGACGGGGGTTGTGTATCCTTTCCCTTATGAAGATGAGCCCTAACACTAACCACTTAATGACGGACCAGAAGTAGTAATAGTGACATTTTATGACCGTATCTGCTGCATTGACGCCAATGCACATAATGGCGGATGGAGGTTCGGCTGTTAATTAGGTATTCCCACCCGCTTCCACGTTATTCTAATACACGCCTTACGCCGAACTTATATTAATGCCTGTCAAACAAACATTGATGGAAATCAGAAGTCAATTGCGTGCACATATCTAGCATTGTTAAGCGCTATCCATTAATATAGTACACCGATGAATTTCACCCTTCAAAAAAGATGAGTGCTGTGAGATGCATAATGAATGAGACAAAACCTATTTCGAAAGTTTCAATCAGTCATTGCCCGGGAATTGTGATTGTCGTTGCATGATGTGAATCAGCAGGGATGATATAGCATTAAAGTGCATGGCCGTGATGAATGTCTTAATTGCACTTCTGCTTCACTTACCGATAATGAGTGTAGTGGGTTACGGTTATAAAGAAGACGGCCCAAGAGCAATCCTCCTCTCAATGATTTGTGTATTCAAATCGCAAAGCAATAAAGAAAAGGTTATTATTATGGAACATCATCTAATTCTCAGTCCAATGTCCCACATTTGATTAAACCATAAAGCAATATATCTAATATTTACGAAGGCTCATACTGTGAGTACTTAGTCAATATACACTATCCCTCTGTCGTATCTGTCATTGGTGGTGTTATTTCTATACAGAAAAGAACCACGGTTAATCCAGTGGGTCACGCCGTATACCACGATCAGTCTTTGAAGTACTTCAAAGGAATGAAGCCCCCATAGATGGCTCAAGGCTATGCTAGATGAAGTTAGCATCTCGTGACATCAATAATATCTAAAATTCAAAAGGGAAATAATATAGCCCCATCGACAACAGTTATGTCTTGCGTAGCTTTAATGAAATTTAGGTCATCAATACTGACTGTTTATAGAACTTGTGGGCCATGTGAGCTACTCCTAGTCAAGTTAAGTGATAGCGTTAGTAATCTGTAACATCCTCGCTGGACTGGGGCTAATGACGCGATGGTCAATAGTCGAATCATTTATTTGGCACTAATTTACTATAAATACAACTGCATCACAAACACACACAAAATCCACATTCATTGACATTCAAGCGAACTCATTTCACAATCGCCCCTACGCGTTCACATACAATCCAACGAAAGCTTTTCGTTTACACTCCAGCGAATACATTCATTGACACTCATGAAATCGTATTGACACTCCAGCGAATGAATTCATATACACTCAAGCAAACGCGTATCATATGCACTCCAGCAAACACATTCATAGATACCCCAGCGAACCCATTCATGCACACCAAAGCGAATATTCATCATCGACACTCCAGCAAACGCAATCATTGACACTCCAACTGACGCATTCATAGACACTCCAACGAACGCATTCATAAACACTCCAGCGAACACATTTATAGACACTCCAGCGCACGCATTCATAGACACTCCAGCGCACGCATTCATAGACACTCCAGCGAACACATTCATAGACACTCCAGCGCACGCATTCATAGACACTCCAGCGCACGCATTCATAGACACTCAAGCGAACACATTCATAGACACTCAAGCGATTTCATGTCATAGACACTCCAATGAACGTATTTCATATACACTCCAGCAAGCGCTTTTCATACACATTCGAATGCATTGATACACACTCCTGCAAACGCAATGCTTGCTCCTGATATATACTACTGATATATTAACTTTAGCTATCTTAACTCCGTCATCTACACGTCCCGGACCCTGGCTCGCTTCATCACCGAAACACCAATAAAGAGCGTGCCAGTCAACAGAGCTACAAATAAAGCTCAAATTGAACGTCATCACGTCTTGAGTATTAAATGCAAGCACACAAAGCCAAAGTTTCGGCCATCATCCACGGTGTGGGAAGTCAACCAGTCTAATTGAATGGATCAAAGTGTCAGGTAAAGGGAGACCTATTATCATCCATACAATGCGCCGTCCTTGTAAGGTAATTCACGGTGGGTTTTTGTAGGCTTTGTGTACCTTTGTTAAGTCCATAGTTCCAAGTGAAAAGGTGCTTCACGTGCTGTCTCGATAAACATTACCTGATGATTTATGCAGACGATGGTGCGAAACCATAGCAAATTTAGTGAGTTGATCACACAATCGGGCAGTTTAGTTCTTACCATATATTTATTTGCTTGATATATCAAAGTCTTACTTGCAATAATCAGGTTGGAAAAACACAATATCTCTCTGTTGTCTTCAGGCTTTCACTGAGAAGATCAATAGCGCTCGCCGTTTGCTCGGCTTAAGGCTGATGAGGTGGTTAGCTATACAACAACGTGCACAATGTGACTACAGTTTTGTTTCAATAAATGTTTGAAGCTTAAAGTTTATGTTTGATTAAAATCACATTTCTCGGGAAAAAGGTGTCTGCATTTCATAATCGGTCGGTGTGGGCGTCGGCGTGGGCGCGGGCGTAAATGAACGAGATCACAGCAAGCAGCTGCACATGCAGTTTCGCTGAATTATGGGCAGCAAATCGGTGACAAAGGAGGTCGAGCGTAAGAGGCCTATTGCCTGGCGTTATTGAGAATGTTTACCACTTCTTCTTAGTTGATTGCATTATCAGCTAACGATACTATGTTTCACAAACTAGCACGGAAGTTCATGGCGCCCAGTTGATAAGGGAGTGAAATTATTAGGCATCTGTGTTTCGTAGCACGCACAACCATTACACACCCCATTTAACTATTATTTCCGGTTGGTATGTGCAGCCAACGTGCTGTCAATCTGAATCACATCATTAAATGTGTTCTGCCTGATTAAATCACATGTCACGTTTGGTTTTCTATCTGCTTTTTGCTCAGTGATAATAATACAGCCCACAAATGCTTTACGGCAGATTATTGATTTAATGATAGTGCATTTTATTTTTGACACTTTCTATTAGGAACGCTGGTGACCGAGGAACGAAAACCAATGCAAAATTAGCATGCGAATACAATGACATGTCGTACAGGAAGTAGCAGTGGCTATAGAAGAGGGACGGAAGATGTTAATATTGACAGTCGCGTAGCGAATCAAAATCATTCTCTGTTATTCAGGACTAACGGCAGATCAGAATATAAACCAAATCATCGAAGGGTCAGTCGCGTATTTCGGATTCTTTTCCGCAGTGTAATTCCATGATATTAGATATTGTAGAGGACGATGTGAGACATCTAAAAACATGGATTCAGAGGCGCTGGCGTCAAAAGAGGTCCACATATTCCTATCGATTGAGCGATTCAGATGAAGTGGTGGCGTAATTGTCTCTATTGGATCTGGCTATGGTAATAAAACGACACAATTTTATCCAATTCATTACGACCGTTGTCTTAAACCGCGAGAGCGATATGAAGCCATGAGGCAGAGTGAAGACACAAAGGCATACAAGGCTTTGTCATATGATTAAGTCGTGAAACTACATAACTATCATCTTACTAAATGTATTGCAGATTGGTTATAACTGGCCTTAAACTACCAGCTTCTGAAATGCAACAGATAAGTTGCGGGAGTGATTGCAGTGTTTATGATGACATGATGCGTCCAATCGCTAACAGA
>CM067352.1:22527395-22632783 GCA_034190875.2 Urechis unicinctus | reverse complement strand
TTTTGTATTTAGGTTGCTGGTAGTGTTGCAATATAATTAATTCATTCGATACCCGTTCCCTGTATTATTAATTACGCCGCGATTTCAGTTAATTACTTTTGCTGATTGTTAAGCATTGGATGTTAGGTGTTATTTGCATAGCCAAAACATATATATAGCAATATCGAGTGTGAATTACTCGAGGTGATGCATGCATACCACAAGCCGTGCGCTTTGCGTAAAACATTTTTGTTGGGCACAACAATGATTTAATGGCTTTAGCTCATAATTGTGTCCTATATTGTTGAACATTCGCGCTTGAGAAAGCCCCTTTTAATAGCTGACTGAAGCCTTTGTGACTGATTAGTACAGCCATTATCATACGTTAACTTGTAAAGGCGTTAACCAAGTGTGCTAATATGCTTTTGCAATACGTGCTGTAATAACAGTTCTTGGTCGTACTGCAATAAGAGGGCATCAATCGAGTAATGTTTAATTTACAGGTCCCTGCTCTATCGAATCAATCAATTAAACAATATAATTTGTCATGACGATCGCAAAATAGCATGAACAATTGGTAGGTACACATAAAGCATTTACTTTGCGATAAATGAGTGACTTCATGGTTTAAAGGGCACAAATCAAATTGTACAAATTGTGTGTGTCATAGAAATAAGTAGATGGTCGATTCATCTCAAATATGTCACATCGAATTTGTATGGCTGCGCTGTCTAGTAATAGAATGACCCCAGGTGCAAAAACAATTTGCCTAGATATGCATTAATGCGCCGCAGACGACCAGTAATGGTATTATCCGAGCTGTCGGAAATTTTGACCTTGAGTTGACCGTATAGCGACGTAGTTTCTTTAGTTACTGGTTAAGCAAGCAGTCAGTCGGGAGCAAACTTCTCCGAATGAAATATTTTTTAATTTTAAAGTTTATTCTCTAGTGGTCAATCAAAGATACTATCAAATGCCAGGCGACGTTTACTGTATTGCTAAAAAGCGTCCAAACCCGTTTTTTGCGAGGTTAGTTGCACCATATCAGCAGATAATGAAGAGGCAAAATACTAAGAATGCTGATGTGATCGGATTAAACAACTATCATACTTTTCGTCTATTGAACACTGTTGCAATATCATCCTGGGATTGAAATTTGCATAAAGCTGGCCCTTGGTCATGACAATATAACTTAGAGTTGAAGCTCAGATCCTAGAATTACTCCATTCATCTTTTACTATATATTCACATCGCAAAATAATTATTTAGAGTGAATTGTCAATGGCGGAATGGCATAGTTGCTAATATATTATAGTTTGTTGAGCACATTTCAACAAGAAGTGCAACGAACCTAAGTCAACGAGGTCGAACAATCATCGTGCATAACGTGCTTCCTGTCTACTCGCAACAAAATATGGTTTATATGCAATGATACCAGGGGGATATTTAAGACCCACCTCCTGCATTGTAACAGCGAGCGTTTATATATGAATGGGTGTAGATGAATTGCCATTTATGAAACCTTTGAATGTACCTTCAACTGATTTGTGAATCATTTCCTACGATACTGAGTACCAGCCACTCCTCTGTCTCACTCCTGTGTCTGTGATAGCATCCCTTGTAATATTATTAGATATCACAGATGACTTGATGTTTATTGTTGTTCAAAACAAATGTGTTCTGTAGTTTTATGCCCCGAAGAGCTGCAACACGATTAAACAGCCATTGTGCGGCACCTACAACATCACCAGAAGAAGAAACCAACAGCGACCATTCAATGTCGGCCAACACTACCCAATCAGGCAACAATAAGTCTATTGATACCAAGAGACAACTTTACTATTCAAACATAAATATTTCCCAAGATACCGCGAACATTGTGCCGATAAAGTCATGGCCATTAGCTCGTACACAAGGTTAAGTTATTTTGATTGTAAATCCCACGGGCATGTGGCTATTGTCAATTTTGTTATATGAAAGTTCCTCGTCAGGGTTTTATCAATGAAAGTTAAGGAAATATCACGAGCATGCCCTGTGATAAATAAGTTTCGTTGTAATCTTCTCATTGGAGCAACATGCTGTGGTACAGTGTTGAATTTAGGCATTTGTAGAAAACCTCATCTGTAATCGAAATTAGTTATTTTTCATCTAGCCACTGGCAAGCGTTAATCATAACGCCATTATTGCATTTCGCTTGAAGAAATCATTGTATTATTTAGCAAAAGTTCTGGACTAAAATTTGGAGATCACCCACAACAGTCAAAAATTTATCGAGGACAAAAGCGTACAAGGTAACGGCCCGCACTCTAACGTGGTGATGGAATATTTGATCATCGACTCCATGTTTAATATTGCCCAACAAATTCATTTCAGATATTACCTAAAAGCATGCAATGAATTGTTGAAGTCAGGATCAAACCCGTACCAAACCTACCTTAACATGTGTTCACTTAGGTCACTTCACGTAATATTTTGTTTTTGAATGGGTCATAATAACCCAATTGTGTGATAAAGCATTACGTTGATTCACAGGACAACAATCACCAACGACTGGTCCTGATCTTGTGCTACATGTCAATAGTTCGTGACGGACTACAAAGTAAACCAGTGATTGTGTGGTATTCTGTAATGTAAGGAAGTGTGTCTTTTGTATAGGCATATCCACATTAATTAAAATGATACCTGTGTTTAATATGTATCACAGTCTACATGTGATGAACCTTGCGGATTGCACAACATTTGCCTAATAATAACGGCTGCAGTAAATAGTATTATGTAGGCCGCTTCGATTGCAGCTTCTTGATCATCACATTTGATTTCTATTATTGGCAGTTGTTATCGAGGTTCTCCGTTAAACCCAACGATAAACCATTTCATCGCAGTTACTAGCTGTCATCAAAACCCAAAAAATGACAGCAATGGCAGGTGATTGTTGCACCTCATTTACATATATTGTGGTCAATTAACTTAATAAACAGCCGTACTGTTTTCAATTGATGTATTGCTTCAACAAATTAATTGGAAGTAAATTACTCTTAGTTTCACCTTGTATAACGCAAAGCCGGACTGTGACTACCGTTAAAATGGTCGCCAGAATTATTCTTTAGGTACACGATGAAGATTGGAAATAATTATTAGATGTATTACATTTTTGATACAACGCTTGTTCTTAAAGTGGATATGAGCAAGGCATAGATGTAGTAAACCGTTCCGCTGGTTATTCGTTTTAATGACAATAATGCGTTGTTTTTTATCCGCCATTCTTTGGAATAACTATCAGCACGGCTACTCACCTCTAGTCATAATGCAATATGCTATCACTTGTATGGCATGTTAATTTTGTTGATGAGGCAAATGCGTGAAACTAATTAACAAAGAACAAAGGACTCAAGTATCTGTTTTACTTCACTTGACCTCATAGTTGCAAAACGTAACCGATTGTTTTAATATAAAGACTGTGTTTGTTTTACCCTTGATAGCTGATAGAATTTCATCCATGTTTCTGAGCATAGCACATTTTGCATCTGCGCATACATCGGTGTGCTTTTATTGTCTCTCTCTATAACAAATTCCACGGAGTAACACCGGGTAAGCACTTCACGGTCCATCGTAGGTCTTTTGACAATTGTGATTTTATTCTCTGATCTTCCATTACGCCTCCACGTAAGGAGATCAATTTGCCATACCGTTGAGCCGTTGTAATTCAATGCACATATTAATATCATCCAAGGCTACCTTATGCGTTTGCACTCGCATGAAGATTTACTGTTATTTGTCACTATCATGCAACAAGGCTACGTACACCTGCCGATTCTCTCTGTACTGTCTAAATAATTAAGCAGCTGTTAGCCGTTAAGCCCCCACTGTCGACGTTACTACTGCGGCAGAAGCATAGCGTCAACTGGCGTAGTATTTGCACTAACGACTTTCTCATAACTTTATCCGTAACTTTTTAGACTATCTATTGAAGGCCGCAAGATATAGATCAATTACTGCTTGCTGGTTACATAGGTCGCATTTTGCTATCATCTTATTTGTTTTTTACTTATATTGCACGTACAACAACGAAATACAAGCTTTTTGCAGGTACCTTTTGCTGCTGGTCAATATATGAATTTTCTGATAATTACACCGTTATAACCACATTCCCTTATGATTAATATCGTATGTTATGTTTTTCTCGGCCTTCTGACAGCTATTGGGTAATTAACATCACTCGGTTCTTTTATAGTTTCAATCGATTTGACTTCAGAACTATTTGCATTATAGCCACTGTTAAATATTCTACTGCCTGCGCGCGGTGCAAATTGCGGTTGTTAGTTTACATACCAAATTTAATATCATTTACCTCCCACTACGCGTAACTATGCCATTCCGCATTTGACAAATCACATTCAATTTTATTTTGCGCGGTGCAGATATAGTAAATGATGAGTTGAGTAATTCTAGGATCTCAGCTTTAACGCTACATTATATTGGCATGACCAGGGTCCAGATTTATGCAAATTTGATGCCTCTTCATTATCTTTTGCTATTATGCGTAGGACGCAGTATCAACAATCGAGGCGATTTGTTCATCAAGTTATGTCATGGTCATGGATCAAACAAAGCATCTTGGTAGCCTATCCAGACCATAATTTGAATGAGCCATTTAATGTTTAATCGAATACGTAAGATATTTGGAAATATAGTATGGAGCATTTGCAAATATCTTACTAATTTGATTAAGGAGTGATTTGCGTCAGACCGCCTTGTTGTTTGCTTTTTTGCACTTTTGACTGTTGTCAACGATCGGAACCTGCCAGCCTCTTGCAATATAGAAAACTAATTTAATTAAATGAGGGGCTGAAGAGTGACATAACCTTATTTACCACCAAACGTATATTTTCGATAGGACAGTTTTGACCTTTTCACTCCGAATTTCCCACTGGTGTGTTAAGTTTATGTAATTTGACGCAACGACACTGTATGTTGTAGGAAATTAATGGAGCAACTTATTAAGTCTTAAAGCACTATCTTGACAAAAACCCATGCGTGGAAAACATACTATTTACTTGCAAGAGGAGCTGTCCTTATAGAGCCATTGCTCCGCAATGGCTGCACAGACCAGCAATTTCTTAGTGAAAGTTGCATCAAATTGTTTGTTTGAATTAAACTACATTATGCACGAACAAAATCTATACACGTGCTGATATTACCCTTGAGCCTTTATTAAGGGTCTTTTGTGTGTTTTGGCCGTTGTCAGTGGTAAGCTGTGAATGGATAAACAACTAAAAGATGGCTGTGCAGCTGTTGATTTTGGTCTGGGATTTTCTTTCATCATATATGACTGCTTACCGTTGGACAATCATTTGAAATGTATGCTATGAAATGTACCGGTATAGATATTTCAAGTTTAATAAAGTTAGAAGTGATAGTAGGCTTTGAATTAAATGTTTTCGTGATAAGGCTGGTTCAAACTCAGGATGAAATCAGTTACTCATAATAAGTACCCTTAAGTACGATCTAATACTAGAACTACTTTCATATGTCATCAGTCACCGATACCGTTTGTTGGAAATACAAATTGTCATTGCTTGGTTTATCGCTCTTTCTTCTGTGTTAAAGCACATTACAAACCCATAAATAAAAAATATATATAGAGGCTTCAGGCGGATCGACCCCGTTTGTAATACTTTTTTACTAAGGATTAAACGTCGCTGCACATCTTTTTAGGAGAGTATCTTACACAAATTATCACTAGTTGAGAGAAGGCACTGCAAAAAATGATTTAATCAGCTGCAATGTTCTCACGTCATTTAGAAGAACTCATTTCTTTCAAATATGAAGCTGAAGGATGCAGTGAATGCATTGCCGAAGCAGGTGCCATGCATAATCAAATTGCTGAGTGTTATGATATGGGTATGTCAACAACTTGTCTAACAAAGGCTAAACCTTTTAGTTAGCACACCGATGCTGATTATACGACCCGCCTCAGGTCAGGCACTCCCTCAAATACGCTTATTTACTTATGATATCAATAGACAAGGCCCTTATATTCGACAATCCGTTTCGAACATCACTCGTGTGTTTATGCGGGCGTTTTCTTTAAAACTATATAAATAGATGTATCTAGCATAATTTAGTTAAGTCTGCATGACGTATGCAACGCGCTCTATGTCAACAATAACATTCGATTAGTTGTCTGACATCTTATTGTTATTGTTCACTGCGACATGAATGTTTTGCAATATGAGCTGTTATTTGGTCAAACACAGCCAATGGTTCGACGAGGCGTACGCCAGAGAAGAATTAATGCGCAATTAAAATGAATATTGCATATTGCGACTGGAATCTAGTTGTGTAGTGGGCAAGTTTGTTAAAGTAATGACCCTGAAGTTACCTTGCACACCATCACGTATGTATCTGGCCACAAAGCAATGTTAATCAGTCGCCTTTGCCAAAAGATTTTTCGGCGGGCTCCGTTTTATACTTTAAATGAGCTATGGATAACTTCAAACGGAATTTCCAGCCGCGAAGCTGTTACGCAATGTTAGTGTACATCTTGCTGCAGCCAAAGCAATATTCGCTGGTTGGCATTTAACTAAAGTGATTAAATGAACCATGGGTCCTATGTGTAACTCTTAGGAATGCAGCATATTAACGCTTGCAAGTACTTTCCTACCATGCTGCTACAAGACTCTTCCATTTGTCCGTTTATTGATTACAGGTGATGAATTAGAGCAAGTACAGCTATATTCCTCTGATGTGTCGAGGAAATCTGCCACAGGTGCATAAATATTCCACAAGATCATTGGCAATGTGTGTGCAGATGGCTCCATGTCATGTTATATAATGCAAGATGACCGGGAGTAATTAGATTATGGTGCGTTCAGGTAAAATAATACCTGGATGGTCCGTGCTGCCCAGCTTCATGATATCTAGTGAAACTGCTAATCGCCTTGGCCAAAAACTAGTGTTCCGTAGTAAACAATGCGCTACCCATGATTTATTGTGCTACCGCTCAAAGCGATGAATTGATGAGTGTTACGAACCAGTCGGAAGTGCAGGTTTGTCTGTAGTGTTTTAGGTATCTCAGCGTTTTGGATTCCATAAGTTGGTAAATACTGCATTTAAAAAATATAATACAAAAACCAAAATAGTAACCACTGATAAAAACATAGGAATCCTGCAATTCCTGACCAAAACTGCCCTGGTACATAAACCTGGTATGACCAGTTAGATCAGCGTGTTGTGATAATAAAGCGACCGCTACTTCTGTTCATATAACCACAGCCTCTCACGTTGATACCCAATTCTTGATATCACGAGATATTTGATTCTTCATAAAGAGTATTCAACAACTAATACCCACCTTGCTGCTTGCAATAATTCGGTTGTGGTAATTGTTCCCAGCCGATGAGGCAAGTTATTTGACCCTGCTAAGTTAAATGGCTTAGTCAGTTTTATTCATTCTAACTGTAACGGTTACATCGCATAAATGTCGTTTTTAGATAGTGCGTAATGGACGATTCGAGCTATAATATCAGTCCAACTTAACGTTGCACCAGTTGAAGCCAAAAAGCTTATTTCACATCACGCGTTAGGACATAACACCAACTGACAACATAGTTTACGATCGTACGGTTTTGGATATAGTAAATTTACCAGAAAACAACGAGATGTGACTCAACAAGTCTCATTCTGACCAAGTAGTGATCATTTGCATTTTCTTGCGCAGTAGTTGGAATCTCTGAGGGGTTATGTGTTATTGAATCAGATCCATTCAAACCTAAGCTGCTCAGCAATAAACATGCTAAGTAACAGCTGGCGAGAATGTTATTGGAAATAGTATTTCGCTGAGATTGCTTCCTAGTAATGTACATATCGCTTTGCGCTACAAGGTTTAGATAGCAGTGAATAGTGTCAATGAGTGCAAGATTCTTCATAGACAAGGACCCGAGTGCTACTACATAAGCTCTGTCTAATTCATCCGTTAATTGGGTATTCGTACGAATCAACGTTGTTTTGCGGATATGCTATTATCGACTAGCGCATTAAAAAACTTTGAAAACTAGTCTTTAATCGATGAATATGAACTTAAACCAATTTATATCGAAGACAACGAGATGTGATTTGTTTTGCTAATTTAAACGATCCGTCACATCTCGATGAACGAAACACCTCATCGAATGCGACATTTTCTGATGGTGGCTGCTCCACAACTAGAGTGTGCCGCACATAATTGACTTATATTGGTAGCAATGTATCCCCTTGATTGTGAGTATTCTTACACTGCAGACGTCATCCTGCAGGTGGTTAGCAAAAGGACTCTAGAAGTCTCAAATTTGCATCACATTTTTTTGTATATGTAACTTCAGTTGATTTCTTAGATCGGCTTTATTAATTTTTGCTACAGTTAAAATTATGACGCAATCATCGCTGCGTTCAGCACTATTCGTACTTCGATAGCATACGTGATTCAAGTCTAATATTTGACAAGACCTAAGTAATATGATTGGAAAGGTGTGACCATCTAGTGAGGCTAGCTTTAACAGTTTGTTAGCTGATTATTGGCGGCTTTGGTGAATTTGGTGCTGATCGCTTCCGAAAATGAGTATTAGCATGATTGCAAAGTCAGATGCCCCTTGAGGATAGGACGTCTCACTTCTGACGAACACAAGCACCATTAACCCCCATGTCAATCTACATTGCTGTTTTGAATGATATGATTAACTCACTAATTTATCCATTGCAATATTGTGATTGCCAGTGCGCTATCATGACGCTAGTTCATAACCCACTCTATAAAGGTTGCTCGGGACTTTGCAGCCAATCTTCTTCATTCCTTAACCGTAGCCTACCAAATTAGCTGTGTCGTCGCGATTTAATTAGTACGTTGATTTGATAGCGTGGAACAATCTGTTGATCACAATATGCCGCAGCTCGCTTGTAAAGGGGCGTTACAGGATATACTGAAGCAGAAATAGATTTTGCATCTGCATTGTTTTCAACAATGAAACATAAAATACTTTAATATGATGCAATTATAAAGAATAAGAGGAAACCGGATTCTGGTATTTGATGTGTTAACAAGAGCACTGGCCTTATGTCTATGTGGCTTCTCGAAATATTATGATCAACAGGCATATAAAATGCGTTGATTAATCTATTCAAGAAATTTGGTCCGAGTATCAGACAACCACTGTAAGGGAAGATAATGACGACCACGTATGCCTTGTAACATTTCAGTCTACTTCTTTGCCAAACATAATCTTATCGAACGCAATAACATTCAGCGTAAATCAACTTTTCCATACTTGCCAGTCCATTTCAAGTTTCTCTCGGTGTAGATGATTACTCATAGAATTGAATTAAATTAATTTGCAGTTTTGGTGCTAAACAACTCCTTTCTTTATAGGATAATACTTCATTTATCAAAATACAGATTAATAACTGCGTTTGCTTTTAATGACCTAACAAAATTATTTTAAAAATGCACGGCCAAAGACCGACACATAAAATTAGTTGATCTTGTTTAATTACATACACCGTGATAAGCAGTGTTCTGCCGCATTTCTGTGAAATTGTTGCATCAACGTTCTGCACCATTAAAACGACCCTACGTCTTCGAAGGCAAACATTTATAAAACTAATGCACTAATAGCGAATACAACATAAAATGATGTACCAGATCTCTGCATTGATCGCTACATACATCCTTAAAGGCGCATATGGCTCCCGGCTAATTTTAATGTTATCACCCACCACACATCTTAGGATATGGTATTTGGTGAATCTGAGGCAGTGGTGCAATACCAAAAAACCTAAAACAACTGTTGCTCTCATGATTTATATGGGATTTAACCAGCTGGTGAGCCAATTCGAGACATCGAGGTAATTGTTCTATTGAAATATTAAGGCGTAACTTCTACAAGAGCAATACAAAGTTAGTCTGATCGGTTGGATATTTAGCAATACAAAGCACTTTCTGTAATAGCAAATGCTTTAAAAACTGGTATTATTATACTAAAGAGACGTTAAGTAACGTATATTAACTGAACACACAAAGATATCTGATGCTTAGTGAACGAAATTAACTGTAGTAGCCTCTTGCGATTCCGCTCATCCTCGTAGAATCTAAAGGCTCGTAAACTTTAGGCATGTTACCCGTGTATCGTTGGATCACTCCAGAGTCGTACAGGTATGGCCTCAATGAATCCCAAGTATGTTGAACGTATCGGCTATCAAGAAGTGCATATTCATTGCGGCATGATTCCGGTTGAAAGGGGTACTCGGCCTCTGATAAGCTATTAAATTACACAGCAGCTCAACTGGACAGCAAGTATGTGATTCTTCAGTTCATTAATAGTATAATACTTTTCGATAATCACTCATGATCATGAAATTGTTATGCTTTTAGGTAGTGACTTACCATGTTCTGACGCTTGGCTTAGTAATTCCACTTCACACGCAGTTCACGGATTAACACAAAAGCAGTCTTAGAATATCAGAAACGATGATCTGAAGCTTGACAAAAAAAAACCACGTTTGGTTATAAATGACATTATTTCTGACCATATTGCTTTTTGACTCATGAGTATCAGAGCTAGTGGATATTCAATGAAAGTTGATTGGGTTGGTAAAAGTCATTAACCCCCATTGAAAATCTCTGCTTCTGTATCTAAATATAGCATTAATGGGCGCGACCTAAAGGCATGATCCGCTCATATTAGGGGTAATGAAGATGTGGCGTCATTCGACAGCTGAAGTCTATCAAACTAGTTTCGTTGTTATAAACATAATAATTTGTATGACCTTATAGCGTGAGACAATCTAATAAACGAGCTCATGTTACTAATGGCAAAATCTTACACAATAGCTTAACTGGGATAAAGAAACATTCTAAAACACAAATAGCAATTTGTATCGGTAACGTCCTGAGGTATATTGAACACTGCCAGGTAGTTTATAATGAATGTCATTATATGTGGCACCTATACATAACAGCGGCTCTCCAATATATGTTCGACGTGAACTGGAGAGATTATGCAAACCAATTGTTATCAACAGCGCAGTTGAAAGACGACGTTCTTAAATATCAGTTTGATGGTTTTGCTTAATCACGCACCCAACATTACAATAAAAGTGCGAAGGAGTTTGATTGTAGTGGCAGTAAATTCTGCTTGATAATAATTCTTTATAACGTTGGAATCTATACCGGTATCCCCAAAAAAATAAAAGATCCAGCCACTGTGTGGTCTTTCAATCACAATTTTCTTCATCAAAGATTAACGCAGCGCAGCATTTATTCACAGTGATCTTATAAGAGAATAAAATGTCAACGGCTCAGCGGATAACACCCCGAAGATAAATAACACTTTCTCCAAACCATAAGCCAATGTATCTAGATTCTATCGCACAGTTTCACCTGTTAGTGCCAATTGGTTTGGCACAGATGCTTTTTGGTTGTAATGGACTTTTGTATTGCAGCCGCCAGAATTCAATATCGCCCTTGTTATATTCACTTAGTGCGGGAATGATTCATATAGGCAGTTACATTGTATGTTAAACTTTGATTAGTGATATTATATCACATTCACGTCAACGTCATGCAATATGAGACAGCCCTGAAGTTCCACTTTTAAGATGTCACACTGTCTCGATCTTAAATCTCGATATTTGGAGTATAGCTCCCTACAATGAAAAATACTATTTTTTTTTGGCATTTGTTTTCTAGTGATTGTGTCTGTAATGCCGCCTTAAATTAGTTAACGAACAACGAATTCTAATTAAAACTCTACCATAAAATTGCATATCATCAATCTCTCCCAAAGTGAGCCGAGCAAAACTGTTCCGAGGTATCATTATATTGATTCGTTAATCATCCTCTCCTTCACTGCCCAACAAGGTACGTTAAGTGTTCAGACGTAACAAAATCAATGATTTAAGTATGTCGTTTAAGTTTATCATGCCCACTTTTCCGCATAATCAATATATATCAATGCTATGTTTACTCGGTGAAATAGCTTTTACGAGGTGATAAGTTACCTGTACATGTAAAGTGACAGCCTACAGTTTTGTAATAGAACAATCGTATATATGGTATATATGACTTTCTACAGAATTATCTATTTAGCGCATGAAACAGAATTAGTGATGATAATTGCCTCACGATTTATATAAGTCACATATTAAAAGTGTCTTTGAGATAAACATGATGGTGGTTGAATGCAATTTTGGAGGCAGCATATATTACTAAACTATATATATCTGATGGATTATACGGCAGTGAACACGATCGTCGTAAACCTACGCCTTATAAATATTTATTTAGTCATTTAGATGACATACGTCTATAACTTGCCCACAGGTAACATTTACTCAACTGAAGTGGTAACGTATTATGTAATTGCCATGGCAATAGCTAAGATTGATTTGGGTGCCTAGCCAACCGGTTAAAAGCCAAATACTTCTACGCAATTTTTTGCAAAAGTAGACTCACTATCACGTAATTTGGTTTGAATGAAGGCACAAAGCAGATATTTGTAAGAACTTATCAGACATGCACTTATAACGCCACCCTTATGATATAAACCGCCACTCAGATCCTATAACTAGTATAGCCTTCTTGTAAACGCGGAAACAAACGCAGAAATGCGCCAAACGCGGGGGCAAATACTTGTTGATAAAAGGTGTCAAAAAGAAGGCCTGACGACAGCCTGTTAATACGTAACTTTGTGCTTAATATAAGATGCGAAAACAGCGCTGTTTTTACGAAGCATGATCAAGATCTATTGGCTCACAAATACCGTCTTTCAAATCCCGTTGTGAAGATTTTTAGGTGAAACACACGGCTACAAATAATATGAAGCGTACTTGAAAAACTGTTTAAACTAAGCCAGTATGTGGCTGATTGTAAAGCACAAATTGTGAATCAGGCTGTGCTGCTGTTATTAACAGCCACTGGCAAATGCAGAAAACAGAAATGTCAGTTATCATGCTGATTTGGGTCAGCTTTCTGAAAGAAATGACAACACAACTACACATGGTTTACTTGTCCTTGTTGTTCACATTATTTACAATGAGTCAGCTCTTGTTTGTCATCACCTTGGTTACGACTGATACATAATTATACTCATGGCTGACATGTACGTGGTCGCAAATACTTATTTGCACGCCACTGTTAAAGCAATGTATGCCTTAGGAAACCCCATTAACGCGATCACTGGGTGTATCGGTTGGTTAGCATGACCGCGTTTCCAGTAAGCAATGATAATGAAAATCCTGTTTTCCGGTTACCTATCATGTTTTGGTGATTCTGGATCGCGTAACTGGTTTGTAGAAGGTTTTTAGTTAAACAGTTTCATTAAACCCGAAATCGAAAGGCACAAAGACACAACTGTCAACTTCAAATTGCTGCGATGACGAGAATACATTTGCATGGCCCGTAAACATGCTAGTCCCTCTTCAGTCATTGAGATGCTAAATTTGTATGACGTTTAAACATAGTTCGCTATAACACAGCAAAACCTTACCACTGCACTTATGTTATCGTCATGTGAGTGATATTGCAGTTATGTCGCACAAGAAAACATATTTAGAGCTACATAAACGCTAGCATTTACTTCCCCTGATTGTGCATAAATAACTAACGTTGAATCTTTGCTCAGTAGCTGCCCATAAGAGAGGTCACCTGAAGCAAGCATCAGTTGTTTCAAAGTATAAAACGGAACAAAAAGTTTTGGGCTAGCGTTCGGTTCATATGAAACGGCGGGATCATAAGAGAATCACACAATTGGTCTAATAGCAGGATAAACAAAATAACTTTTCATCGCTCCTTAGCAAAACTTGGATAAAAGTCGCGAAAGCAGCAGTACGAACTGTACGAACCACTTCAATGTGAATATAGAGCAATTTGGTATTGACATGGTAGAAATGCAAACATATCAGAGTTCTTAGATTAACGTGGGGCACCTCAAATGAGTTAGTGGGTGTCGCATCCATACAGAGCTCAACAGAGGTTTGCACGGTTATATGTTTAGTCGTATACGATAACGCAGGACTCATACACCCTAACATACGCGGCACTGGTTCATCGAGTCAAATTTATTAGTTGCATATTACATATTTTTAGATTGAAACATAGCGCTATTTGTATGATGTAATGTCAATTAATCGCCAGTGTTGGCGTCGAATAACATAAAGAAACCAATTAATGTTGTTATGACTTGGCACAATAGTTAATATGAGGCATCAAATGTGAAGTACTTTTTCCATATTTGGTCCAACAATTTGCTTATGAACACAAAGGTAAACCATGTATCCATGTTTAATGCATCAGTTTCATTTGCGATGAGGTCAGCTAGAATGTCATTAAGCTTTCCTTAATCACTACCATTGCGAGAGCCCAATTGTTAATTAATGTACTGGCGATTATTGTCTGTACTTTATGTTTCTAACAGATTTGAACGTTATGTATTGAATTAATAAGCTCTCTTGAGGCATCGCTGCGAGCTAATTGTGGTTTAACGTTCGAACGGTGATTGTTCCGCTACTTTCAATGAACCTCCATAGATGTACTCTACCTGTGAACGCTACCGACTCATCTTAAGAGTCAACAAATGACAAAGCAACCCAGGATAACCTTTACGAGAAAATATGGTTGAAACGCGACGGAAGGCGACTCATATATATATACTGAGACATACCATAATACATTTGTTCTGGGTTACTACGAGGTGGGATTAGGACACGAGCACCACTCAGAACCCAATAGCTTTTGACAAATTCAAGGCACAAACGCAAATCCTTCCTTCCAAAGTATGTTGCTTCATCCAAATATTGGGGTCTGATAGTAAGAGTTTATCTCTGCGCTTGTCACTGTGTAAGTTATGACCTATGCACTTGATTCCATTTTTCTCTCGCCATGCATTACCCAATATCATAGACTGACCGTCCATATGTGTTAGTATTAACCAAGCAACGGGATGTTGCAGTATACTCTTTAGTTGCCCCTTTACTCTCTCAATGTGCAACTACTACAAGCTGCTCGATGTTGGAAAATATTCTTAATCTAATCAATTTATATCAGACATATCTATTATCAATTCATAATTTCATTCGACGACTTGGACAACTCCCAGATTTTTGCAACGAGGATCGTCGAGAGAAGCAGCTGCTTTTGGTTGATGACAATTGGTTGACAACCTTAGAGCCAACGCCTCAGTGCTGTGACATTGTGCATTGCCAGCAACGAACAAACAATCGTGGGGCGTTCGTTATTTGTACCAGGAGGGTGTCTTATATATTTTTTCCTATGTGTGTATGAGATAACTGCATGTACTCGGAAATTACTAGGCCGTTTGCATCAGAATTTCTTGTATAATGCACTGTATGTGTTTGTAATCGCATGGTCGCAAGGTTGATGTGAGGGGGCGAGGGTTAGGGCACGAGGTCGTCCGAGGGTTTCCCCCATATAATCTGCGTGGCCAAGCTATAACATCCTTATCACGATTGCAATGTCACGCGATAATTAAGCGCAACTCCACGCCAAAATGGTTGCCGGTATATTATGACGGAAATGACACAACGTTGATGCCTCCCCGCAGATACGGTGTGGATGGAATTACCGTTGAGTAATCCTATTACTTAACACCGCTGCGGGTGACACCCATCTTTCATTGAAATAAGATGCTAATAACATAAATATGGCTTACTCTGTTCTAATTCAGGCAAACAAGTAAATAAAGTCAGTGAGCAAAACCGTTGCGGTCAATTTAAGGTAAAAAAATGTTGGTTTAGTTTTATATATGCAGAGTTGCATCTGCCTTGATTATTATGTAACCTAGATACGTATTTGAATAATACCTGCCACGCAAGTCTTATTGCAAGCTGCTCTTGTATCGTCAATCACGTTCATATTTGTGAATAGCTATGATTATTAATATACTCCTCGCGCATTAATACTCCGACGACAAAACTGCGGCAATAAAGAACATTATTTGTTCACAAAAATGTTGCTAAAATGTACGGATAAAAGTGGTTTGGCCAGCTTTGTAATATTTGCACTCATTGCATACAAAATTTGCAAAACATTATATGCCCGGCACCGCGCAAATGTGTTAAGTTTGACATATCATCCTTTGTAATGCATGCCATACTAATCTTGTTGCAATCAATATATTCCCCCTCGACGTGATGCTCACATAAAATCCTGTGTTTGAGTTCAATTCATTATTCAGCACGTCGAGCATTATTTATTTATGCAACTTGTAAAACCCGCATGTGTATCTTTCTTCTTTTGCGCCGCCTTGTGATCCACTATCTGTGAAATAATTTCCATGAGCCATGAGGGTGGGGGGATGTAAGGGTGTGGGATTGAATGCTTAAATAAGTAATCTTTTAGTAGCAAATGCTGCAAGATAAGATATAACTAATAACTGCAATTATGGTATCATAACCCTACAGCAAACATTGCTCCTATATTTCGATGTATTTAAGGCAGTTTGAATACGTTATGTGTTTCCTACTGCAGTCGTCTATATGCGCTATGCAGAAATAGACCAGCCAGCATCTTGCCCCGCATTGTCACAACGAAGGGGATCAATTGAATATTAACAGATGTACACAGCACAAATATCATTCAAAGTTATCCAGCTTTGCATAGAGCCGTCGACCATGCAATCTGCCCTTTCTCCAAAAACTTCTGTTATATTTAATAGATTACAGCTACCTGATATAACGACGTCATGTGTAAAACAGAGTAGCCTGTATAACCGCACTGGAACCGCATGCTTGTTCTCTACAGCATGAACGGTATGCTTTGTTGCCGGGCTGTCGGTTCCAGAACTGTCACAAAAGGCAATCTTCTTCGAATATACAAAATCAAAACATTCGCATTGTAAATATGCACGTAGGGGTCCTAGATCCTAAGTAGCTGCATTGAAACAATAACGGATAATCAAATTCTCGAATTTCCGTGTTATATCTAGTGGCCGTACGTCCTGATTAATGGTGTCATCTCCTAAATTTTAGCCAAGGGTAGATACCCTGTCAAATGTAAAATATTCCACTCTATCCATATATTTATCCGAAAGTTTATTCTCCAAGGCCTAAATCTTGACACAATTTCAATCAGCCTGCGAAGGGCTCATAACTGCGCATCCATTTTGTCCTCGTTAAAGCCAAAAGCTGCAGTTCCATTGCTCTTATTTGCATCTATTATCGAAATAACCAGAAACTAGCCCCCGCGATGCTGACATAAAGAAAGAGTAGGCAAGTTTGCATTGAAATATTTTTCTGATTAGCCTAGCAGAAAAATGTTTTTGGATATCAAATTATGTAATATCGCAGTTGCAAAACCTCATACCTCTGCATTGTACAGCTTTCAATAACTAAGTTCTGTTAAAACTTATTTCAAAAGATTATAAAAATCATGGCCCGTACCAAAAAGGTAATGATAGTTTTGTAATGCATAAAAAAACCCAACCATTTTGGACTTTTTTATATAACCAACCAAAAAAGGGCCGGCCAGCCTTTTTTGCTTTCCGATATTACCAACCATTCTAAACATATTACTATCCTAACTACAAAAATCCTGATGTATTATTTTTGTTCAATTTGAACATTGATTATACAATCTTGGGCTACAAAGCTCACACAAAGAATTTCGCGTCTTTAAGTCTTTCAGGAACAGAAAGAAACTTTTTTCGATTTCTCATTGTTATTTAACTACTCTGGACACTGTAATCTGTCTGTCAACGATAATGGCGAACGTCCCTTGAATCTGAAGAGTCCAAACAGCTGTCATTATTAAACTATCTTAGGGCACATGGCCAAAGTGACCAAATCCGCTTTAATTTGGTGCAACAAAGAAACCAAGGTGATAATTTTATATCAGTTCCAATCGAACGAAAGAGTAAGTAGTTATATATAGTAAACGCAAGGCAAATAAGATATGTTTATTTGACAGCAAATAAGTTTTGCCTTGGGTCGGGCTTATAGGCCTCTGTGAAGTTCTTAGCGGCTAGATATACGCAGAATGATCACGGAGCCGTGGGGGCAGCATCATATAGCGTAAACAACCCAGTCATTTCTCTTATAGTGTACGTTTCAATAATTTATTTTAGTATTGTTAAATATTAATGGCAATCATGCAAACCAGCCTAGTTGTTTAGGCAACAGCGCACTTATCAATTTGTTTTCAGAATTAAATTAAATCTCAGCTTTCACGGTGAATGATACAAATCTCCTCAGGATTAAACGATCTTTTTAAGTTTTAAATATATCACTTTTATTCAGTAAGCCACATAATAACATGTAGTTACAAAATGAAAAAAACAGCAGCATCAGCAGGCAATGTGCTGAAGGATTTGTTAATGTCAGGACTAGGTAGAAGACCAACTTTGATTGTTGTTCATTAGCTTATCTAGGGTAATTTTGAATTCCGATGTTGATCTGGTGTTGATTCTGTGACAAAGCATTCACCAGATGTTTAGAATAAGTCTACAGCCCAAATAGCATAGTTTAGCCATCAGAAATGTAATTTATTTTAGTATAAAACTATAACTATTGAAGAATGGCTTGGATTACAAACATTGCAAATTTGGCAACAATGTTAATACCAATACTGAAGGGGCAGATACCCTGACAAAAGAGGCTCTTGACTTACTTGAAAACTTATTTGGGGTCCCATTATTTGGCTAACCACTATTCAACGTAGCTGTCAACTCAAACCAACACAGTTTGTTTGGGATAGCTACTTTGGAGATCTAAAGGATCACTTTCCTGACTAATTGATGACAAATGTGTGATACTGTCTATAACACATGGTCAAACTTATAAGAATGTTATAAGGAAGTCATGTTTCAGTGCATGTGAATGATATTTAATATTAGCAGATCATGCTATATTTATGTCCAATAAAATTACTTTAAAAGTTAAGAGTTACATTAATGATGCAATTATATAATTCAAGGATGTGAAAATCAAAATATATATGCACCACCACCAGGGTTGTTGTATGACGGACTATGAAACTAGCCATTCCCTAACTTACACTGTAAGTTATGAGGTAGCCATACAAGACATCTGAGTAGACGTCTTATTATTCTCTTTGAAAACGACGCAATGTTATGAATCGTGAGATCGATTCAGACAACTACCATACTCCAAACATAGTCAAGTGACGGAGTTTAAGAATGCAATGATGTTCACGGACAATTTTATTCCTTTGTAGTGGGGGATTTCATCCATGGTAATTGGTTATAGTTCAATATATATGGAAGCGGTAGAAAGTCTGAAATGCAGCCCCACGTTTGTTTTCAAGTTCCAGCCCACACACAGATGGAGCAAATTCCGTTCGCTAAAATGGCGAATACGGTTAAATGTACGTTAAAAATACAATGGTAAAAGGTAGCTCGGTCTGACCAATCTGTAGCCACCTAGTTGCATTAACGTGGTATCTGGGTATTAGTGATCGTTAAGCGTGACTGTGCGGCTGAGCCCACGTCCGTTAAAGCTCGTTAACCACTGTATACTACGGGTATTTCAAATAATTTGTCGTACATGAAGTGTCTGATTTATATATACATTCAATTTTTTTTTTTCATTTGAAGAGATTATTTTTAACAAATATTGTTCATTGACGTTGAAAGTTGCAAAAATCATGATTCTAAGTTTGAAACAAATAAACGTCGAAAAAAGCCATATAATGAACCATTATATATAGATATATATAAATATATATATATATATATAAATATATATATATATATATATATATATATATATATATATATATATATATATATATATGTATATATATATGTTTTATATATATATTTATATTTATATATATATACATATTTATATATCTGTGTAGGGTGTCTGTTCAGTATTGTGGTTCGTTATGAGACGACATATGACTCATATGATTCTGAAATGTCTTTTATTTGCTAAAAATTAACTCTTTCGCGCAGATGCGTTACCTTTCCATAGAAAGTATATAACCTCTCTGGTAAAGGATTTATAGTTTAGAATTTGACATCATTTAGGGGATGTTACTACCGTTTGGCAAAACTGTGAAATAATATTGCAAAAAATCAAGTTGATGTTCTGTTATATTTCAACTATAACTTTAGCTGGTACGACAAATTTTTAATTCTTTGTTGTAGGGGTAGATTGACAAACATGCTTAACTGACCATCACTTATTACGTTAAAAATGCGTACTGAGAAGAATTTAAAGCCACCAATGCCAACGGTAAGAGTATTGACCGATATTATTTGAATATGATTTTATTTTAACAAATCTCCTGGCGAACACTTGATATTCGATTAATTTGTAACTTTTTTGCAAAATTCCTCTCCGAATTCTGGTGGTTGTCAAAAACCGGTATCTTGCATTACATTTCCGTAAACGACCGAGCGGAGTTAATTTTTAATCAAACCATCATCTACCTGATAATACATTTCACAGGTAAATCAGTTTATACTAGAATTATACCTTATAAATTTTCGGCTTAGTTACCTTTTCCTCTCCTTTATCCAGCATAATAACAAGTCCGTTACCATCAGACTTACGTTACGCAATCTCACCGCCATGTTGGCATTTTAGGCGATTATGCATATTTACAAGTTGTTGCGATTCCTGACACTCTAATGCGATGCATAACACTGATTGCTTATTACATTGGACTGGTTAAATCAAGTTGACATCGTGAAGGCAAGGTCTTATCATCGAATTTTCTACATTATAACTGCCATCTTCGAGACCAAATAGGCAGCGCAAGCTCCAATTGGTTCAAAAGAGGTAGTATTGAAGGACTTTTTAGTTGTCAGGTGCATCGAGTTACTGTTATACGGCCGTTGTGCGAGAAGGGTAGGCTGCTCGAATTACGAACTAAAATTCATGGCTGTAGTGTTAATCTGAGCTTTCAACTGCTTGTACGCGATGAAGCGCATAACTCTCTCAGAAACATAAACAAAACGAAGCGTTTAACGCTATGATTGGTCATTATGATGTTTAAACGTTTCCGTGTAAGTGTGTGATCATTAACACCTTACCAGCCTGGTCCACGCGCTAGTGTCTGATGTAATTGACACCATGACCTCATAGGAGGTCACATATAAAGCACCTGATCAATTTTAGTAGCAGCAGTAAACAAGTACTAACTTACTCTGCATTGTCTTCTTGAGCTATTACTGTGTAAGTGATTAACTACCCTTGCAAAAAAGCTTATCGACGAGTACATAAACAGAACTCTTCAATTGAGAGTGATGGCTAACGAGAACGTGACTCGAATACAATTGAGCGTGGTGTGAAGTGAGCTAGGATATGGCAACATCGCGTGTATATCTGCTGCAAGACTTCCTGCTATGAGTGCACCTCACATTCCATATATAACAGCACTGATTAGGTATCCTCCGCTTGTAATCAGACGTAGCTGAAAGATGTGCAAACATGAGAGCATTAACGAAGCTATCCCATTCCCTGGCTCATCAGCCAAACGGACTCCCTGTCATACACGCTAATAGCTACGCTCTGAACGCTTAAATCATAAATAAACATCTATTCATGGAGACGTTGATGTTCAAAGCCCCGTTGAAAAATTTCATCGTCAGGATGTAGCGCCCTTAAGCCAATGTATTATCTGGATTCGCTCACTAGAAGACTGATCTTTGGGAACAAGAAAATAATCCCTACCATGATGATGTCACCCTTCTCCCCACCAAGCCCCTTCCGCCATGATGTCACCTTTCTTCCCACCAAGCCCCTTCCGCCATGATGTCACCCTTCTCCCCACCAAGCCCCTTCCGCCATGATGTCACCTTTCTTCCCACCAAGCCCCTTCAGCAATGATGTCACTTTTCTTCCCATCAAGCCCCTTCCGCCATGATATCACCCTTCTCCACACCAAGCTCCTTCCGCCATGATGTCACCCTTCTCCCCACCAAGCCCCTTCCGCCATGATGTCACCCTTCTCCCCACCAAGCCCCTTCCGCAATGATGTCACCTTTCTTCCCACCAAGCCCCTTCCGTCATGATGTCACCCTTCTTCCCGCCAAGCCCCTTCCGCCATTATGTCACCCTTCTTTCAACCAAGCCCCTTTCCGCCGTGATGTCACCTTTCTCCCCACCAAGCTCCTTCCGCCATGATGTCACCCTTCTTCCCATCAAGCCCCTTCCGCCATGATGTCACCCTTCTCCCCACCATGCCCCTTCCGCCATGATGTCACCCTTCCTCCAACCAAGTCCCCGCCACCATGATGTCACCCTTCTTCCCACCTAGCCCCTTTCCGCCATGATGTCACCTTTTTCCCCACCAAGCCCCTTCCGCCATGATGTCACCCTTCTTCCCACCAAGCCCCTTCCGCCATGATGTCACCCTTCTTCCCACCAAGCACCTTCCGCCATGATGTCACCCTTCTTCCCACCTAGCCCCTTTCCGCCATGATGTCACCTTTCTCCTCACCAAGCCCGTTCCGCCATGATGTCACCCTTCTCCCCACCAAGTCCCCACCACCATGATGTCACCCTTCTCCCCACCAAGTCCCCACCACCATGATGTCACCCTTCTCAAGACGTGTATCTGTTGCTCCCAGTTCTGATCTGGGTTGACAACCTTCACCTTCGTGTTGCATCGTGCCCGACTAGCACACGCGATAAGGTGACATTACAAAGTTCAGGACGGCGGTGAGCTAAAAATAATAAAACTGGGACACGTTGTGTGTGTCTTATCTCTCTTATCAATGGACATCGCTCGCATGTCAGTGTTTCTGCTGCGTACGTTGAACTGACGTCGTGCTGCGTGTGGTCCTCACAGAAAGCCTTATAACACCCCAGAAGCTCTGCTGACCAAATAAACGCTCTGGTAATCAAGAAGACATTGCACAGATTTAAAGACGCCCTGGTGATCTAAAGACGTTCTCCAGATCTACAAGACGCTCTTCTGATCTAAATACACTCTGCTGATCAACAATACGCACAGTTGATCTACAAGACGTTCTGCATATTAAAAGACGTTCTGCTTATCTACTAGACACTCTTCTGATCCACAATATTATCAATGGTGCAAATCCTGCTTACAACCCTGTAGCGATCGAAATCATCTGGGAAGTCACAAACTGTAAGTTCAGCTCCTCAATTATTGGACTGATGCTGTTACTTGAGAGGTCGTAACCAACATGCCGCGTGTGCGTCGTGACGTCAAAAGTACATATGTAGCTCGAGGTCAAATCACGAGGATCCGCGCTGACGTTCATCGGGGTCATCGAATGGCAGACTAGGGGATAAAATTAAATACAGGTATTGGCCAGCGGCTGTCACGTGATACCATCGCTAAACGGCCAAGGTTATGATGCAGCTCTTCTTCAATTCTCCATCTTTTTATTCTGTCCTGTCGATGATTGTCCATGGCGTTGGTCTACTAGTTAATTATAATTGAGTAGTGACCTGCATGATGCGTTCAGTGGGGATGATACGTGGTTGTGGTTTCGCGAAGACAGGGGGCGTATCATCAGTCTTATATATCCAGTGATATGCAATAGTTCATTACCAACCACACACCTTATAGGGGCAATATGATATCCTTTAGGAGTGATTTATTGTCACATATAACCTTATGCATTCAATGACTTCTCTAGACCCTGTCACATCTGATGCCGATCCATTTCTTGGTGATTTTTCCCTCTTTTAGTTGAGCTGACACGACTCAACACGCCCTGTCGTTGTTAATGGAGGGTGGACAGTTTAAATGGAATCATTTGGTGCGCCGCGTACGTTCTAACGTATATCTATAATTGATGTACAGGTTGTCTAGTGACGACTACAATAGATCTTGGCTAAATCGTGATTTCCACAAAGGCCTCGCTAGCAACATATTTTTTAAATTTAACTTTTTTTCCACTTTCCATCTAGCTCAAATAGTCCACAAGCTGAGTTACAAAGGTGTCGTAGAATCTATGCCTTTCTACGAAGCTACCCAAACTATAACAACCTAATCAAAACTTAAAAGCCATTACTAAACTGACTTCAGTTGGTAAATTTGGACGAGTGCCCTCCCATGTCAAGCAGGATTTGCCCAGAGGGTTGTGTCAGGAGCCATTTGAACGTAGACCAAACTATAAATGCTGTAAACTTTCCTCATTTAATCAAAATGGGTAATTATCGGTCACTTGCTTCTCAGATCTATAGTGCAGTAAGGATATCAGATGATATACGAATATAATATAAGGATATCATAATTCCACATTTGAAATGCTTGGTTTAATTGGTTCGGTTTGTCGATTACTTCATTCGGTTTGTCTGTCACTGAGTTTTCTGATGTTTATCAATTATTGATGCATTATATACTTTAATACACTAGATGTCGATAATCTACATGATATTTAGATCGGAGAGTTGACTATTTGTGACAAAAGAATATTTTGTATGTCTTGTATATAATTGCCAACCGCCGTTGTTATAGATTGTTTATGGCATCCAGTTGACCGAGCCTATGAGTTATATGGCGAAACTGAAAACACAACCATTAAGGTATTAATGTGAATATAGTTGATGATGAGAATTCTTTGCCAACATTCAACATTACAGCGCTGTGTCTTACATCCAGGTGACAAAGTGTATGACATCACGCTTCGACACAGAAGGCAACCTGATTCTAACCACATAGGTAGACTTTCAGAGTCATTCAGTTCCGTTGTTGCCAACTGACATATACCAACTTAGAATCATTCAAAAAGCATTTGCAGTATATATAAAGGAGACTGCCTATGTTGTTGCAGTGGAATCCCTCACGTCCCAATCACTGACCACTGTCGAGGACTATCACTGAATACCTACACATATCACCAGGTGAGAAATTGTTCCCAGTTCTTTAACCGATGTTGCTTCTGTACTTCTGTGTGATGTCGAATGCCTCATTGACACCCGTCTTCATTACTGCCCTGTGTCTGGTATCAAGTATAACAGTTTATGACGTCACACAGAACAGCCTTGTAGACCTGAAACTCACCTGCTACTAATAGCAAAGGTACGCTGTTGTAGTCCCCAGCCTCGTATAGCAACCCTCAGAGCCTCACTTGACTTGTGTGATCTTCAAGCAGTATATTCATTCTATAAATAAAAGAAAATATCCTAGCTGTATGTGAAAAATGCGTATGAACTGTAGCTAATAATTAATAGAATTTTTCTGTTTCAGCTCATCAAAAAAACCAAATGGCGACTGCAACATCTAAACCCAGCAACTCTAAGGGAATAGAATTTCCTTCCAGGGGAATCGAATATATACCTGTCACTCCCTCCACGTTTGGGGATATGATTGGCTTTGTGAATCACTTACATCAATCCAAACGCTTGACTGATTTCAAGCTCACATGCCGGGGCAAATCATACGATGTACATCGGCTGGTTCTCGCCAGCCGGTCTAGTTACTTTGGGGGGATTCTTGATTCCGATGAACCAATCACCGAGCTGACACTTGACGCAGATCCTGATATTCTGGACCTATGTCTAGAATATCTGTATACCGGCACAGCGCAGGTTGATGTTCGCCAGGCTGGGGCGGTAGCTGATCTGTGTCAGGAGCTCGGCATCATTCAGCTCCGAAATGATTGTCGCAAATATAGAATTAACCTGAGAGACATAACACCTGATAATTGCCTCAGCTTCTATGCAGTTGCTTATGTAATCAATGATCCTGAAATCACTGATGAAATAACTCCTGTTGTCCTTGATAATTTTGCACGCTGGGAATCATCCAGGGATTTCAATGATTTAACTTTTGATTGCGTCTCTAGCATTCTGCCTCATCCTGAGTTGAATGTTAATTCTTCTGATCAGCGTTTTGACGCCGCGCTTGACTGGGTCAGAGCTGATCCTCCAGCTCGACGACTTAAGCTTCACTCCCTGCTTAACAAACTGCCGCTCCATCGTGTGAATGTTCAAGTGCTGCGTCGGGCAATGAAAGTCGACCCCATCTTGCAAAATATCCCACATGTATGTAGCTTGCTTAACAAAGTAATAAATGAAGTAAGTCGAACTCACCAACATGGTGCAATCATCGTGGGGGCGAATATGTATGTTAATGACGAGTTTCAAGAAGCAGATGGGAAAGTAGTACATGTGATGACGTCACTTACCCAGCCCAGCAGATCCATCACAACAATTCCAGCTTTCGTGCCTCTTGATGGTGACTTCGCGTGTTGTATGAGTGAAGGTATGTTGTATGTGAGCGGCGTGGGAGATTACAGGAGAGAGGCGTGGCAGTTTGACATGACGACCGTTACATGGCGTGCGTGTGGTAAGCTGGCTAATGGTAGAGGGCAGCATTGTATGTGCGTGAGTGAGGGTCGTGTGTACGTCATGGGCGGGTGGATAGATGGCAACTTGATTCTGGTGAGGAATGTGGAAGTGATGGAGAGTGGTAGTGGTGAGTGGAGTGAGGCTGGTCACCTGGAGGGGGCGGATTGTTTCAACACGTGCTGCTGTACTCTACCAGGCGGTGATATCCTAGTGTACGGTGTGGGTACTGAGTCGGGTAGGTCCATACTACAGGTGTTTTCTGTCTCCACTCACTCCGTCACACACATACTGCTAACATCAGCTGGTGGGTCTGACTGGGTCTCTGCTGTACTGGTGACCCACGACCATATCATCATGTTGTCATACGGCACTACCCTCATCTGTCCCGTGTCTGGGTTGTACGAGACTCAGTCTGGTGACATACAGACACGACACTCTTACAAGGGACCAAATAACTTCAGTGCTGTGTACCTTAGTGAAGACCACAACCACATCATATCAGTGGGCGGGGATACCAAGGGTGACACATTACCTCATTATGTATATAGAGCATCGGTGTCTGACGTCATCGCAGGTACAGGATCAGGGTGGGAGAGAGTGGCGGTGGGTGGGGTTCTGGGGAGATGTTTAATATCGGGCGGGGCTGTATGTTCTGGGTTAATTCCAATGTCATTATTCAAATGAGTTGCTAGGTCAATACACACGTTATCATTGGCTCTGAATGAGCCGTTCTGCTTCACGAATTATTTGTTATATAGCAATATGTTTAGCTGCCATTGGTAAAGGTCTATAAATGACATTTACAAACCATTGGTTAACGTATAATGAAAACAATTGACATTAATTTTGCGCGTTGTGCGATGGCTGTATTCTTGTCACATGATATGAAGTAAACGGATGTGATGGTTTTTACTTGCAATTGTTTAATTTGAATAAACCATCGACTCCTTCATTTACCATGTTGTCCACTTATTATTCATTACAGCACTGTTGTCATGCCCTGTGTTGTGACTTATTGCGCTTGTGGAGATATGCACTTGTTATGCAGCGTAGCGATGTGTGCTTGTGATGTCGTGTAGCGATGCGCAGTTGTTATGTCGTGTAGCGATGCGTGGTTGTTATGTCGTGCAGCGATGCTTGGTTGTTATGTCGTGCATCGATGCGCGGTTGTTATGTCATGCAGCGATGCACTCTTACAAGTCGTGCAACGATGCATATCTATTATGTCATGTAGCGATGCGCGGTTGTTATATGTCATGCAGCGATGCACTCATACAATGTCGTGTAGAGATGCATAGTTATTATGTCGTGTAGCGATGCGCGCTTGCTATGTCGTGTAGCGATGCGCGCTTGCTATGTCGTGTAGCGATGTGCACTTTCTATGTCTTGTAGCGATGCGCGCTTGCTATGTCGTGTAGCGATGCGCACTGATTATGTCGTGTAGCGATGCGCACAGATTATGGTGTTTAGCGATGCGCGCTTGTTATGTCATGTAACGATGCACGCTTGCTATGTCATGTAGCGAAGCACGCTTGCTATGTCATGTAGCGATGCACGCTTGGCAAGCAGAGCATATCCAAAAAGACAACTTACTGAATATACCATGATGAATTCACTTTGTCACATGTTTTCCGCTGGGATTACTCTCAATACAGTTCTATTATAATTTTGTTTTCTATTAGTGGCAGATATTTTTTTGATGACTATGTTTTCCGAGTGCAGCAAAGGGAGGCCAGTTCGTATGAAGGCACATATAGGGTGTGATAGATCACTATGTTTTTTCATTCTCAGCGTAATTTCTATGCATATTTTCTTATTTATTCTTCTATTACAGCGCTACATCCAGACTTTATTACACCGCTACATTGTGTATTTGGACAGCGCATACAATTGGTCTAATAAACTGTAAGATTGAGATTGCCGTGGCATGTTCGTCCATAATTACCATTTACCTATTGTCAATTGACAGATATATGACAAACATTCGAATTGCATCGGATACAAAAACATATGGTCCATGCGCTACAAAATAAGACTTGTTTTATTGCATTATTCATAATAGCATTTTTTATTCAAACAGTATATTTCACTTTTTAACTATTCGTCTGTTACCACTTTTTAATATTAACATCCTATTTTGTGTAACACTCATTTCATTTGCATCAAATGCAAAAAATACAAAGTAAACTCTGAGACATTTCAAACAGATATACTGAATATAAATGTCCCAAAATGCTTTTTTATCCTGATAATTTGGCTTGCATGTCCAATGTACAAGAGCTACGAAATGTTCGCGCAGTAGGCTTCATGTGTGCAGAAAAAATCAATGAGTTTCAATAAATGTGCCAAGCTGATATGCACTTCGAACGATATCTCACACTCAGTAGTAGCTGAATCGGGGTGATTTTATGTTTATAAATTTAATTTAGCTATACAAATATAACCTAGTTGCTGGGAAATATAAAACCGTGGTCGCATCACAAAGTATCTAATGGCAGTGGTAATGAAAAGGTCGTCAATACAACATGTATTTAGTGATGGTATTACACTTAGGAATTATACAGACAGCTAGCCGCCAACTTAGCATGCCAAGTAAACTCAGTGGACAGCAGCAACAACACATTATTCTCGGAAACGTGCCCATAAAAACTCAAATGTAAATATTGCGCTCCAAAACGTCAAACCTTTATCAGGATATTGCCCTTACAGTATAAATGAATTAATGGTAATGCAATTGTTTTTTTTACTGTTTAAACAGTATTATGATTATGTGAATACACAATGCGCCACATAGTTGGCTTTTTCTGAAGGCTCATATTTACTACATATTGCAAACTTATTATGTAGAAGGTATTGCCTTGTACGAGCGACTTACATGCGATTGTGTAAGTGAGATATCACATTAACTATCGTAAAAGGTGCCCCATTTCGCCTTATGAGGTCTTTCTGTCTGGTCGAGCCATTAGCTCATGGTAATCAGCCTGTTCTTCGTCGCATTATTCAAAAGCTAATGGCGAACGACGGTTGTTTATCCAGCTGCTCAGACACATGACATTGGCCCCATATTGGATTGGAATTGAATTATCTACTTCAATCACATGCGAGCAGAACATTTTATTTTGCACTGCATTATTATCTACTTAATCTCTGACGTCAGAGTTGCTTCGTGCTTTATTATTATTGATTTGTTAAATGTTAACTCGTATGAGGGTCGAGTCAATTATCCAAAAGTGGAGGTCAAGCTTTTTTTATCAGGCAAATGAGATATGTTTTGTATATATGCTATCAGAGCTGGAGCTTTGCAAGTGACAGATTAATGCATCCTGGCCAGTTATCAAAACAACTCATTCTGCGTATTCCTTAAATACTACGTGGTTTGTTCATGCGTGCGGTGTATGTGCCAAAGCCGAATTCTGGCTCAACGTATAAAGTTTAGCAATAAGCACAAAAGTTGGCAATTGTTGACTATCGAACGAATGACTGCATTAATTTCAACTGCCAAAATAAACGCCTTATCGCAATTAATGATTACTGGTTTCGCCATTATCAGTTGCAATACGGGATTATAATGTTCATAACTTTCAACCTAAATGAATTCTCAGCCTGCTCTTGCATGCAATATGAGCTATAAATTGATTAACTTTTGACTGCATATTATCAAAATTCTACTTTGCAAAATATCTTCATCGACAAAGTCTTGAGACATTTTGGTGTGAAATCCGTCCAATCATGACGTTATGTACTGAAAGCGCCATATGGAAAAACGCATTGCTTATTGTTTGATAATATTGCAGAACAAACAAAATACAGACATCAACACATTACGAAACATCAATGGCGAAATATGGGCGGTGGTCGATGGATAATACCGGAAAATGATGGATATTATTGCGCTTACATAACCAAATGATTTTGGGTCAAAACGCTAGTAGTTCATCGACTGGTAAACAATATCAGGAGAGGATCCTCGTTCACCAAATAGAAAAATGCCGACACAATATAAGAATTACATCACGATGAGAGTCTTAAACATAAGCATACTTGTGTCATAGCAGGCCCTAAGCCAGGATTTGTAGTGCGGGGGTGGGGGGGGGGGGTGTTGGGGTTCTTTTCCCCTCAATAGTGGAACTTTCTCCTGGCTCATACTGATGCGGCTATAAGACCATAATTAAAGGCACCATCTACACACAATATATCTATATATACACAAATGCGATAGAGTAAAGCGGACCTTTCTGGGCATAGTGGGCGGTTCGTTCGAACCCCTCGAACCCCCCCCCCCCCCCCCCCCCCCTCCCCTGGCTACGGGCCTGCATAGCTTAGGCGCTACTATTAATATCTCACGACCATCTTGCCCAAGTATCCAAAAATACACAATATAAAGTAACGGACCATTCTGTATAAATATTAGAAAAGACATCTATTGAAGCGGAAGATTTTAGAAGTGATTAAAGCATAAGACACGAGGCTGAACTAGTATTGTTATTAAAAACACAGCAAAGGTTAATTGCCTTACCTGCAAGCACGTATTTGCCATATCTGGCAGTGTTCCGTATGTTACGTAGCCCATTGAAATTATAATTGGTTCTGCATAATTGTCCCAAAACGACAATTTATAAAATACATATCACTTCTCGAGGACACAACACGATGTTTATAGTCTGCCTCATGGCTGGCCGTGCAACTGATGGTAAAGCGTGAGGCATTACCTTTATTTAGTCCTAACTGTTAAAGGTTCTGGCTGATTACTGACCAACAACCACTGATTTGACCAATGACAAATGTATGATCTTTCTCTCGTTAGCAAGTCAACAGAGGGTCACTAAGCATTAGTATATAGGGTTCTTTGTAGATAGTTAAATTCCTAACGAGACCATGGCTATTTTGCATGCAAATTGTATGGATGGTAGCGTGAATATTCGTCAGGGTCAACGGCTCGAAGAAACGATAAGATTGTGCGTTGTACGCTGTTAACGTTCACCCGATTAGTTGATTATTTTTGGTTTTACAATTCATTTGATGCAAACTACGGAACGAGAGCTGTGTCAGAACGCCATTACTTGCCTGATAATCGTACTTGACAAAGACAGAAATTAGAGGCTCTGTTTTATGCCATGAAATATATCTGCAGAGATATCACTGAAATGCTAAAAGGTAAATATATGTATTTTCTTGTGTCTTGATCAGACACGTAGAAGAGGGCACCTCGCAACCATACAGGATGAGCGGCTCTATTGTTTTGCGCCACCTTTATTATGTCATACTCAGTTGAGGTTTTGTCTTCTACGGACGAGAATTGAACACACTGAGCAATAAATGGTGGAAACAATTGAATACACACACGAACAATGTTAACTGTCCAGTCGGCGTCTGCAGACAAAACCGTTTAGCCATCGAGATTGAGACAATTAAATCGGCACTTGCCTCTCACCCGCCCATAGAAGGAAATTAAATCCGTTTATTGAGGCAGTCAGTGACTATTAACATACTTCCTCTTGCCTTTTGATTTTCTCTGCTCAGCTGGTGATCAGTCGGCACCCTACTTCATGGCTTTAGCTATCGTACCTATTATTGCTTGGACAATTATCAATGGACTTGGCAAAAGTTAAATTGTTTATTAGTTTTTAAGTGTTTTCTCCCTCTGGTCGCTGCATTTTTCGAGTTTAGGAAAACCTTCTAGTCATGCGGTAGAAGGCTGTGACATGCCCGTACTGTCTGCCAGATCTTCATTCGCGACGTCGGCCGGTTGAAGTTTGGTACAGGTAATCATTAATTTGCAGGTCATGACTTCTTTTCCTTTATGACACGTGCCTGTTGTGCGTGATGCAGGCCACTAGTTTATCATAGCGGCCCCGTGAGAAGTGGATTACTTTATAGAATAACATATGCTCCTTTAGCTTGCTTGTTCTGGATTACTTACTAGAAGCCAGTACTGTGGCAGGTGCAATCTCTAGTCATTATGCACGATTACATTATTGGATCATTTGTTTGGACCAGTATGTCAATGCTTACCTTGTTATATTGTCTTGAACGTAATCATTTTTACCTATTTTGTGGCTTTCATTTTAATTCATCTTATTGTGGGAGGCAGCTTACATGGTTCATGTGAATTCTCCAACAACCATGGCTGTGGTACTTACTCCTACAGATTTGATTTAGCCCATCATATGAATGCATGGTACACAGTAGATTCTGCCAAAAACGTAACAATGATGAAAAAGTATCGAATCAAATAAATCCAGTCGAGCAAGCTTATCACAGCACCACACACGAGATACCATGTCACACCTGTTTTTAATTTCCAATATGAAGCATCAATAGCTTGTTAGCCTGAACTTGAGACAATGTTAACCCAGGAAGTGCACTTACCCTAAGGACTGATATTCTGACTGATATTGTTCACAACAGCTCATAAATTATTCAATGGCACCTATCGTTGCTCTATTTAACACACAGGATGTTTTCTATTCTATCCACATAGATGGGTGATCACCTCGTTATAAAAATAAGCAGATTCGTTTTCCCTCTGCCACTTTACGGGAAATTTGTCAGACATGTGATGCTGTATCTGATGTAACAGTAACCTGTTGTCCCATGCCCTCGGTGGTGCTGCTGAAAATTGTCGGGCGTTAATAAGTGTATCTAACTGGCAGAGCCCCTTGGATGGAGATGCAAATATACTCATCTATAAAGCTATGCACTAGATTTGCAAGTGGAGCACAGAGGTCCATGTTGTAAAGCACCAATCCCGTCAAAGTCTTTGACCTTGTACACGATAACACATAAAAGGGCACCAATGATAAGTTTGAATAAATTCGTTAAACGGCATCGGTGGGTGTTTGTGAAGGCTCACCTAACACATAAGGTATTTGCTGCTTCAGTGCGTAATGTTTAGTGACCGCAGCTAGGTAGCAGAAATATTTCAGTGTTACTAACACGACTATATATTGTTTGCAGATGCAAGTCATCGCTGGAAAAAATATATTTTGCCATGGGAGAGACCCTCGTTTGTATCAATATATATTTCAATCAATTTCAGATGACATCATCAGAATTCTATTTGTCCCTTTGTAGATTCACCAATGCTGCTTATCATAGTAAACTTATAAAGTAAGAAATTTCATATGCAGCGCACCTATATATCCATGCGTTGCAGCATCTACTGTTGATTGTCGGATAAGGCGGATTGCCGAGCCATATCCAATGCATTTAAGTATGTCACTGCATAGTCCGACTATCATGGTGTAGTGCATTATGTCAAGAAAACCCTTTATCGTCATGTATAACGGATGTAAACTTGTCCTAGAAGCATATGACTTGTGCAATAAGACAATATATCGAATCATTTCAGAGGTTTTAAATGGCCAGTGTAAAGTGCTAGAACCAAAGATAAAGTGACTGGCGAGATAAATTTGTCATTATTTATTTAGAAATTAATGCATAGAAATAATCATTTTCGTATGAATACCGTTGTCATTTGAATTAACATCCGTGAAAGATACCCAACAATTTAAAATGAACTGTAAAAGCAAACGGGATATTCCCTAATTACGGGAGAAACAAAGTAATTCTGTAAGACTAGTTTAGTATTGCATATTGTATTTTTCCGTACTTTATGCTGATTGAATTGCGTCGTTTTTGTAACATTGCGGCCATAGGAATTGGCTACTTATGCGAGACAATCGCGGATGTTGACATTTTTTTACCACAGAGTGATTTTCAACAGCTTTGCATAAAACCAGTTGTGCCTTTAGCATACCAAATGTCTTCTGCAACAATAACTTTCAATACAAATCTGATGGATTAAACGTGAATTACTGCTCACTATTGTTATATTCAGCGGCATTATAGTAATGGACTAAAAGTCAGATGATCCTGTTTTAAGATAAGTGCAATAGATAGTAATTACTCTCAGAGTTTGTGTAAAATGCACTCTAATCCGATATGAAAGAGTTTTCAGGTAGCTAGTGCCTTTCTCAACGCCCACTTTAGTGAACACGTGAAGTGGTGGCAATAGGAGAAATCCTTATTATGGGCATTGCAGAACAAATTGCCCTTATTATATTTAGTTTCTTAAGCGAATGTATTTTGTTGGGTGTTAGATGGGTTCTGCGCAAAAACATCGGCTGCAGTAACGGTGGTTTGATGATAAAAAAACGGGTGACAATTATTCTATGATCATTAATACGCACATGAGAAAAATAACTCTAACACATTACGAGAACACCGTCATGTCATGGAAAAGTAAGTAAATGGTTTAGCGGTACACCAGCACTCTTTTATGTGGAAGAAATGGATAGATAAAATTAACATGCTTTCAAGTGAAATCCAGACGACAGTGTGTTCCTTTATAGCCCTTGCAAAAACCCCTCCATTCATCCACTGGATCCCAGTGCCCAACAAACGAGAGTCGCAACCCACAGAAGAAACTTTGCATCGAGTTAGTTGCTTCTTACTACCTGTTATTCGATAATCGCGCGCGTCAATATATATGCTTCTTGGTTATAGCACATATGAGCAGATGATTTATTACAACAGTAAAGGTTTTGGTGTTTTCGTGCCTTTTGATAACGCTTGGCGATAAATTGTGTGTCTTGAATTTGGTAGTTACGAATGACGTCATGATTGTGGCTGTAGCGCAACTATCGTTGGCCTTTTTGATTCGTAGTAAGAATGTGCCATCAACTCTATTGTGTTAGGACGCGATAGAAAGTGGGGATGTACTGATTCCAGTATACTAAACGCAATCCTAACAGTCGATGTTAAACAATCGAGATAGAGAAGAGCAAACACTAACCAAGAACACAAGAATGCTTAATGAGTACGTTCTATTGCATGAAACAGAAAAACAGCTCACATTGTCACTCTGGTATCATCGCCGGGTGTTACTTTGCAGACGAAGTTGTGAGGACATAGCTTTAATAACACGTATAAGCGTTGGCTTATCTACTATATCAGCAGTTAATGTTCGATAAAATTATTGAGTTATACACTCTTCACAGTGGCTAACCAGGTTTATTTTCGGGACAATATGGCTTCATTTATGTTGCTTCATTCGGATATTTTAGTATAATCTCTCCAGCCAGCTACCTCTTTAAGGCACTCGGCTGAGTGTGAATGATAAAATGCACTTCAAATGATTTTTCAATGCAGTTTCTGGGGTCGAGAGCTAATAAACCTTAGCAATAACTGAAAACACTTAAGCTTTTACATCCGAAAGTGTATTACTGAACGTATTTATAGATGCTGCCATGGAATTTGCATTCATTGTCTGATCTATTATTAAGCACCTGCATTCATCTCTACTCATCTGCATTAAGTTCCTTTACGACATTAAATATAGCTGTTCTATTGACTTTGCTTGAGCAATCGTCTGATAGAACGATGCACGCCAGCAGAATAACATCACAACATTTCAGGCTAAACATGAGGTACAGTAAATCAGTCTCGATATACTAGCCGATGGTCTGGGTGTAGCACCCTACACGTTACCAATTATGTTTGTGTCTTGTCTTGATGCAATACGTTTAATGTGATCGACCAATTTGAGCAATCACTTGGAGTATTCACCATTAAGCGTGGATAACACTGACGCGATAGCTATTTGCCCTCTGACAAGAGATTTTGGAATCTCAACCCAACGGCAACATGCAATCGCTACTATCAATAACCATCGAGGTAGATTAACGATCAGCAACGTCCTTGCGAATATATGGCGCTAAAGATCAATTGCATTATATTGATATTGGCGTTATCACGTGATGCAAACATGACATTAATAAAAATTATCCTTTATCTCGTGGAAATGATGAATGTGGTGATATAATTAGTAGTTAATGAGCCTACGGCACAATGTGATGGCCATGTTATACATTTCAAAGTAAATATTGCTAATTTTCATTGAGTAACAATTGTTTTTTAACTCTCCGATATTTTGTTGCTGTAACCGGTCAGTGTGTAACAAGGGCAGTTTGGGTCGCAGTTTAGCTGGTATTTATAAATACTGTGTTAATCACATGGAACTGTTTCCGAAAATCAATTCACATATAAACAAAGTGCTTATTTCCCCTGTACATTGATAATTTATCGACATTCATGCAACATCAAATGTTGCCTTGTGAAGGTTAAAAATTAACTGCTTCATTCTTCCTCAACTAATAACAGGGTTGTATTGGGTTATCCAATTGACTTGGCAGAATCTCATATGACACCGTCCCAGAAATATATTCAACAAAGAATCCTACAGTAGCAAATCCTCGCATCAATATCCTTAATGAATTAGTTAATTATTTGGGCTGTCACTGTTGTATTATATTAACAGGTATATACGTATATATTTTGTGTCATAATAGCCGTATTTGCTTACGGTTTATATACAGAGCCAAACTTAATAGGGAACAATGAATGAATCGTTCTATGAATACAATGAGACATTGCGAACGTTGAATGTATCTCTCTCATATACTATCTGCATTAGATACTTTTCCCTTTTCACACGTTACGCTGCAGTTATGACCAATATTATCCAGCTTCTTAGCCCTGGCTTGTGTTCAGTAAACAACGCAGATAAAATATATAACGATATTAAATTTCATCTGCGTAAAATCAATCCAATTCTGCTTTTAGTGACAGTGAGGTGTAATTAGACGTGCTTTTTCAGCTAGAAAGGTTTTTTAAACTTGTAACTAACATTGTTGCAGGTATCGCGCGTACTTGTATATAAACAAAACTTCTTCGCGCATGTGAATGGTATACGTAACACTTTCACCGGCATTGACATCATCTATGAGTGATATATCCTATGTGAGCTTGCCTAAAAAGTTCCCAGCATATTCTTTGTTAATGTTTAATTATTGCGAAATTGCAGTATTTATTGGTGAAAACGTCAGGACGCGTGGAGTAGAGAATTTGTAACGGATGATTAATCAGCGGTATATATTGCTTGAATAATGCAAAAAAAGAGAGTTATATTACAAATCCAATAATGTAATTCACTTTGAGCATGTGGGAATTGTGGTATTGTATCAAACTCATTTAGAACAGGTTTGTTCACAGTAGAAACATGATAATAATGGCTCGACATGTCATTGCAATTTGAATCTTTAGATGTTTATTTTCTAACATTTGACTTACCCCATTTTTTGCTCTGGCAAAATATGTAGCAATAAGTTGTCCAAACAAAATACAATATAGTCTAGTACCGTTATTATGGTCTTCATTAGGCGCCGTTTTCTTTATTAATAATAAGAAATAAATGTGAATAACGTAAAACCATAGATATATTGCAAAAAACGGCCTTTTGTGATTGCGGGATGCATGGCTAAGACACATCGCCACACCTTTTCCCAGCTTGTGCTCTCATGTTAAATCTAGGACACTATCCTGTTTGCATATTACCTAATTAAATGCGTGTTTTATGCTCGCAGAATTTTATAGTAGAAAATCAATCACGGCCTGCACGGTCTGCTAAAACGGCTCCATGTTGAAATATATGTTTCGTTGACTAAGCTTGATATAACCTTCCAAAACGGAACATGAAATCTATTCCAACAATCAATGATACGGATCGAGAGATATGTACGCATTGAGTTATTTTCGCTCCACCTATTATCGCTTTATATTGGCAAATTGTTCAGCATCAAGTTCATTTTATATTCCCATTTTAAAGACATGCCGGTATATGCCTAGTCTGCATCCCTGACTCCAGGGGTTCGCTACGCTTCTCGCCCTAGAGTCTACGACGAGACAAAGTCTTAAACTGGCACGTCCAAATATTCATTGCACACGTTCGTTAATCTTCGTGACCAATCAACGCAAATGTTGTGACCCGGATTGACCTTAATTGCGCGTGTCTGGCTCATGAAACTGGCTTGTGATAAGCACCCTCGGTTTTATGTGACGCCATGTACATTGTAGTGGTCTGCGTCCAATGAGAACACATTGGGTGTCCTCTGGAATTATGGGGCGCCCCAAAAGTTCCAATTGGCACCACAACAAGCGCTTTGGTCGCTTAGCTGCACGATAGTATGTTTACGTAATAGTCAGTTAAAAAGAACCAGTTGTGTGTCTGCTTCTCCCGCCGACTGTGTGATTAACGGTGCCACTCAGCGTGAAACAACAAATCGGAGTGTTGTAGAATGTGTGCCCGGCTCATAAAAATCACTCGTCCGGTTGGACAGGTTCTTCGGAACTTGTAGAACTAACCAATGAGAGACAACGACTGAAAAGTACCCGAGAGTGACCGAGAGACACGGCTTGTGATTGGAGCATCCCAAATCTGGGATGCCTGTCCAGTTCAAGACCCTATCGTCCCCTAGACCTGAAGGCGAGACTATTGAATATCAGTAACATATAAACAGCGCCCGCAGCCATCAGGCTAGAGGACCTTGACTAGTATATGCCATACATTTTGTTATAGTGATTAGTAAAACAGATGTATTACTTGTTGCCAATGCAGGATATGTAGCACAGCCAGAAAGTCACATGCAAATGAACAAGTCTTACCCAGATCTCGTTAAGACTACTCAAACGGTTCCAATTATCCTTCTGGCCTAAAACAGTAAAGCCACATATACAATTTATTTCCATAACCTTTCATTCACAACGATACAAAATGTCAAATCATTGTTCTAATCCCAGATATGCTCCGTTGCTTACGTAAATATATGAATGATCCATTTACACGTGCCGGAGATGTAGAATCAATTACGTACCACTCCTGCAAAAAATGACTTAAATGTTTCTATCCAGCAATACATGAACCCTGTTAATATAAAGTCGTGTTTATAGTATGAGGTTGTGTCCTGTGGAGACATTGATATATATGTGAGTATGATTTGCTAGGGCATCATATTTCCAAATAGACATCGGGTAATCGGTGGGCAAACTAAGGTTGATAATCATTACAGGAAACCCATATTACATACCTGCTTTTGAGTTGTATATCTGCCAAATGAATACAGACTAGATATACACTAGTTTAAATCAAATGAATCGCCACGGCTTATCTAAATTAATCATTGCATAGGTCGCAGACGCTCTCAAGTAACACATGTAGAGGTGGATGTATGTTATCCGACAGATTATACGGACCAACACGTTTAAACAGTTCGCCAGTCGAATTAATGACAATCAATTTACAACATAATAATTGCAAATGTTTCGTTCCATAATCATTCAAATTTAACAACTAGCTACTTCGAATTAGCATCGTCATTTGAATGTTTAGCGGAGCTTTCATGAAATCATCTAGACGGACGAAGTTATAGGATATATAAGATGCATAAACATTTTAGCAGTGAAATTAATTTGCAGGGTCAAACCTGAGAAGTTACGCATATTCCTTTGTGAGAGCATCAATAGCTAGAAACGACACTAAGTTAGGATATATATCAATTGTCATAATATCAGTATTGAGGCGACGATATCTTGATCTATACAGTCAGACATTTCTTATACGTTTGTTTGGTCTACCGTACATGGAGGGTCGATATCATGAAAAATATATTCATCGACTAGCTGGTCCATGCGGGCTATCCCACCATGATGTACCAACATATATCGTTCAGGAATTGGAAGAAGTTGCGCAATTGATAGACCTACGCGAGCACCAACAACAAAGTCTGCGGTGAACCATTCAGTGTAAACGAATATAGCTTACCAGCAAACTATCTCTATATGAGGTATTAATCATAAACGCAGTTATCATACCGAAATTAGACACAGTGGTACGCGAACGGACATAAATGATAAGTTTGCGAGGGCTAAACCAAAGACAAGCGCCCTTTAACGTAGCATACGACATACACGTAGTACTCTTAAATGAGGTACAGGGCCAATAAACACGAGTCATAAACAAATACATGTAGTAGGGCAAACAGGACAAAACCATAACATTTTTTTTCAAAGGAATACACGTTTTAGCCTATATGCGATATGGACAATAAACCCTGTAGCCTTAAATGAGTAAGCGTATTATTCCTACACAACCACCAACCATACACGATTTAGTGAAACATTAACCGTAAACTTTGAAGCTATGGCATGGATTACATCTCATTTTAATCTATCATGATAATACGAGTTGAGGCATGTTGGCTGATAGATATAACTCATACGTGAAACCGCACTGTACATTTGTTTTTTGAAAACGTCGAGGTTCGAACATATAGAGGAGCAGGATCACAAGAGTCCATTGATTGAGTCAGTTTGCCTAATGACAGTCTTAATGCTCTCTTGAGCGTGAGGTGTCCGATGCATTATAGCTATTCTAGGCGATACATTATCCAGTTGCATGACGTTATTAGATACAACCGTCTAACTGATTGTCTATTGAGTTAACATGAATGTTTTACAACTCTTTGTCGCCTCACCAGTATTACCGTCTAGCGGCTCACTATAACGCTCATAGACGCATTCATTCATGAAAGGAGCACTTTATCTTTACGATACATTGTCGAGATCGGCTCAGAAATGAGAGCACGTTTGGTGCATTGTTTTTGCAGAAGAAGAGGCGTGTGAGTTATGCAGACACAAAATAGAGAGTTTAGTTCTATGATTGGAATAAGATACAAATCTTTCTGTGCGTACACATAAAGAGGAACGGCGTTGAGCACCAGTAAGTTGCGTTTTGTATTCAGTGATTTGTCTTCCTATGTAAAGTACGTCTCCAACGCTGCAGAACACAGCCGCACTGTATTCTGTACCAGATTGCGTCATGCTTTCTCTTGGACTAACGAGCATTCCAGCCATGTATGCCTCATAACTTAGGCTGGTGACGAACGTGCGTTGAAACTCCCCGCGCCTGCACCTCAATGCATCCGGAAATTGGCTACTATGAGTAGGCTGATATATGTAACTACATAAGCAAAAATGGTACCATCATTGTCGTTGTAAGTAATATCCTGGCTCTGCAATCTTTAGGAGCGTTTCCTGAAATAACGCAAAACGCATTAAGATCTAGGCGGTGTACAAATCCATTCTGTCAGGTGAACAGCTTTAAATGGTGGCGATGATCATCATATCGCTAATGTGGCAGTGATGTCACAAGGTATAAGTGATTAAGTAACATTGACACCTAAAGCGGGGTTAATGAGCACTGGCTGTTCCATTCGCAATATACTGTCGTAAGGTGAAGAACACACATGCTCGATATTATTTATGGAAATATACTATTCACATGTACAACAGGTGAATGGCAGTATAGGATTATGACCAAATAGTCGTATATGGAGATAATGCCTCTAACCTTAACAAATGGTAATGTACCTGGTCTGTTGCTAATTGGTACGTTTAACTTGGTATATTCGGGCGGATTAGAGCGTATTGCAAATATATGCCACAAATAGAAGGGGTTTTCTGAGCACTCGTATTTGCGGCATATTTGTAATAAAATATGACAAATATCCTTTGTATGAGTCTCTGACACGTGATCGTTAAATGTAGCTTCTACATTCATTGTTGTGTACGGCACTTGCATTTCAAGTCAACAGCGAGAGTAAGTGTGAAACGTTATGACTTATGTCACCATCTGAACGTTATGATAATGTGATTGACAACATGAGGCAATGTTGCAAATTTCTGTGTACTGCGGGTTTTTGTTTTTCAATTTGTTAATTTGTATTTTTTGGGTTTATCCATGTTCTGTGTCATTTTGGTAGTGCATATATACAGTGTGGTGGATTAGTTTGTTTAGAGTGAAGAGTTGAATGTAGTAAAAGACCGGTGAAGTGAGCGGTTTACGACACCATGTGGTTTTGAGCTGCAAGTTTGACAGTTGTCAGAGAATGACAGAAAAAACCTCAGAAATACCTGTTTTTTGTCAAATGCAAATGTTTCCAGCGTGGTAAGGATATTTTAGAAGTGTCCGCTACTGAGAAATTTGTTTCATTAAGATCTGTGGTAGATTTGCATTCGAGATTAATGTTCATTTTCTTGCTCTTTTACCCGGAGTAACATGTGAGTACTATGAAGAGAGAGGATATACGACCCATTTTGCAAGTGACGAATGACTTGCCTAATTCGCAAACAGCTCACAACCAGTCAATCAGCGCTGAACATTATACCATAAATGCGCGTGATAGTGTTAGTGTAAGCAAAAATAACTTGTCTGATGTAAGAAGCAACGGAACATTTTGTAGGTTCAATTTGCCTAAAGTAATTAGTAATGGTGTCTACATAATCGTAGTTAATTGTATCGTCTCCTAATTATCCAACATTATGTAAAGCAAATGGGCATTAACATCACAGAGCCTGACGGATTGAGTGGAATAAATTGGTGCTAGTATTCCTGGCCACGCATCGCCATCGAACACCCCATCTAACCTCACCGGCCGAGGTATTAATCCTTACAACAGGTTTTTGGGCATGTCGACATGTGTTCTGTATAATCAATTTTAATTATCACGCCCGTTTTCGCTCTTTTCCTCCCTCAGTAATGATAGTATCATTCAATTTCATGACGACTGTGTTTTTCTCTGTATAGTACAGCGCATGAAATTTGCCTTAACGTTTTGTAAGTATCACTTGAAAGACATAACTGTCATTGCCTAATACGTTGGCCCTCTGGGTAAAATCGCAGCAACAAAACAAACCGCATGATCATCATTCATTTGAGGCGAATCATTTTGAGCTCGAAGAGCTGATAAAGAATGGATATTGAAGTTTTGTCAAGCACTCGCATGACTTGGCATGAATGCCAAATCGCACTATCATTACTCTCTGCCGTAAGCATGCATGCACTGTTCTGACACATATGCCGTTTGATGCTTCACCCGAGTATATTTTTTTTAAATTGCCTAAAGCTACAATACTTGCTGTGCTCCTTGCGTATTGCCCGATCTGAATCCCTGATTATCACCAGTTAATTAATATCAATATATCATATCAAAATATAATACGAATCGACGATTATTAGGCTATGAGAATCGACGATTGCATGCCTCTCTAACGGATCTCTTTGCCTATCATCGGGAACTTTCATAACATGGTCGCCATGTTGAACCGCTGAATGAAAGAATTTTTGCTGGTCAGCACTAGCATTTATTGCAAACAATTATCAAAAACGGCCATATTTCAATCTTATGAAATTTTGGAACTCTTGTAATGGTGTGAACGTATAGCAGTATAACCGGCTGCGGAGCACCTTAAAGAGAAACCAAACCAGTCCTCTATATGCGAAGCACACTGAGCTCATCTATCTTCTTTGACATAATATGCCTTTTCTCAATTTTATTGTTTATAGACAAAATGCGCCATTATTCTCTTAGATGTTCAAAATGAAATAGCCAGTGTGTCTCAAATCAGATATCCTGCTTGATGTCTTTATTAACATCCCGAGCTATTACCAATCATACAACTAGTCTTGTCTATTTGAAATATTTTATACATAACAGCATTTATATTTGAGAATTGAGCAAGTTGTTTTTGGTTGATTTCAGCCATAATTGTTTTGGCAAATGGCTGCTTCTCAACTATATAAACGGCTACTGTTACTGTGGCCACCAACCCAACCCATAACTCTATCCAAGGGTTTGCGTTGATTAAGTTGTATTTAACCATTGATGTTGATATATATTACTCAAAAATATGATGATGGTTATACTGCATTGCATGAACAGCGTTCAGCCGTTTGACGCGTATCGTTTTTATTTTAGACATTATGTTCACAGTTGTAACGACGAACATAACTGATGTTTATTGGAAATCGCTCACGTATGTTGGATATCATTTGTTACTCATGCAAATACCCGACAGTGTTCTATAGCTTAGTATCAGTGTTACTGCATCACACAATCAAGCAGGTGATGTGTATTTGGAAGCTTAATTATATTATACCTAAGAATGCTTTATAATTGCTCCTTGATTTACAACAATTGACAACGCAATACTATGGAGTTACTTGACTTGAACCTGCACCATGCATATACATTTAACCTGATAACGCATTAAAAAAAAGCAGTAGGTATATTTTGTAGGACCGTTTTGCCATAAGTTCATGATTGCTAATGTTTGTTTTTCCTTTTTGTCGGAGCTCTTCCACAAGTTGTATATCTATGATATACAAACACGCATGTATTGCATGGGTTTGCTTTCATGCGCATTGAAACTTTGGATGACCGATTGTTAATGAGTGAATATAGCCCAAAGCCAGCTTATAAAGTTGATGATTCATGTATCTAGGCCCCAGGTTCAGATACATATTGGATGGTATTTCTGTTATATTGATAGCATCACAGGTAAGTAAGTTCGTACTAGATTTGTTGCGTACAGTACATTTTCATTAATACGAATCAAACAGTAAAGATACATAATTCATACCTCTCGGCAAAAATTGTAAATAGTAAGCGATGGGCTGGGCGGTTCTTATTTTTTTGTCTTGACGACTCACGTTAGAATCGTGACAAAAAACTGACTAATGCTGATGACAAAGTTTATCCATGGTTGCATATATACTTCATTATGTAGGTCTGTGTCATAAATACCACAGTAATTGCAATGTCTGCATTATGTTGCAATGTATATGCTAAAGAACCACTTATGCGGGCTAATTTATTCAATTTGCAATTTGTTGTATACTGTTTTGCTTTAGTTAGATACATGATTCCATCATTGTCGCTTTTAGCAGCATCCATTTTAGCTTGGATAGCGGAATTTTCGTACCATTTTCGTACCATTTTCGTACGGTAAGATAGGGGTTGCAGTTTGTGGTTGTAATAAGATGATTGGTATATGTATAAGCAATGTTTGATCACTTCTTTGCTGGTTTATTGGAGTGAAAGAAAAACTTACGCGCAAATATGCAATTAATGTGCTTAGTATGCCACTTGATGGAGCTTCTGACTCTTACAAGTTATTTGATTCAACATCACAAGCTTAGTTCATATTGTGGTATAATACTTTCAGAACGGTCTGGAAAACACTTCACAATTTGCCCTTTCAAGACAATTATTATGAGGGTAAAGTTTAACACGTCTACGGACATCATAAAAAAGTAAACCTAAATGCAACACTTTTCATAATCATAAGTGCATGCTCGACTAGAAAACAAGCAATCATATGCACTTTTATCACATATTGTTTCACGTATTTTTACACACGGTTTATGCTTCGATTGAAAAAACAAACAAATATCATACGCCATATATTTTTAACCTTTGAGTTCAATATATTGCAAGGTGCATAGTGATAAAGCAATAATCTTTAAAACCAAACCAGCATTCATTCAATGCCCGTTTGTCGTTGTTCGTTGTCAGAGAACAATGCAACGAGGTAAATATAAATAATTATCCAGGTTGAATTCGCAACATTGGCGGACACTATTGCTTTACTCAGTGAAAAAAGAGTTATTTCGCCCAATTAAACCATATTTGTCCTGAAGTATTTGCACTTATTCAACAGTTATGTACGGGTGAAATTGAGCAAAGTACACAAAAAAATGTATCTTCATGCGCTGAGTCTCGTTGCGGACTGCATTGTTCTGTCGCCTTTACGAAAGGTGTAACCTTCTCATATGGAACTTAAACTGTTTCCAAATCGCACATAAATAATTTAGAGCCTATTTTCTTGATAAAGCAGCTTGTGTGAATAATTGTAGCCGCAGGTGTACTTTACGTGTCATGCGCTCCAGTACAGTAAATGTTGATGGTAATATGGCATTTGACGAACGGCTTTATTCTCATTGTTGTTAAGCCGAAGTAAATGGATATTGACGGAATACGGTTTACACTTGTTGCCTTCCACTTGTTCTTGTTGCGAATCCTTTACAATATGCCGGCACAATTATAAATACAATGCTCACATCTACTGAACAGCATGTTGCACTGTAGCTGCTGACTTCTTGTTTTTCAAAAGGTTAATCAAATATAAAGTATTAGTCAAATTAATGACGTGAATCGCATTCTGGCTATAAAACGTTGGTTAATATTACGTAACGTCATGTGCTGTGTTCTGTGCAGAAGCGTATACAATCCATGGTGCGATATTATTATGTATTCCTGTAATATCTATTGATGGTGGAATATATGCCCACATACGAACCTTTTATCTAAATAAAGTAATTCAACTAACGGCGCTGGCTCACCTGGTCATCACATCTGTCTTAGAGCAGATCGGCCTCATGCATTCTCTCCTTTCTCCTTAACTCCTAACCCCGAAAAAAGACAAATGTTCAAACAGAACAAAGATGGACAAGGCAGACACATATCAGTTCTTGCGATATGAGACTTCGAACTACCTCCAATTATTAGTTAACATGTCACTGCTGCTATCTGCTGTGCCATATAGAAAGGTTACTGAACGCCATTCTAATAGTATTTGTTACGTCCACAGCTAATATATATCGTGTAATCTCCGTGTTACCACACACCTCAAATCTTTCGATTAATATCTGTCTTACTCCACAGCTTATTGGCGTCGTGTAATCACCGTGTTACTCCACAGCTAATATATGTCGCGTAATCACTGCTTAACTCAACAGCTTATATCTGTCGTGCAATCACCGTTTTAATCTACAGCTAATATTTGCCGAGAAACATTTTGCGTGTAGTCATCGTGTTACTCCACAGATAATATTCATTTGGCGCAAGGTTTCATTATAAAACCTAACAGACGGTGAATATATGGGTTTCTTGATTATTGCAGAGGCAAATGTTAGCTTTCACTGTCAATCTGAACACCGACTTCACCCTTGGTTTTAATTATTGTCATTATGCAATATCGTGCTAAAGCCCGGCCGATAATTCAAAGTCTGATATTATTCAAAAGGATAAAAATCTACAATGACCGAGTCAGTTGCATCAGGGCATAGCTCCTTCACACTTCTCGAATATTATTCGACAACTTATCCATCGAAGTTTTGCTTAAACAAAATAACTTTGTTTTGTTTTGTTCAGGATAGGTACATCGTCAAGCAAGTTAGAACCTGATGAGCCAATTAAGTCGGCGCAATTCAAGTTACCGATCTACACCATGCAATACTCTATGGTAAATCCTATGCAAAGACGAATACCAATAGCTGCATTACGACAAGAACCATGACATTAAGGAAAGAAGCTGTCCTCACCAGTGATATCAAACACTTATCCAACAATACTGTGGTTTAGCCACGAACCAACACACAATAAATCGTAATAAAATGATAGTTTACTTTTGATATAAATATATTATCTAGACATTGCCTTCTGGGTGGGGGAGAGGGGGTATATGCATTTAACTATTCGGGAGATCTATCAGGTATTATTGTTGCCCCCTGGGAAATCATACCGCATACCGAGGTCATCAAGCATGTTTTGTTCAATCGTCGATGCTCCCTCGGAAGATCGTTTGATTATTAATCTCTGCTATAAACAGTGTCAATTGTTTTACACTGTAACCCAATTCACTATCGTCCTGCAGTAACGCACTAAACACTTGCAGATCTTCAAGAATCCTACGGTAGTGATTAATAAGTGAAATATGATGGACCATTATTAAATCATAACAGCATGGTGAATTGAGAAAGTGCATATCCGTCTTCCACTGGAAACAAGTTAATGTGTGAATTAATTAAATGCATTGACGTCGTGCTCAAACCTGCACCTGAGCGAGTCCATGAAACAACCATTTAACAAACAAAAGCACATGCAAAGACTGGGCTGACGTCACTGCGATTGATGATCCTTTCCGCTGCCAAAGCATGTGGCACAAGATGCTTAAACATAGCAAAAATAGCAAGTACACGATTTGATAAATGTCAACTTAATACATTACCCGGTCTGGGGTATACCTATCGAAAACAGTTCCACCCTCACAGCGTCCGCGCTGCTTACGATTCTCGACCTTTCATGGCCGCACTGATGTTGGCTCTAGATTGTTAATACCTGTGTGAAGCGGTAGAAGTGGCATGGGGTGCACATTGACATTAGTTAGCTTGTCAGTGACATGTGAAGGTCTCGAGCAGAGATTTTATAGCTACGTTAAGCTGTGTGGTGATTATGAAATAACAGAAAATTCCCCCTGTCATTGGCCGACGATACCATGCGCTTTTTAGGTGTGCAAGCATAAGGCCGCGACCACACGATATCAAACAGGTGAGCAATAGCGCATAATTACTGGCATTGATGACATAGCTTTTAATGTGGGTTATTATTGCCTGCGCAAACAACAAAGGGTATAGTTACACTGAGTGATAACAATTATTTACACCTGACTTGCACTAACATCATAAATATCCATAACATAACTCGCATATTATGCGGGGCAGTCAGGTTGAGATAATATCAGAATTTCTAGTGCCTTAGTGTCATTTTCTAATATCATATTCCTATTCGCCGGGAAAATGTCAAAGTTTCTGAGTTGCAGTGCTTGAAAAAGAGCGATAGTTTGTTGTTGTTAAGTCACACTGTCTTTGCAATGGCTAAGCACTTCCATTATTCCTTGTATGTGTTGCCATGATGTTTTTATTATTGTCGTTATATATTGCGTCACTAGAGAGCCACGTGGCTTGTATATGTAGACGTTGCAATAAAGCAAAGCTTGCTTCGTTAGCAAATAAGAAAACCTATAATTCTAAGGGCGTATTTATATTTTGTTTCTGTTTGAAACCTTGGTGTAAATTGCCAAATTGATGAGGGACCGTATTGAACTGGACCGAGCTCTGTAGTTTAATTTAGGGCATCACAGTCGTTGTGTTTCGTCGTCTATCAATAGCAAGATTATTGAGCGCGAGTTGTTGGTCTTAAATCTCGCATTAATATCTCCGTTTTCTAATGATTGTTGGATATACCATGAGTGTTTTTATATCTGGGTACGTCTATTTAATGAATATTCGGTTATTTGTTTAGCCATGCATCATTGTAATAAATATTGGTTGCTAACAGCTCAGATGCTTTTAGATCCTTTGGAAATATAACAACGCTGACCCATAGATCTCCACCGTCATATGATTGATGGCATAACCTGCTCACTCAGTAAAACCAAGACATTACAACTTTGCACGATTTCGAAGTTTAGAAGATGACAGTTTTGAATGCATAGATCGCACAGAAAATGCCAAAATTATAACTCATCGTATCATAGGCACCCCGAAGACAGCATCAACTTATTCCTCTTTTACCGAGAGTAAGTAGTGAGCTCCTCCAATTGGCGTGTCCCAAGCACACTGGATGGTGAGACACAATTCAGCCTCTATCACACACAAAATTTCCTCCCTCAGCTCAACGCATCCAAACAATGCGCTATATATTACAAGGTATGCGATGTGAGTTGTTGCTAGATTCGATCTCCGTAATGGGGTCGTCCTATAATGAGAGAGGATATACGACCCATTGTGCAAGTGATGAATTCCATGCCATGCCTAATTCGCAAACAGCTCGCAACCAGTCAATTGGCACTTAACATTATACCATGAATGCTCATGATAGCGTTAGCGTAAGTATGAACGAGGTACAAGTCACAGCAGCAGATACTGAAGCCATTAGTTTCGTTTAGGTATAGATGGGAAGAAGGCAGTTTTATTAGGCAAAAATAACTTGTTTGATGTAAGAGGCATCGGGACATTTTGTGGGTTCAATTTGCCTAAAGTAATTAGTAACGAAGGCTACATAATCGTAGTTAATTGCATTATCCCCTAATTATCCGACATTATGTAAAGCGAATAGGCATTAACGTCACAGAGCCTGACGGATTGAGTGGAATAAATTGGTGCTGGTATTCCTTGTCACGCATCGCCTTCGAACACCCCATCTAACCCCATCAACCGAGGCATTAATCTTTACAACAGGTTGTTGGGCATGACAACATGTGTTCTGTTTAATCAATTTCAAATAGCACACTTGTTTTCGCTCTCTTCCTTCCTCAGTTATGATAGTGCCATTCAAACCAGTGCATGCGACATGTAACCAATTTCATGGCGACTGTGTTTTTCTCTGTATATAGAACAGCGCATGGAATTTGCCTTAACTTTTTTTAAGTATCACTTGAAAGACAAAACTGCCAATTCCTAATTTATTAGTTCCTTTGACGAGGTGAGATATAAATGCGGTATTACGTTGGCCCTCTGGGTAATATCGCTGCTACAAAACAAAACCGCATATCACCATTCATTTGTGGGGGATCATTTTGAGCTCGAAGAGCTTATAAAGAGTGGATATTGAGGTTTTGGCAAGCACTCGCACGCCTTGGCATGAATGCAACAATGCACTATCGTTACTCTCTACCGTAAACATTAAAGCACTGTTCTGACACATATGCCGTTAGACGCAAAACCCGAGTGTATCATTAATTGCCAAAATCTACAATATTTGCTGTCTTCCTTGAGTATTGCCCGATCTGAATCCCTGATTATGACCAGTTAATTTACATTATTATATCATATCATGATATCATAAGAATCGACGATTATTAGGCTATTAGAATCGACGATTACATGCCTCTCTAACGGATCTATTTGCCAATCATCGGGAGCTTTCAAAACTGACATTTATTGCCAAAAATTATCAAAAACGGGCCTTATGAAAATCTTAAGAAATTTTGCAATTCTCGTAATAGTGTGACCGTATAACAGAATAACCGACTGTCGAGCACTTTAACGAGAAACCAAATTTGATTTTTCATGGACAAAATGACCCATTTTTCTCTTAGATGTTCAAAATGAGATAGCCAGTGCGTCTCGAATCAGATATCTTGCTTGATGCCTTTGTAAACTGCTCGAGCTTTGACCATTTATACAACTGGTCTTGTCTATTTGAAATATTTGATACATAACAGCATTTGTATTTCATAATTGAGCAAGTTGTTTTTGGTTGAGTTCACCCGTAGTTATTTTGGCAAATGGCGGCTTCTCAACTATATGTGCGAATACTGTTCCTTTGCCCAATGACACTGTCGTGTTGTCCCTATTGGTCGCCCACCCACAGTTACATTACTCTAACCAGTAAGTGCGCTTACATGTAAACCAAAAGAGTAATAACTGTTTGTAAGAAATCTTCATAACTAAAGATATGAAGCACAAATGCTTACCTCGTTCGCACAACAATAAGCCAATTTGTAATGCTGATGTTATTGATAAAAATATGCTTTGTGTATATTCAGAGCTATGGTTGATAATAAATGATTCGTGCAAGAAATATGCAATGCATTATCATGGCCACCCGCGTCGCACCTATTCTTTACCGAATCTGCGTGAACAATGTTCGCAAACCCATTTGTGTATTACCGCTAAGAATCAATGAATATAGATTGGAATGCATACATAGTAAAGGAAACGAATGGAAATGTCTGCGAAAATACATACATTGGGTTATCTTGAATTGGTTCTTGAGGCTGTGTTCATGGGGAAAATTATCACCATAATCATAACGAATAAAAATGGTATCAATCGAAGGTCTACCTTTAGCGTAAACAATGCAAATAATTCAAGTTTTATTCTGTTTTATGTTTCAAACTTTGACTTCAATAGCTGTCAACTATTTTCTACAAGATGGACGAGCACGGTGCCTTCATTCACCTAACAGATAACGTTGATTCTTATTTGTCAAACTGTTTCCGACGCGAGAAACGACCTGGTGCTACTCAGTTGAAGCAAGACAGTCACTGATCCCTTGCCTCTCAACGAAGGAGCTCCCGTTCGGACTATGCATTTTCTATCAAAACTCAAAAGTGACAATACTCATTTGCATTTTGATGGATCTCATAACAAGTGAGTCAATATAACGATGCCTAAGGGTGGCCTGACACTGGCACGAATTTTGTCCCCGCAATGCCACGCAATGAGTCGTGGCAATGCGTGCCATTTCGGTGCTGCGCAGCGGAGCGTAAAGCCGTGTTTGCGGCCTGTTCGCGCACTGTACACGCATAAGTTACGTACTGTCTACGCAATGCGCGGCCAAATATGGGCCGCATTGGCACACATTGACACACAATGGCACTACTTGTTTACGCATAGGTTAAGTATTGTTCGCGCATTGTTCACGTCTACCGTACCGCATTGTCCCGCAGTCTCACGCACGACACGCGTAGTTCCCGCTGTCTTTCCGCATCGTAACGCAATATCCCGACAACTTCGCGAATGCGTGAAGTCGTCGGGGCAAGTTTTGGTCACGCTTTGTCCCGCTTGGCGGCACGCTATATATATATAGCGTGTTTCCATTCCTCGACCCGCTGTGGACGATACATGATGCAGAATACCAGAGACACTGCTATTGAAAAACAGAGAAAGTGCCTATATCTGGCAGCTGCAGGACTAATACTTCTTGGAGAGCTGGACAAACGGCAACAAGAGGAAGAGCATGAGAAAGAAGAAGAGACAACCTTAACTAGAAAAAGGAAAGCAAGGACAATGTGGGTTAGGAAATGGTTGGCTAGAAGACCTGATTTCGGACATCATGATCAGCTATTGACAGAACTACACAAGGAAGATCCCATAGGCTACAGGAATTACCTGAGAATTACACCTGACCTGTTCCAAGAGATGGTGGAGAGGTTAACCCCTCATCTTCAGAAACAGACCACATTCATGAGACGACCACTTGAAGTCGGACTCAAGCTGGCTGCCACCCTCCGCTTCCTAGCCACTGGAAATTCCTATGCAAGTCTACAGTACAGCTTCAGAGTTGAAGGGAGTACAATCTGCAAGTTCTTACCAGAGGTGTGCAAAGCCATCATTGAGGTATACAAGGACGAAGTGCTCAGCTGCCCCAAAACTGAAGAGGAGTGGAAGGAGGTAGCTGAGAAGTTCAGCTCCAGATGGAACTACCACAACTGTCTGGGGGCACTTGACGGCAAACACATTGCTATGAAGAAGCCACCCAAGGGAGGCTCGTTCTATTATAATTACAAGGGCTTTAATAGCATTGTACTCATGGCAGTTGCAGATGCTGGGTATAAGTTCTTGTATGTAGATGTTGGGGCAGAGGGTGGTGCCTCAGATGGAGGAACATGGAAGAACTGTACCTTGCATGATGCTGTAAAAGAGAACAGAGCCGGACTGCCTGAACCAGCACCGCTCCCTAATGATGACAAGCCCGTACCGTATCACTTCATAGCCGATGACGCATTCGCACTCAGAACTTGGCTGATGAAACCATTCTCTCATCGATCACAGGTCCATCGAGAAATTATATACAGCTACAGGTTGTCTCGTGCCCGTCGTGTCGTGGAGAATACATTTGGAATCTTGTCTCACAGGTACTTTTATATATTTTGATTTAAATATCATGGCATCTGGTGCATTTTCACTCCTTCTTATGCGCTAATAATGTTTCTTACTATTTATTACAGATGTTACATTTTTTTCATTATCTCATTTCAGGTTCCGATGTTTCTTGACTACGATGCAACAGCACCCCGAGAACATCAACCTGATCACCATGTGTGCCTGTGTGTTACACAACCTCATCCTGACCAGATACCCACTCGCGACGACTGAAGTGGACCATGAAGATCCAGCAACGCATGCTATGATACCTGGTGCATGGAGGGAGGACCGTCACATGGAGGGCTTGATGCATCTGTCCGGCCACAATTCCCAGAAAAAGGCAAAGGAGCAGCGCGATTATTTGTCACACTATTATTTGTCACCCGCTGGCGCTGTTCCTTGGCAAGAAAGAATGGTCACCCCATGAGCCGGATGCATGTGTGCATGGCTCTGATCAAGGGCACAAAAGTGTTACACATGAGGTGAATTTTGAGTTGAGTTACACCACATGTATTTGGTTTCAAGTTATAAAGCTGTTTCTGCGTGGAATAATAAACGATAAAAATAAAACTGTGATGGAGCTTCCTTCACATTTTTTTTTTATTTTATTTTTCTTATGTTTCCCCAAACATCATTTTTTGTGGTGTTCTTTTCAACATATTTCATTTTTTGTTTGTTTTGTTTTGTTTCCTTGTTTGATTTTTCTATTGAAATCGTTTTCTGTGAAATAAAATGAAAAACAAGTTTATTAACATTCAAAAACATTTATTTATACTTATAAACCAGGGTTTTTTCAACCTTTGTTCACCGGCGTGCCCCTGGAGTGTACAAGACCCATGATGCGTACTCCTAGGCAGAGAAAAATACTTCCGCAAATATAACACAGCATGATTGTACGCATATTCCGCAAGCATGTTCGCGTACCCCCTAGGGGTACGTGTACCCCAGGTTAAAAAACCCTGTCATTAACAAATAACAAATTACAAGTCACGCAGACTAAACAGGTCACTCAGAAACAAATAAAAGAAACACAAGTCCAGTCCTGCAAATGTTCCTTCTCAAAAACAAAATCCTAATTTAAAACAACACAAATCCTAGGAGTCTCACATATTTAAAAAACACCTATTCGGTGTCCTTACTGCTGCTTGCACCACCACTGTCAGGAGACACACGCAGGATTGGTGGTGTGTCCATGTCCGTAGTTCTCAATAAAGGTGACAGGCCCTCCAGGCTGCTGTCTCCTGACCCTGGAGTTAAGGCAATTGGTGTTACTGGGGTCTTGAATACGGGAGACTGGCTGACCGAAGACTGGCGAGTAGCTATGACAGACTGTCCTGAAGGGCTTGGCACTTGGACTGGAGTGGATGAAGGGGCAGCTGGTCCCCCTTGGTCCCAGCCAATGGTACCTGTCCACTGAGGCCAGGGTGGACTCTGCTGCTGTGGGGCCTGTGAAGATTGTGAGAACTGACAGGTGTGAGATGGCTGCTGCCATGCTTGAGGGTGCTGCTGATGCTGGGATGACTGCCAGACTTGCTGCTGTGGCGACTCCCAGCTTTGAGGTTGCTGCTGGTGTTGCTGTTGCTGTTGTTGTTGCGTGGCTTGACCTCGCTGTCTGAACCTTTGGACAAGGTTCAGGCAAACGATCTCGAAGTCATGCCAGGAGTCCTCCGGTATCGCCAGCATGTGTCCTTCCAGGAGACAGGTGAAGTCGTGAACAATCTTCCGGTGCCCGGAAAATGTAGGAGTGTCCCCCATGGAGTCCGCTTTGGACAGCATCTGAAACAGACAAATATTGTCACATATAAGATTATGTTAAACTGAACACAGTAATGTCATGTACAGCATTTCTTTACAAATAGCAGAGGAATTTCATTACGTCTTGTATTGAAATATGGTACAACCTGTATACAATTCATTTTAAGTTCATGAATTTCTCACCTGCATGACAGCTTCATTGAGGTCAGTCTTTGTGATGGAGGGAGCAGACGCAACACTGGAAGTACTGGCAGCCGCAGAAGAAAGGTTTGACCTCTTGCCTATTCCTTTCCCCTTTCCCCGGATATAAGGTACATGTGACCCTGCAGACGACAGGTCATCATCCAGCTCTTCCTCGTCAGTCCAAGTTACTGTCTCTGATGGCCCTTGAATAGCAAACTAAATAAGGAAGAGAATAGGGAAAATTAGATACAAATGAGAATAAACGAATACAAATGTAGACCAAATTGAAACAATTTCAAATTCAATAGAAATGCACAGATTAATGAAGATAATATCTGCAAATCACAATTTTAATCTAAAGGTAAAGTGTATATGTTGTGGATGATAATACTGACCTGCTCACTAGGAATTGTGATCCCACGAACAATATGCTGGATAAGGAAACCCCAGGTGTCCATGATCTCCTGTTCCCTCACACTCCTCTCAGGCTGCCCTGCACCACTTTTCCTTTCCTTGTTCATTATCTTGCCCACTCTGGTCCTCGTATTCTCATAGAACTTCTTGCACTGGGCACCTACACAATAGATAAAGGGACAAAATATTAAATACAAGAGAAAAATAATTATAGTGAAGTAAATTCAGTAGCATAATGCAGTGACATTATCACAACAGAAATCGGACAATAAATCATAATAATTCATTCAGAAATTCAATCATGGAAGAAAAAATGGAAAAATGCATACCAGTGGCAGGAGGTTCCTGTTGTTCTCCAGCCTGTTTCCATAACTGGGATTTGGCAGCCACGTTCAGCCAGTCCTTTTGTCTCTTGTCAAACAACATTGGGTGGTCTTTAACATATTCCGATAATTTTCTGGTACCCTCATCTGTCCACTGATACTCAGGAATTTCTTTCTTGGACACTCTGATTCTCTTCTTCGGTTGTACTGTGGGCTCTTCTTCACTTGACAGTTCTTTTTGAGTCACGGTTATAACTTCAAGTACTGTCTCTGGAACAACATCCACACTTGAAGAGGACGGAGAAGGAACATCCCTCTCCTTGTCTGCAATCCCCCTCTCTTTCTCTATGATCTCTCTCTCTGGCCTTTCCTCTTTCTGTCTTTTCTGCTTTGGTCTTCCCCTTCCTCTGGCATTCTTCTTGGAAGGCATGTTGTCTGTTCGTTTGTGAGTTGCGTTGTGGCCAATTCGCGTTGGGCCCGCTTGTATACGTGCTGACGTAAGCGCCGTCGTCTGTCATTGGTCGTGAATTATGCGTGAACAATGTATGAACACTTCGCGAGCAGTTCGTGCCATGCGCTAATGGTTCGTGACGTGCGCGAACTATGCGTGAATTGGGCGTGCCATGATCACATGAACAACTCGTTACAACACCCTAACGACCACACGACCACTCCGCGACAGGCTAAAATGCGTGAACGCGTCGCAAACTGGCGCGCTAACAACGTGAACAGTTCGTAAACAATGCGTGGCATGGCGTGTAGTGGATTCCCATGGCACGAATGACACGCACCGTCGGCAGTGTTCGCGCCAATTTCGCGCAGTGTTCACGCAATGTTCACGCAAGTGGCACGCACATGTACGAAAATTGATGCGTGCCGAATTTTTGAAAATTTCAAAATTCTCTCTACGACATGGCACGCACCCCCGCACCCTTCACACACTCCTCACGCTCGTTCACGAAGACTTTACTCATTGGCACGACACATTGCGTGGCATTGCGGGAACAAAATTCGTGCCAGTGTCAGGGTGGCAAAACCCTGTAAATCTAACGTCTGAAGCATCTCATGTTTAATATTCCTACTGTACACAAATGCTTTTAGCGATCAGTAGAACACTGACAAAAATGCTCAAGACCACAAAAGATCTTGTTGCAAAGACTGATGTGAAACATAACATGCGATTCCATTAAGATGTACCTGAGAGAATGTTTACTTTTAAAAGCAAACAAAATAGGTAATTTGGTTTGTGATGCGTACATGCGATACCAAATATCTGCTATAACGATGCAGTAATCACGATGGCATGGATACGTAGTGCCACAGTGTCTAGAAGCGACAAAACTAGGGGTGATAGGCAACGATTTAAGAGGAATGTAAATCTTCACTAAATTATCTGCATCATCTTACAACCACTGGCTCACAAACACACGAGTAGAATTGCGTTAGGAATTGGCTGAGATTGTGACTGAAAATTTGCACAGCAGATGATAAATCAATGAAATCACAGTATAGTTATCTATTAAATAAAAATATGCAGCTGGTTATACTGCATTGCATGAACAGCGGTTTGATATTCACGCGTACTGTTTTTAATTTTCATGTGACATTATGTACACATATGTAACGACGTACATAATTTATATTTATCGGAAATCGCTCTCGTACGTTGAATATCATATGTTACTTTTGAGATTAAAATACAGTGTCGATTTCTCTTACACAACACTTGTTTAGTTGTCCACTTTTCCGCCAGCCATCACAGAGCAACGTAGCATTTTGGCGTTGAATAGATTAGTATCAGTGTTACTGCATCACAAAATATAGCAGATGATGAGCATTTGGCAACTCACTGATATTATAACTGAGAATGCTTTATAATTGGTCCTTGACTTACAACAATTGATAGCGCAGTACTATGAAGTTGCTGTCATGGTGTCATAGTTGAACTTTGGACATCAACCTGCACAATGCGTATACATTTAACCAGATAACGTATTGACAACAACCAGAGGTTTATTTTGTTAAACATATCTATTACAAGGTCATAATTGCTAATGTACGTTTTTCCTTTTTGTCGGAGCTCTTCATAAAAAGTTGTATAGGACTAATATACAAACACGCAAATATTGAATGTGCTTGCATTGAAACCCTTAGATGACTAGTTGTTTTTGAGTAAATATAGCCCAAAGCCAGCTTATAAAGTTCATGATTCATATTTCTAGGCCGCAGGTTCAAACACACATTTGGTGGTATTTCTGTTATATTGATAGTATAGCAGTAAAGATCGTACTAGATTTGTTGCGAACAGTACATCTTCATTAATAGAAATAAAATAACATAGATACATTTTTCATATCAAACAGCAAAAAATGTAAATGGTAAGCCTTCATCCCCTTGTTATGATGACATGTCGATAGGCACCATTTTAGGATGCTTGCTGGTCCGGTTCATAGATTTTGGTCTAGACGACTCCAGTTTGAATTGCCACAAATAATTGACTAATACTGATGACAAAGTTTCCCCGTGGTTACGTATATACTTCATTATCTAGGTCTGTGTCATAAATACCACAGTAATTGCAATGTCTACATTATGTTATTTTATATGCTAAACAACCACTAATTTGGGATAATTTATTCTATTTTCAATTTGTTTCATCACGTTTTGCTCTAGCTAGATTCATGGCTCCATCATTGTCGCTTTTAGCAGCATAACTTTTTGATTGGGTAGCGGGATTTTCGAATTTTAAAAAACCGTAATTAATACCCAGCATTTGCGAACTTTAAGATAGGGGTCGCAGCTTATCGTTTTAGTAAGATGATTGGTATATCTATAAGCAATGTTTGACACTGATCACCTCTATGCTGGTTTATTTGAATGAATGAAAAAAGCACTGAAAGCTGGTCATGTAATGCAGTTTAACCATCTGCATATGTTTGTTTGATAGATATTAACATCAATGGTAAAATACAACTGTATCAAAGCAAACACTTGGATAAGTTTATACAATTACAGCGTTGTGTCGAAATTGCTCAAACAAATGTCATGATCAGTCGTGAATCAATTTAACCAGATATACCTGCAATATATTGTAATGCTAACCATACAGTGCTTTAATTGATTTATCAACTGCTGTGCAAATTTTCAGCCACAATCTCAGCCATTTCCGATTCCAATTCTACTCTTGTGTTTGTGTACTATGATATATATCATTTAGTGCAGATTCACATTCCTCTCAAATTGTGGCCTATCACCCCTAGTTTGTCGCTTCTAGACACTGTGACACTTCATATCCATGCCATTGTGTTTACTGCATCGTTATAGCAGATATTTGGTATTGCATGACGCATTACATACAAAATTACCTCTTTTGATTGCGTTCAAACGTAAACAATCTCTTTGTTTGCCATGTCTCGCATCGTATTTTAGCACATTGATAAGCTTGTTGTTGAGGTCATAATTTGATGATATAGGTTTTAGGACCTGGTTAAGTTGCCTTTCAATGTATAGTAATGTCATCAGCAATTACTGTGGTATATCCAAAGGTGTAAAATACACTCTTATCTTTTGCAGTAGCTTTGACTAAGCACGTTCTGGTGGTACAATTCCGCATATCATGTCTACTACATGAGTTCAGCACAGCCTAATATTGATGTTTCAGAACCTGTGGGAACTGGGTAGTAGGTGCATCGTAATGACATCGCATGCTATGTTTCACATCAGTCTTTGCAAAAAGCTCTATTGTGGCCAGGTGCATTGCTTTCAGTGTACTATTAATCGCTAACAGCATTTGTCTTTTGTAGGCAGATTGTACATGGAATGTTTCAGACATTAGATTTTCAGGGTTTGGCATCGTTTTATGAGATCCATCAAAATTCAAATGATTATTGTCACTTTCGCGTTTTGATAGAAAATGTCAGACGCTGTTGCACAAATGTGTATTCTACTAGTCACGCTGGAGATCATGTATAGGCCAATGATTCATTCTTTAAAAACGTCACTTCGTAACAATAAAAAAACATGATGCTGAATGGTTTCATGTTCACACGCAGAATCTGTACAAATATTCAAATAGATATTATCTACCAACATCACCTCAGCAGATTACGTTAAGTAGCCTTTTTAACAGGAAACAAGATAATGTAATTAACCACCGTCAAACTCCCTGAACGGCATTTGAGTAAACTTATTTTGTTTAGGTTTACCCAGAAAATAACTATATTACCGCCATAACAATAATATCACCATGCACGTCGATTGCCTGAAATGGAAACTGTGAAAGCAGCAGTGGCTCCGTCATTGAAAGGCCAGGGGTCAGTGACTGTCTTGCTTCAACTGAGTAGCACCAGGTCATTTCTCACTCCAGAAATACGCTGATAACTAACAATCTGTTATCTGTTATGCGAATGAAGACACCATGCTCATCCATCTTTTTGGAAATCGTTGACAGCTAAAGTTTGGAACATAAAACAGAATTAAACTTGAATTATTTGCATTATTTACGCCAAAGTTAGACCTTCGATTGATACAATTTTAATTCGTTATAATCGTGGTAATAATTTTCCTCATGAACACAGCCTCAAGACCCAAATTGTTGATAACCCAATTTATATATTTTCATATGTTTCTTTTACTATGTTTGCATTCCCATGTATATTTATTGAATCTTTGCGGTAATACACAGATGGCATTGCGAAAATTTTTCACGCAGATTCGGTAAAGAATAGTTTCGACGCTAGTGGCCTAGGTAATAAACTGCATATTGCATGCACTGATCACCTATTATCAACCAAAGCTCTGGTTATATACACAGCATACTTTAATCAATAATATCAGCTTACAAATTGGCTTGTTGGTGTGCGAACGAGGTAAGCATTTGTGCTTCACATCAGTTGTTATATAGATTTCTTACAAGCAGTTATTACTCTTCCGGTTTACGTGTATACGCACTTACTGGTTAGATTAATATAACTGTGGGTGCGTGGAGGAAACATTTTAAATAGACAAAACTAGTTGTATAGCTCGAATTGTTAACCAAGGCATTAAGCAGGATATCTGATTCGAGACAAACTTTTTAACATTTTAGAGAAAAATGGGGTATTTTGTCTATGCAAAATTAAATTTCGAGAAGGTATATTATGCCAAAGTACATAAATGAACCTGATTTGCTTCACATATAGAGGACTGGTATGGGTTGTCTTTAAAGTGCTCGCCAGCCGGTTATTCTGTAATTCTGTCACACCATTACGAAAATTGCAAACATTTCTTTACATTGACATATGGCCCTTTTTTGAAAATATTTGGCAATAAATGCCAGTGCTGGTTCGTTCATTCAGTGGTTCCACATGGTGTTTGGAATTTACGATGATTGGCAAAGACGTCCGTGAGAGAGGCATGCAATCGTCGATTGCAATAGCCTCTCTTATTGTATCTTGATATACTATATTGATATTAATTTGGTAAGTTAACTGAGATAATCAGGGATTCAGATCGGGCAATAAGCAAGGAATACAGCACGTATTGTAGCTTTTGGCAATTAAAGATAAACGCGGGTCAAGCGACTGGCGGCATATGTGTCCGTACATTGCATGCATGTTTACGGCAGAGAGTAATGATAGTGCAATTTTGCCTTCGTGCCAAGGCATGCGAGTGCTTGACAAAACGTCAATATTCATTTTTTATCAGCTGTTTGAGCTCTAAATGATTCGACTCAAAGGAATGATGATATGCGGTAAGGTTTGTTGCTGCGATATTACCCTGAGGGGCCAAAGTAATACCGCATTCATGCCCCACCTAGTCAAATGAACTAATAAATTAGGCATTCGCAGTTGTGTCTGTCATGTGCTACTTACAAAAAGTTAAGAGAGGAAAGGAGCGAAAACAGGCGTGATAATTAAAATTGATTATACAGAACACATGTCGTCATGCCCACAAACCTGCTGCAAGGATTAATGCCTCGGCCGATGGGGTTAGATGGGGTGTTCGATGGCAATGCGTGACCAGGAATACCAGCACCAATTTATTCCACTCAATCCGTCAGGCTCTGTGACGTTAATGCCCATTTGCTTTACATAATGTTGGATGATTAGGGGATGATGCAATTAACTACGATTATGTAGCCATCGTTACTAATTACTTTAGGCAAATTGAACCTACAAAATGTTCCGATGCCTCTTACATCAGGCAAGTTATTTTTGCCTAATGAAACCGCCTTCTTCAAATCCATACCTCGGCGAAATTAAGGGTTTCAGCAGCTGCTACTGCACATTGTAGCTCATTCATGCTTACGCTAACACTATCATGTGCATTTATGGTATAATGTTAAATGCCAATTGAATGGTTGCGAGCTGTTTGCGAATCAGGCATTGCATTCATCACTAGCACAATTGGTCGTAGATCCGTTATAGGACGCAACCCCATTATGACACCGTCTTCATTGGAGCAACAACTCACATTCAATACAGTGTGATTAAAAGCGCATTGTGTGGGTGCGTTGAGCTGAAGGAGGAGAATGTGTGTGTGAAAGAGGCTCAATTGTGTCTCACCATCCAGTCCGCTGGCGATACGCCCATTGAAGAATCTCAATCGTACTACGGGTAAAGGAGTGAAAAGTTGATGCTGTCTTACGGAAGCCTATGAAACGATGAGTAACTACTTGGGCTTTTTCTGCACGATCTACGGTCCAGTTCAATACAGTCCCACACCAATCTGGCCGCTCACATCGATGCTTTAAACAGAAACAAAAAAAAAACACGCCCTTAGAATTAGATGTTTTCTTATTTTCTAACGAACGCAAGCTTTCCTTCAGTGGCCGTCCAGTGACGAAATATGTACCGACAATAATAAAAACATCATGGGGATACATACTAGGGAGAATGAAAGTGCTTAACCACTGCAAAGACAAAGTGATCAACAACACAAACCGGCACCTCTCGTTCATTACTCGAGAACTTTGACATTTACCCGGCGAATAGGAATATGATATATGGAAATGACACTTAGGCATTAGGAAATCTGATATTAGCTCAATCTGAGTTGTCTTTGGGATATTTATGATGTTAATGCAAATCAGGGGTATATAATTTCAGCGCCGTCGCTTCATATAACTATACCCCTTGTTGTTTGCACGGGTCACAATAGCCCGAATTAAAAATTGTGCTTCATCAATGTCAGCAATGATGCGCTATTGCTTATCGTGGAGTCACGGCCTTTAGAAATAATGTGCAAACAATTATCTAGAAGCTGGTCTATTATCGGCTTCTCTGTCATCATATGGTGCTCACGTCATATCTCCTTTTGGTTTTAAGGCTGTATCTGGACTTTAGATGGCCGCTGTATTGTAAACAATTTTTTGCTGAATGCTTTGTGCTCATTTAAAGTAGGTTAAGTAACAGGAAAGGTAATAAATACCCCTTAAACTGCAATATCAGTGACATATATTTATATGCGCATGTATTGAAGCCTTTGTTGCTTGGCATATATATGTATAAAAACTGATTAGACCTGATTGCCTCGGAGGCAATGCAGCACTACCTACAAAGAGCATCGCATTATTGCTTATCAAGTACTGGTTATGTTTTCTGTGGTAATTCTGTTCAGCATTTATCGTTTGGAGCATTCCTGTTCTGACGTCCTACTTTCGTACAGCAAGCACAAAGGTTGTCTTACAGCGTTTTCAGCAAGCCAACATACGACAAATATCTTGCCAGGCCAGTGCCTTTGCTTCACACAGGTATTAACAATCTAAAACTACCATCTACTGCGCGGGCATGAAAGACCGGGAATCGTAAACTGCGCGAACGCTGCGAGGGGCGAACTGTTTTCGATAGGTATACCCCAGACCGGGTAATTTATCACGTTGGCATTTATCAAATAGTGAACATGTTATTTTTGCTTTTGTAAGCCTATTGTGCGACGTGTTTTGGCAGCGAAGCGGTGAATCAATCGCAGTGACGTCATCCCAGTATTTGCATGTGCTTTTGTTTGTGTCACGGTAGCGCCACCGTGCAATTGCAGTGTATTATAGGGAAGTGACCGCTGCAGGGCCATTCGAAGTGAGCCCTGTTAGCGTAGCAATAAACTCTTTGATATGATGGTGAGGAACAAGCTGACAGAAGAAGCATAAATTAACCTTTCGTTAGGTTCAGAAATGTGGTTATTTCTTGTTATTTTATCTTTAGTTGCAAATGTAACATGCGTTATCATGCAACCAAAAGACCCGTGACATGGATTCGTTCAGGTGCAAGTTTCAGTAATTTCACTAGCATAAAGTTCTTAAAGATCTGCAAGCGTTTAGTGCGTTACCGCATGCCGATTGTCAATTGTGTTACAGTGTAAAACAGTTGACGCTGTCTATAGCAGAGATTAATAATCAGACAATCTTGCTATCTTCCGAGGGAGCATCGATGATTGGACAGAACTTGCTTGATGACCTCGGCTTGCGGTATGATTTCCCAGGGGGCAGCAACAATACCTGATAGAGCTCCTGAATAGTTAAATGTTTATACCCCCCCCCCCCCACACCACCCAGAAGGTCATGTGTCCGGATAATAAATTTATATTAACAGTAAACCATCGTTTCATTACGATTTATTGTGCGTTGGTTCGTGAATAAACCTGAGCATTGTTAGATAAGTGTTTGATATCTCTGGTGAGGTAGCAATATCTCTGGTAAAGACTTATTCGATGTCTTATATCCCTCCTTCTGGCATTTACATGAGTTGAATGACACAAGATCTGTGTCTGACTTGTCCATCTTTGTTCTGTTTTAACATTTGTCTGTTTTTCGGGGGAAGTGGTGGAGGAGGAGTACAGAATGCATGACGCCAATCTGCCCTAAGACAGATGTGATGACCAGGTGAGTCGGTGCTGTTGGTTGAATTACTATATTTAGATAAAGGTTCTCTATCGTATGTGGGCACATTGTCCACCATATATAGATATTACAGGAATACATCTTGGGGTTTAAGTAATTGGCACATTCAGAGTGTGCTCCTGGCATTTGCTGTTTGTGGCGCGAGTTGTGTATCCTTTCCCTTATAAAGATGAGCCACAACACTAACAACTCAATGACGGGCTGGATTACTTGACTTTCTTAGTGTATGGCTTCGACACATATATTGGACCATCATTTTCTCGAGTTTTTGAGATATACGTAAGGGTCAATTATCTTGAGCCCATCAAAATATTTACTTGAATTGAATGACCAGTATTTGTGATGTCCATGGTCTATACGTTCCATAGTTGGAACCAGGCGAATTTAAATCTATCTAGGCAATTAGAGTAGCCGGTGTGCAGATGCTTTTCGATTTACCCTCAACAAACTCTGTGACCAACAGCAACGCAATGTTGGAACACCGATATAATTGTGAGGCATCGTCTCTAGCAATGATTGAATATTCCATTACGACCGACTTGCGTTTCCCGCTCTCTCGTATTTTATATCAACTTTTTATCTAACAGTTCATGGGTTCATTCATTAACCAACGATCCGCTTATTGCAATGACATAAAGTTTTTTCCAGATACTAATGAGCGCTACACAACGGAATATGCTGTTCGTGATGCAGAGTAATAGTCCGGCTTTATTTTGACCCTCTGGGAAATCAAACCGCATATCATTGTTCATTCGGGGTATATCAAAATAATTATAAGAAATTGTAAGGCGAAATTACTAAGCAGCATTTGCGCAAGCACCGGTGCTCCTTGTTACGATGGCAAGTTCGTTTAGAGCGAGACAATCTCATGACCAATGGGGTAGCATGTTTAACCTGGAAGATTTGATGAAAGCAGGTAATCTACGCCGCAACCAAGGAATCCGTTGTATAGACAAAAGTAAATAAAACACAAAATGAGGATAAAATGTACGTTCGTAGGTGAATTTGCAGTTACACTCAAAGGCGTGCGTTTGAAAATAAAAGGCCTAATAATCCATCATTTTCCCAAGATATTAATGAGCATGTGTCAGTTTGATGTGCTGATGTAACACGCTACATATATGTCATATGGGAATAGAACGAGTCATGCATATCGCTCGAACGCTTTCTGTTGGTCTTGCAATAATTACAGTGTAAACATCATTCTGACAACTTTGACATATAATTATTCACCAAATTTATTCATGTAAACGTTTTAACAGATATATATTCCAACATTCCTTGAAAGTTACGAGACAGCATTGTGAATGATTACCTTATGATGAAGGTGATGATCTGTATGTACGAAAGATTCACTAAGAAGATCATGGATGCAATTTGCCACTGACTTGGATACAGATGCTCAGATTCGTACTACGTCGCTGAAGCATTACAAATTATTCATAGTGCATTCTTATGACCAATTATAAACCTTTAAATGATAGAATTAATGAGAGTTTTCATTATCTATGCAACCATAGATCAAAGAGCCATTGTTCCGCGCAAACCAGGAATGGCTGTACAGAACAGCGATTTCGTAATGAATGTTTTTAAGTCAATAATGTTGCATTATATATGTGCTTGAATTAAACTACATTATACAAGAACAAAATCTTTAATCGTGCTGATATTACCCTTGAGCCCTTTATTAAGGGTATTTTGTGTCACATGGCCGTTGTCAGTAGTAAGCTGTGAAAGGATAGCTCTGCAGCTGCGGGATTTCCCTTCATCATGTATGACTGCTTACCGTTTGATAATTATTTGAAATGTATGCTATGAAAAGTACCGTTATAGAAGTTTCATAATGATTAAAATTGGAAGTGATAGAAAGCTTTCAATTAAATTTTATCGTGGTAACGTTGGTTCAAACTTAGGATGTAATCGGTTACTCATAATAATTACTCTTTATTACGCTCTAATACTAGAACCACTTTCACATGTCATCAGGCACCGATACTGATTGTTGGAAATACAACTTGTCATTTCTTGGTTTATCGCTCTTTCTTCTATGTTAAAGCACAATACAACCCAATAAATAAAGACATCTATCGAGGCTTTATGCGGATCTATCCTGTTTGTGATTCTTTCTACTAAAGATTAAACGTTCGCTGCCCATCTTTTTTGTCAGGCATGTGTCATCATATGTCAACTTTTGACACATACCCTTCACATGGAGACTATCGTACAAAAATATATCACTAGTAGGGGCAAGGCATTGCCAAAATGTCTAAAGATTCAATCAGCTGTAGTGCTTTCTCGTCATTTAGAAGAACTTGTTTCTTCCCAATGTGAAGCTGAACTGTGCAGTGAATGCATTGCCGCAGCAAGTGCCATGCATAATCATATTGGTGAGTGTTATGATACGGTATGTTAACAAATTGACTAACCAAGGCTAAACCTTTTAATTAACTAGCTGTTGGTGATTATACAACCTGACTTAGGTCGGGCACTCCCTCAAATACGCTTATGTACATATGATATCAACAGACATGTACCTTATATTCGACAATCCGTTTCGAGCATCACTCGAAAGATGCTTTTATTACGTGTGTTAATGAGCGCACTTTCTTTGAAACGATATAAATAGATATATCTAGTATGCTTAAGTGAAGTCTGCATGATGATGCAACGTGCTCTATGCCAACATTAAAATTCGATTATTTGTCAGACATTTTGATTGATAGTGTTAACTACGACATAGATGTTGTGCAATATGGCCTGTTATTTGGTCAAGCACAAACAATGGTTCGAAGAGGCATACACCATGGATGAATAAATGCGCAATTAAAATGAATAGCGCATATTGCGACTGGAAGTTTGGGCAAGTTTGTAAAAGTAATGACCCTCAAGTTATCTTGCACACCATCACATATGTATCTTGCGACAATGCAATGTTAATCAGCCGCCTGTGTCAAAAGTGGTTTCGTTGAATTGTTAACGTAAACAGCCGGACTGTTAAGACAGTTGTGTCGGTCGGCCACGTTTTTTACCTTTAACTGAGCTATGGATAACTTCAAACGGAATTTCCAGCCGCGAAGCGGTTACGCTATGTTAGTCATGTCGCCAACAAAAATTACTACAAAAATTTAAGCGTAAACCATTGTCCGGGGGACGAATGTAATTCTTCCCGCATAGGGCAATATTCACTGATTGGCATTAACTATTTATGATTAACTATGAATAGTCAAGGAACCATGAGCCCTTTAAGTTACTCTTAGGAATTCAGCATATTGACGCTTGCGAAGTACTTTCCTACAAAGCTGCTACCAGGCTCGTATATTTGTCTGTTTATTGATAACAGGTGACGAATTAATCGCAAGTACCGCTAAATTACTCTGATGTGCTTATATTTTCCACAAGACCATTAGCATTGTGTGTGCAGATTGCTTCATGTCATGTTATATAATGCAAGTTGTCCAGTAGTAATTAGATAATAATGCGTTCAAGTAAAATGATACCTGAACGGTCTGTGCTGCCCAGCTGCATAATATCTAGTGAAGCTGCTAACCGCCTTTGCCAAATGCTACTTTTCCGTAGTAAACAATATGCTACGCATGATGTATTTTGCTACCACTGAAATCAGAGGAACTGATAAGTGCCACGAACCAGTTGGAAGTGCAAATTTGTCTCAGCGTTTTGGATTCCATAAGTTGGTTAATTCTGCACCACATAAATCTTATACAAAAACCAAAATAGTTACCACTGAAACAAACATTGGCATCCTTATTAGATCACAGAAACGTACAAAATATCAAATAAAAATCGCATCCTACAATTCTTGCCCAAACCTGCCTTGGTATATTAATCTGGTACGACCAGATATATCGGCGCGTTCTGATAATAAAACGACCACTGATTCTGTTAATATAACCACAGCCTCTCACGTTGATACCCAGTACTTGATATCACGAGATATTTGATTTATCTCCAAAAAGAGTATTCATAGTCGACCACTAATACCCACCTTGCTGCTTGCATTAATTCGGTTGTGGCCATTGTTCCCAGCCGATGAGGCAAGTAATTTGACCCTGCTAAGCTAAATGGCCTAGTCAGTTTTATTCAATCTAACTGAAACAGTTACATCACATAAATGTCGTTTATAGATAGTACGTAATGTATGATTCGAGCTATAAAATCAGTCCAACTAAACGTTGCACCAGTTGAAAGCCAAAAGTTTTATTTCACATCTAGCGTTGGGACATAACACCAACTGACAACATAGTTTACGATCGTACAGTTTCGGATATAGTAAATTGACCATAAAACGACGAGATGTTACTCAACAAGTCTCTCAATCTGTCCGAGTATTGATCATTCTCATTTCCTAGGCAATAGTTGGCATATCTGATGGGTTATGCGTTATTAAATCAGATCCATTCAGACCTTAGCTGCTCAGCAATATACATGCCAATTAACAGCTGGCGGTAATGTTATAGGGAATAGAATTTCGCTGAGATTGGTTCCTAGTAATGTACATATTGCGTTACGCTACAAGGGTTTGATAGCAGCGAATAGTGTCAATGAGTGCAAGATTCTTCATAGACAAGGACCCCAGTGCTAAAGTACAATTTCATAAACTCTGTCCAATACATCCGTCAGTTAATTGGGTATTAGTACGAATCGACGTTGCTCTGTGTATATGTTTTCATTGACAAGCTCATTATTAAACGTTGGAAACTAGTTTTTGTATCAGTGAATGTGAACTGATACCAATTTAAAACGAAGATAATTGGATTTGATTTGTTTTTCTAATTAAAAAGATATGTCACTCAGGAAACAATAGTTTACAATATCATGCTAATGCGACCCCTTGTCCATATGGACGATTTGTTGTACCAACCCTTGTTTTACAATAGGAATATCAAGTAAAATGCATTGTGTATTACATTACATCTCTTTGCACGAAACATATCATCGAGTTGCGACGTTTTCGAACGGTGGCTGTTCATAATTGACCAATATTGGTGACAATGTATCCCTTTGATTGCGAGTATCCATACACTGCAGACATCATCATACAGGTGGTTAGCAAAAGAACTAAGGAAGTCTCAACAGTTGCATCATCTTTTTATCTATATGTAACGTCAGCTGATTTCTTAGATCGGCTTGATTCATTTTTGCTACAATTAAAATTATGACGCAAACATCGATGCCTTCAACACTGTTCTTACTTGATACGTGATTCGAGAATCTGATATCAGACAATACAAGTAATATGATTGCAAAGGCTTGACCAACTTGTAAGGATAGCTTTAACAGTTTGTTAGATGATTAACGGCGGCTTTGCTGAATTTGGTCCTGATCGCATCTGAACTTGAGTATTAGCATGATTGCAAAGTCAGCATGCCCCTTGAGGATAGGGCGTCTCACTTCTGACGAGCTCAAGCATCATTAACCCCCGTGTCAATCTACATTTCTGTTGTGAATGATATGATTGCGATTGCCATTGTGCTCTCATGGCGTTAGTTCATTATCCGTTCTATAAAGGTTACTGGGGACTTTGCAACCAATCGTTTTCGTTCTACAACCGTAGCCTACCGAATTAGGTGTGTCGTCGCGATTTAATTAGTACGTTGATTTAATAGCGTGGAACAATCTGTTGATCACAATATACCGTAGCTCGCTTGTAAAGAAGCGTTAAAGGATATACTGAATCACAAATTGATTTTGCATATGCATTGATTTCAACGATGAAGTATGACTTACTTTAAAACGTAAAGAATAAGAGGAAATCGGATGCAGGTATTTGATGTTTTAACTAGTACTCTGGCCTTATGTCTATGTGGCTTCTCGAAATATTATAATCTAACAGGCTTATAAAATGTGTTATTTAACCTATTCAAGCCATTTGGTCCAAGTATTAGACAACCACTATAAGGGAAGATAATAACGACCACTTATGCCTTTTAACATTTCAGTCTACTTCGTTGCCAAAGATAATTTTATCGAATGCAGTAACATTCAGCGTATATCAACTTTTCAATACTTGCCAATCGATTTCATGGTTCTCTCGGTGTAGATGAATACTCATAGAACCATATACCTGTCACTTAAATTAATTTGCATTTTTTGTGCCATACAAATCCTACCTTTTCATGATAATACTTCATTAATCAAAATACAGATTAATAACTGCGTTTGCTTTCAATGACCGAAACAAATCATTAAACATTTGGTACGGCTAAATACCGACACATCAAATTAGTTGATTTTGTTTAATTACAAACCAAGTGATGAGCAGTGTTCTGTCGCATTTCTGTGAAATAGTTTTTTTCACGAAAAAGGGAGACCAACATAACTGCTTGCGACAACATTCTGCACCATTTAAACGACACATCGAGTTCTACGAAGACAAACATTTATAAAATTGACGCAATAATAGCGAATACAACATAAAAGTATGTACCAGATATCTACATACATCCTTGAAGGAGCATACGGCTCCCATCTCATTACAATTTGACCACTCACCGCACATCTTAGGATATGGTATTTGGTGAATCTGAGGCGGTGGTGCAGTGAGAATAAACCTAAAGCAACTGTTGCTGTCATAATTTGTATGGGATTAAAACAGCTGGTGGGACAATTTGAGACAATCGAGGTAATTGTTCCCTTGAGAGATTAAGGCAAAATTTCTACTTGAGCCATACAAATTGTGCCTGATCTGTTAGATATGTATCAATTGAAAGCACCTTCTGTGATAGCAAATGCTTTAAAAACTGGTGTTATTAGATTAAAGAGACGTAACGTATATTAACTGAACACTCAATGATATCTGAGGCTTAGTGAACGAAATCAACTGTATTAGCCCCTTGCGATTCTGCTCATCCTCGTAGAATCTAAAGGCTCGTAAGCTTTAGGCAATTTCCCCGCGTATCATTGTACAGCACCAGGGTCGTACATGTATGGCTACAATGAATCCTAAGCATGTGGAATGTATGTGTCGGTAACCAATAATGTTGAACTCTACTGAATCCGTTCATTGTTTTGCTGTGTGATAATCGTTCTGGGAAAGATGTTCATGATAAAAATTATCATGGTTTCATTTACGTCGCATGTACTGAAGGGTTACTTTAGCCCAAAATATTTTATATCAATTTGCACGCAACCCAAAGTCACCATACACATTCTCAATTTGCTTATGTTGTTTACTCTCACACTAAGGACATGTTATATGTGCAGTCGTTCTTCATTGACACTTTTTACAAGATTGAAGGCTGATTTACGAGACTACTTTCCAGTTCCAGTATCAACATTGCCCAAATTCCAAACGATCCGGAGATTTTCACTAGCAGTCACTACCTACAAATGGTCTGGAAAATTACCATGGTATCTATCGCAGTGATCTCTATATGTACACAGTAAGAAGCCGAGAGTAATCCAATGCTTAGATACGTCTTGCATTTCTTACAACTAGAGTCGATAAGCTAATTAACAGCAGATGTTTTTCGTAGAGCTGAGTTAATGGAGAAATGGGAGTAATTCTACGGCAGCTGCATTTGTGCATCCAAGCAAGCCACAGCGTGCTGCTCAACAGGGACAATCAACACCATTGATGGGCTGTAGAGTAATGCATCAAGGGCAAGATAAATGTGCTATTATCCATAACATGTCTATTTACACAAAGCCAGATCTGTTCGACAGAGTGTGCTGAAAGCATGCATAATTATAGGCAGAATCTACATCTTTTGGTGTAATCTAAAACCATTAAAGTAAGCGTGCAGTTACATAAAAGCCGAGGTGATTCTTGCATCTCGAAAGCAGTGGATCGTGGTTTCTTGACTAATGGGTATGTCATTGCGGATTGCTCTGGTGGCACTTTGAGCACTAATCACTAGGACAGATTATTTGTCTGCTCTACAAAATAGCCATATATCCGCTAAATGGGCAATGTAATAAATGCTTGCATAAATGGAGGACGAATGCTATGGGAAGCGTCTGATATGTTACGCATACAAAAAGCGCAAACGAAGGCTTTATCAGCTTCTGTGCAATTTCATACAAAACGTTAGCGGTTGTAATTCACCACACTAGACAATTAATTTGCATAGCATTTCTTGATAAAGCACTTACGTTGATTGGATCTAAATAAAGAGGGGGATGGTCGTGTGTGGAATTTGTTCTTTATAACGTCAAAACATCGGAATCTTTATAAGTACCCTGAAGTACAGTAATCTGCCAGAGCTCCATATAGAGCAGATAATAGAATCAATCATTTACCGTGATTGATCTACGTCAGTACGAATTGGCCTGCAACAGCTACACCATGGCTCCATATAGATATATCTCACTTCATCTCTTTTACATATTAACCCATCTGTGCTTATTGGTTTTGCACAGTGGATATTTGAGTGTGCTAACCGTATTACGGTCGAAATGATCTAATCTGATCCTGATGGTGTTCATTTAATAATGGAATGCTGAAATCACTAAATCTAGCGGTAACTGTTACATGTTGGTGTTAAAGAGACTGCTCAGCGCATGTAAGGCAATCAGGGATCATTTCGTTATTACATTACTACGTTTAACGCAGACGTAAGTAATGACATCTTCTAATTTGTGCCGCAGAGTTTACATGATTGGAATTATGTTGATAAGTTTTAAACATTATTATTTGACTGGAAATATTCATGATCTACTGTGGAAATCTATTTTATTAAGTTATGTTGTTCCATCAATAACGGTGCCTCCCTAAAACCACGAACCACACGAATGTTAGCTGTACATCATAACGCGCTCTGAATTTACCTCAGTGTAGATGTGTATTCTTCCGCGTTAGTTACATAATTCAGATTTCATAAAATCTTCACTCATTCAAATTGTGGGCATAATTGTGCATAATTAGACCGACAAGCAGGTAGGGTAATGTCCGACAACATAAATGGCGACAGCCGAAGTAAGGATTTTTTTTTTGCGACCACAGCGCCGAGAAGCGACTGAAAGTCTGAAAACTTTTGGTTTCCAAGGTGTGGTTGCAAAGCAGCTTGCTAGGCAACCTCGTTCCAAATATGGGGCTGAACAGTATCTTTAATGGTGCAAAGTATGGTAAAATAGAAATGCGGCGGGAATAATGAATGTGGGCAATTAACTTCCAGAGTAAATTGTGTAATCGCAAATTCAGTTTTGCTTATACATCAATGACTTGGTTGGTGCGTTTGCTAGGGGATCGGATCGACTCAGTTACTGGTGTGCATCATGGCATTTGAAGCATCATTCCTTCAGTTGTACTTCTTTAAGAGATCAGAACGTCGATGTAGTTTCTATACAGATTGGCCATAACGCTGTAAAATACGATTACACTCGTTTCTACTTAAACCTGTGCGTGTAAGCCTGTGAATACACTTAAGCTTTGGAACGGCTGGAGCGTAACGAAAAACCGATATCTGAAGACGTTTTAAGCTGTCGAGCTGATCTAGTATTCTATATGCCAATATAGCGGTGCTAGATAAAGACGCACGCTCATGACTGCAATAATGTCACAGAGGATGATATATTACCCACCAAGAAGTGCATATACATTGCGATTCCGATTGAAAAGTGTACTCGACCACTGCTACTGCAGCTTAATTAGGCAGCAAGTATGTGACTCATCAGTTCATTGAAAGCATGATACTTTTCGATAATTACTCATGATCAGGAAATTGTTATGCTTATAGGTAGTCACTAAGCATGTTGTGATGCTTGGCTTAGTAATTCCACTTCACAACGCACGAAAGCAGTTTAGAACATCAGAAACGATGATCTGAAGCTTGCCAAAAAAGCCCACGTTTTGTTATTAGTGATATTATGTCTAACTATATTACATTTTGGCTCATGAGTATCAGAGCATTTGGATATTCAATAAAAGCTGATTTGGTTGGTAAAATGTCATTACCCCCATTGCAAATCGCTGCTTGTCCATCTAAATATAGCATTAACTCACTGATTTGCTAGCTTATATATTTGACTACCGGCCGTGGGCGTGACCTTAAGGCATAATCCGTTTATATTATGGGTAATGAAGATGTGGCTTCATTCGACAACTGGATTATATCGAACTAGTTCCGTCGCTATAAACATAATTAGTTGGATGACCTTATAACGTGAGACAATCCAAGAAACGAGCTCATGGCATCTGTAACTTAAGGCGAAATCATACACAACAGCTTAACTGGATACAAGAACATACTAAAACACAAATCGCAATTTATATCGGTAACTTTCAGAGGTATATTGAACAATGCTAGGTAGTTTATAATGTATGTCATTGTATTGTGTTCTGTGGCACCTGCAAATAACAGCGGCACTCCAATTTAAGACGACGCCCTCATATATCATTTTGGTGGTTTTGCTTAATCACGCACCCAACATAACAACATTTTGTGCAAAGGAGTTGGTTTGTAGTGGCAGTAAATTCTGCTTGATAATAATTCTTTATAACTTTAGAATCTATACCGGTATCCCCAAAAAATAAAAGATCGAGCCACTGTGTGTTTTTTTGCTCACAATTTTCTTCATCATAGATTAACAACGCGCAGCCGATAGAAACAACTATTCACAGCGATTTTATATGAGAATGAAATGTCAACGACTCAGCTGACGACACCCCGAAGACAAATAGCACTTTCTCCAAACCAAAAGCTGATGTATCTAGATTCTATCGCACAGTTTCACCTGTCAGTGCCAATTGATTTGGCACAGGTGCTTTTTGGTTCTAATGGACTTTTGTTTTGCAGCCGCCAGAACTAAATATCGCTCTTGTGATATTCACTTAGTGGGGGAATAATTCATATAGGCAATTACATTGTATGTTAAACTTTGATTAGTGATATTATATCACATTCACGTCCACTTCATGCAATATGACACAAAAAAATGCAACTAATAACGAATCAGAAGGACGTAATCAAGAGAAAGTTGGTAAACAGTTGCAATAATAAAATGCAGCGCATTCGATGCAGTGACGAGCACAAACACGTGGTGATATACAAGCACTTCGATATGCCTTCGATATGCGTATTCGATGCATTTTTGATTGATACCGAAGTTAGAATACCATCTTGTGTTGTTAGCATGTACAAAGTCATTGTCATTATAGACATCTGTGACGTTACAAAGGGTGATGATAACTTAACAAAAGATATTGCATATTTTCTTATTACCATGGCGATAGAGGTGCCAATTTATTTATAAACAAGACAATCCGCTACAAACGTACACGTTATTTGGTAAGCATGAACGCACCAAAACAATTATTTGAGAGCATGTACTTGACATCATTATCTATTTGTATGTGCACTAATAATCTAAATGCAATGCTAACCAGCTAGTTTAGTCGGCCGAACCATCAAGGACCTTTATTGGTCTAAAACTATGTTGGGTGATTCTGCACATCCTGTCGGATCCGCTTTCCTTTCGCAGCCATTGTATCACTAGTGTGTGAAACGGTTTGCTGCATGGTAATTGCCTGTTAATCCAACGTGCCAATGACAAGCTTGACAATATCCTAACAATATTTTACAATGTGCTTAATGTATTTGGTAATTTGGTTAAAGTCGTGTTTATGATGTTATTGGAAAAGTTATTTCGATTAATAATGAAACAATGAGCCGTAATCATTAGGCAATCGGTAAACAGTTACCGCTAAAAAATGCAGCGCATTTAATGCAGCGACGTGCCCAGAGACGTGCTGATATACGAGTCCATCAATGCGCGTATGCGATGCAAATTTAATGGATAGTGCTGTTACATAACCACCGTGTTTGGTACATATGCATGTCACAAATGCAGGAAATGAAAGATACGATTGGTTTGTGTACATGGCACTTGTTTTTATTACTGAAACAATGGGAGCAGGCAACATGTCGGCGAATGCAATGTTATTGCTTTATCACTCAATGGCTCTATTCTATAAGCTGATATATACCTAACTTGTGCTGAGTGAAATATAACTTGCTACAGAATTATAGCTTATAACTGTTAAGCACATAAAATAGTATAAGGGCTGATAATTGCCTTATGACTAATATAAGCCACATATGAAAAGTGTACTTGAGATTAACACTATGGTGGATGAGTTCGATTTTGGAAATAACATATATTACCAAACAGCATATCAGATGGAATATACGGCAGTATACCTACGCTTTGTAACTATTTATAAAGTCATTGAGATGACATACGTCTATAATGTTGCCAAAAGTCATAGTTACTCAACTGAGCGAACTATCTAATTTCCATGGCAATAGCTAGTAGCATTGTTAATGACCGACATTAATTCATGTGCCTAGCCAAATGGTTGACAGCTAAATTATTCATAAACTACGCAATTTCTTGCAAATGCAGACTCACTATCACGTAATTGGGTTAGAATGACGGCAGAAAATAAATTTTGATCAGCACTTATCAGATTATTATATATTTGTCTGTTTGTGCACTAATAATGCCACGCAGATCATATAAACCGGTAATGGTAACTAATACTGCTCAAACCGTATTGTGCGCTTGTCGACGTAATTGTTATGAGACAGTAAGCAGTAAGTCGTTTATAATTTACCACAATAGACTCGTTTATCAAGATGCAATTTAAACCAGCTAATTTCGTAGGGCGAACCAACAATGCACATGTTTTGTGTTACTCCACATCGATCAGCTCTGTAAATCCTGGCGGAGCCGTTTTGCTTCCACAGCCATTGTATCACTATTGTCTGAAAATAATTGCTGCCTCATCGAAAGTTATCATGCTTTCTTGTGAACACAGAAACAAACGTAGCAATGCCTACAAAAGGGGGACAATTACTTGTTGATGAAAGATGTCAAACTGGAGCCGGACAACGGCCAAGCAAATTCGTCACTTTGTGCTTAATACAGGGGGCGCAGACAGCGCTGTTTCCACAAAGCATGATCAAGATCTATGTGCCCACAAACACCTTATAGCAGAGGCCGGTTGTGAAGCGGAACTGCGTTTAGCTGAAACACTCGGATGCAAATAAAATAGAGCGTACTTTAAATGCAGGTGCTGTATACATGTATTAATATAATTCCTGTGTCTCACTAGCATCATATGGCTAAAAAACATGCTCTTTGATTGGTGCATCTTATGACCGATCACCTGTCGTTTAAAAACTACAAAGTATAAAATAAGATGTCCGCCATATAATGAAACAGATCAATTTGTTTTATTTATTCTATAGAATATCGAACGATAGAGGCTTACACATACATTATAAAACAGTGATTGGTATAACAATCAAACTAGTTGTGACGCACAAGAAGACATAGTCAACATATTGAGAGGTACATAAACACTAGAACCGAACATCTTGTGATTGCTTATTCACATTCAAATTATTAAAAAATGCGGATTTCGCTGCATTTGGCATGGGGATATATTCATCGAGTCATATTCTTTGGCTGCATACCACATATGTTTATATTGGAAAATGGCGCTATTTGTATTACGTAATGTTGATTAATCGTCAGTGTTGGCCGCCAAGCGTCGAATAGCATGAAGAACGAATTTATGCTGTTATGAATGCACAAATGTTAACGTGAGGCATCAAAAGTGGAAGTAGCACTTTCTCTCCCCTTCAATATTTGTCTAACAATCTGCTTATGAGCACAAATGTAAACCATGTGTCCATACTTAATTCATCAGTTTCATTCGCGTCGGTATGTTGCCCCATTCACTCTAAGCATCTGAGGTAGTTGCCATTTGTTTAGAGTATGTTGTGATGAGGTCAGCTAGAAGGTCTATAAGCTTTACTTTTACACTACCATTGAGAGAGCCCGAATGTTAATTGATACGCTTGCGATTATTTTCTGTGCCTCCTTTATCTAACAGATTTAAACGTAATATCTTGTATTGATAGCCTCTCTTGAGGCATCAGTGCCAGCTTATTTTGGTTTAATATTCGAACGGTGTTTGTTCCGCTACCTTCACAGAACCGTCATAGATGTACTCATGGTGTAAAAATATGGTTGAAACGCGATCTAAGGTGACTCATACATATACTAAGACAAACCATAATACATTGGTACTAGGTGGGATTAGGATCCGAACACCACTCAGAGCCCAATAGCCTTTCCAAATTCAAGGCACAAACGCAAATCCTTCCGACGTTCATATCATAGTTGTAACCAAGCATGTTGCATCATCCAAATATTGGGGTTTGAAAGTAATAGCTTATCCCTGTGTATAAGATAACTGCATGTACTCGGAAAATACTTGGCCGTTTGTATCAGTATTTCTAGTATATTGCATTGGAAACTCTGTATGTATGTGTTATCGCATGGTCGCGATGTTGATGTTTGAGGGGCGGGGTGAAACGAAGACGTCCGATGGTTTTTGCCAATATCATACGCATGGCCCAGCTATAACATAATTATAGAAAATATGCACCGCTGTTTGACAAGTACGAAAAACATAAGTTTCCTTCGCCTTCATGCCGCCCCTTGGACTTCAACCCGGTCCCTCGACTTAATCCCGTTTATATATATATATATATATATATATATATATATATATATATATATATATATATAGAGATATAGAGAGATATATATATATATATATATATATATATATATATATATATATATATATATATAATATATATATATATATATATATATATATATATATATATTTATATGATATATGAAAATATATATGTATATATATCAATATATATATATACATATATATATATATTATATAAATGCATATATATATATATGTATATTTATAAGTAAATTAATATATATATATATATATATATATATATATACATATATATATATATAGATGTATATATATATATTTATATACAAGGTTAAATGCACCTCTTCTGCTGCCAGATTACTCAATAAATTGTTTGCTGTGTCTTATGAGGGTGAGATGTCAAACTGGTTTACCGTTTGATAATTATTTGAAATGTATGCTATGAAAAGTACCGTTATAGAAGTTTCATAATGATTAAAATTGGAAGTGATAGAAAGCTTGCAATTAAATTTTATCGTGGTAACGTTGGTTCAAACTTAGGATGTAATCGGTTACTCATAATAATTACTCTTTATTACGCTCTAATACTACTTTCACATGTCATCAGGCACCGATACTGATTGTTGGAAATACAACTTGTCATTTCTTGGTTTATCGCTCTTTCTTCTATGTTAAAGCACAATACAACCCAATAAATAAAGACATCTATCGAGGCTTTATGCGGATCTATCCTGTTTGTGATTCTTTCTACTAAAGATTAAACGTCGCTGCCCATCTTTTTTGTCAGGCATGTGTCATTATATGTCAACTTTTGACACATAACCTTCACATGGATACCAACGTACAAAAATATATCACTAGAAGGGGCAAGGCACTGCAAAAATGTCTAAAGATTCAATCAGCTCTAGTGCTTTCTCGTCATTTAGAAGAACTTGTTTCTTCCCAATGAGAAGCTGAAGTATGCAGTGAATGCATTGCCGAAGCAAGTGCCATGCATAATCATATTGGTGAGTGTTATGATACGGTATGTTAACAAATTGACTAACCAAGGCTAAACCTTTTAATTAGCTAGCTGATGGTGATTATACAACCTGACATAGGTCGGGCACTCCCTCAAATACGCTTATGTACATATGATATCAACAGACAAGTACCTTATATTCGACAATCCGTTTCGAGCATCACTCGAACGATGCCTTAATTACGTGTGTTAATGATCGCACTTTCTTTGAAACGATATAAATAGATATATCTAGCATGCTTAAGTGAAGTCTGCATGATAATGCAACGTTATCTATGCCAACATTAAAATTCGATTATTTGTCAGACATTTTGATTGATAGTGTTAACTGCGACATGGATGTTGTGCAATATGGCCTGTTATTTGGTCAAACACAGACAATGGTTCGAAGAGGCATACACCATGGATGATTAATGCGCAATTAAAATGAATAGCGCATATTGCGACTGGAAGTGGGTAAGTTTGTAAAAGTAATGACCCGCAAGTTATCTTGCCCACCATCACATATGTATCTTGCCACAATGCAATGTTTATCAGCCGCCTGTGTCAAAAGTGGTTTCGGGGAATTGTTAATGTAAATAGCCGGACTGTTAAGGCAGTTGTGTCTGTCGGCCACGTTTTATACCTTTGACTGAGATATGGATATATTCAAACGGAATTTCCAGCCGCGAAGCTGTTACGCTATGTTAGTCATGTCGCAAACAATAATTACTACAACAATTTAAGCGTAAACCATTGTCCGGGGGACGAATGTAATTCTTCCCGCAACCAAAGCAATATTCACTGATTGGCATTAACTATTGATGATTAACTATGAATAGTCAAGGAACCATGAGCCCTATGAGTTACTCTTAGGAATTCAGCATATTGACGCTTGCGAAGTAGTTTCCTACAAAGCTGCTACCAGCCTCGTATATTTGTCTTTTTATTGATAACAGGTGACGAATTAATCGCAAGTACCGCTATATTACTCTGATGTGCTTATATTTTCCACAAGACCATTGGCATTGTGTGTGCAGATTGCTTCATGTCATGTTATATAATGCAAGTTGTCCAGTAGTAATTAGATAATAATGCGTTCAAGTAAAATGATACCTGAACGGTCTGTGCTGCCCAGCTGCATAATATCTAGTGAAGCTGCTAACCGCCTTTGCCAAATGCTACTTTTCCGTAGTAAACAATATGCTACGCATGATGTATTTTGCTACCACTGAAATCAGAGGAGCTGATAAGTGCTACGAACCAGTTGGAAGTGCAGATTTGTCTCTAGTGTTGTAGGTATCTCAGCGGTTTGGATTCCATAAGTTGGTTAACACTGCACCACAAAAATCTTATCCAAAAAACAAAATAGTTACCATGGAAACAAACATAGGCGTCTTAATTAGATCGCAGAAGCGTACAAAATATCAAATAAAAATCGCATCCTACAATTCTTGCCCAAAACTGCCTTGGTGTATTAATATGGTATAACCAGATAGATCGGCGCGTTCTGATAATAAAACGACCACTGCTTCTGTTAATATAACTACATCCTCTCACGTTGATACCAAGTACTTGATATCACGAGATATTTGGTTTATCTCCAAAAAGAGTATTCATAGTCGACCACTAATACCCACCTTGCTGCTTGCATTAATTCGGTTGTGGTCATTGTTCCCAGCCGATGAGGCAAGTAATTTGACCCTGCTAAGCTAAATGACCTACTCAGTTTTATTCAATCTAACTGAAACAGTTACATCACATAAATGTCGTTTATAGATAGTACGTAATGAATGATTCGAGCTATAAAATCAGTCCAACTTAACGTTGCACCAGTTGAAGCCAAAAAGTTTTATTTCACATCAAGCGTTGGGACATAACACCAATAGTTTACGATCGTACTGTTTAGGATATAGTAAATTGACCATAAAACGACGAGATGTGACTCAACAAGTCTCTCAATCTGTCCTAGAAGTGATCATTCGCATTTCCTACGCAATAGTTGGCATCTGCGATGGGTTATGCGATATTAAATCAGATCCATTCAGACCTTAGCTGCTCAGCAATATACAACATGCCAAGTAACAGCTGGCGGTAATGTTATAGGGAATAGAATTTCGCCGAGATTGCTTCCTAGTAATGTACATATCGCGTTACGCTACAAGGGTTTGATAGCAGTGAATAGCGTCAATGAGTGCAAGATTCTTCATAGACAAGGACCCCAGTGCTAAAGTATAATTTTATAAACTCTGCCCAATACATCCGTCCGTTAAGTGGGTATTCGTACGAATCGACGTTGCTCTGTGTATATGTTTTCATTGACAAGCTCATTATTAAACGTTGGACACTAGTTTTTTTATCAGTGAATGTGAACTGATACCAATTTAAAACGAAGATAATTGGATTTGATTTGTTTTTCTAATTAAAAAGATATGTCACTCAGGAAACAATAGTTTACAATATCATGCTAATGCGACCCCTTGTCCATATGGACGATTTGTTGTACCAACCCTTGTTTTACAATAGGAATATCAAGTAAAATGCATTGTGTATTACATTACATCTCTTTGCACGAAACATATCATCGAGTTGCGACGTTTTCGAACGGTAGCTGTTCATAATTGACCCATATTGGTGACAATGTATCCCTTTGATTGCGAGTATCCATACACTGCAGACATCATCATACAGGTGGTTAGCAAAAGAACTAAGGAAGTCTCAACAGTTGCATCATCTTTTTATCTATATGTAACGTCAGCTGATTTCTTAGATCGGCTTGATTCATTTTTGCTACAGTTAAAATTATGACGCAATCATCGATGCGTTCAGCACTGTTCTAACTTAGCATACGTGATTCGAGAATCTAATATTAGACAATACAAGTAATATGATTGCAAAGGCTTGACCAACTTGTAAGGATAGCTTTAACAGTTTGTTAGATGATTATTGGCGGCTTTGCTGAATTTGGTCCTGATTGCATCTGAACTTGAGTATTAGCAAGATTGCAAAGTCAGCATGCCCCTAGAGGATAGGGCGTCTCACTTCTGACGAACACAAGCATCATTGACCCCCGTGTCAATCTACATTTCTGTTGTGAATGATATGATTGCGATTTCCATTGTGCTCTCATGGCGTTAGTTCATGAACCGTTCTATAAAGGTTACTGGGGACTTTGCAACCAATCGTTTTCGTTCTACAACCGTAGCCTACCGAATTAGGTGTGTCGTCGCGATTTAATTAGTACGTTGATTTAATAGCGTGGAACAATCTGTTGATCACAATATACCGTAGCTCACTTGTAAAGAAGCGTTAAAGGATATACTGAATCACAAATTGATTTTGCATATGCATTGATTTCAACGATGAAGTATGACTTACTTTAAAACGTAAAGAATAAGAGGAAATCGGATGCAGGTATTTGATGTTTTAACAAGTACTTTGGCCTGATGTCTATGTGGCTTCTCGAAATATTATGATCTAACAGGATTATAAAATGTGTTAATTAACCTATTCAAGCCATTTGGTCCAAGTATCAGACAACCACTAGAAGGGAAGATAATGACGACCACTTATGCCTTTTAACATTTCAGTCTACTTCTTTGCCAAAGATAATTTTATCGAATGCAGTAACATTCAGAGTATATCAACTTTTCAATACTTGCCGATCGCTTTCAAGGTTCTCTTGGTGTAGATGAATACTCATAGAACCATATACCTGTCACTTAAATTAATTTGCATTTTTTGTGCCCTACAAATCCTGCCTTATTATGATAATACTTCATTAATCACAATACAGATTAATAACTGCGTTTGCTTTCAATGACCGAAAAAAATCATTAAACATTTGGTACGGCTAAATACCGATACATAAAATTAGTTGATTTTGTTTAATTACACCCCAAGTAATGAGCAGTGTTCTGTCGCATTTCTGTGAAATTGTTTTTTCACGCAAAAGGTTGACCAAAATAACTGCTTGCGTCAACATTCTGCGCCATTGAAACGACCCATCGTGTTCTACGAAGACAAACATTTATAAGATTGACGCATTAATAGCGAATACAACATAAAAGTATGTACCATACGGCTCCCATCTCATTACAATTTGACCACTCACCGCACATCTTAGGATATGGTATTTGGTGAATCTGAGGCAGTGGTGCAGTTAGAATAAACCTAAAGCAACAGTTGCTGTCATAATTTGTATGGGATTAAAACAGCTGGTGGGACGATTCGAGACAATTGAGGTAATTGTTCCCTTGAGACCTTAAGGCACAATTTCTACTTGAGCCATACAAATTGTGCCTGATCTGTTAGATATGCATCAATTGAAAGCACCTTCTGTGATAGAAAATGCTTTAAAAACTGGTGTTATTAGATTAAAGAGACGTAACGTATATTAACTGAACACTCAATGATATCTGAGGCTTAGTGAACGAAATCAACTGTATTAGCCCCTTGCGATTCCGCTCATCCTCGTAGAATCTAAAGGCTCGTAAGCTTTAGGCAATTTACCCGCGTATGTGGAACGTATGTGTCGGTAACCAAAAATGTTGAGCTCTACTGAATCCGTTCATTGTTTTGCTGTGTGATAATCGTTCTGGGAACGATGTTCATAATACAAAATTATCATGGTTTCATTTACGTCGCGTGTACTGAAGGACTACATTAGCCCAAAATATTTTATATCAATTTGCACGCAACCCAAGGTCACCATACACATTCTCAGTTTGCTTATGTTGTTTACTCTCACACTAAGGACATGTTATGTGTGCAGTCGTTCTTCATTGACACTTTTTAAAAGATTGCAGGTTGATTTACGAGACTACTTGACGGTTCCTTTATCAACATTGCCCAAATTCCGAACGATCCTGAGATTTTCACTAGCAGTCACTACCAACAAATGCTCTGGAAAATTACCATGGTATCTATCGCAGTGATCTCTATATGTACACAGTAAGAAGCCGAGAGTAATCCAATGCTTAGATACGTCTTGCATTTCTTACCACTAGAGTCGATAAGCTAATTAACAGCAGATGTTTTTCGTAGAGTTGAGTTAATGGAGAAATGGGAGCAAATCTACGGCAGCTGCATTTGTGCATCCAAACAAGCCACAGCGTGCTGCTCAACAGGGACAATCAACACCATTGATGGGCTGTAGAGTAATGCATCAAAGTCAAGATAAATGTGCTATTATCCATAACATGTCTATTTACACAAAGCCAGATCTGTACGAAAGAGTGTGCTGAAAGCATGCAAAATAATAGGCAGAATCTACATCTTTAGGTGTAATCTAAAACCATTAAAGTAAGCATGCAGTTACATAAAAGCCAAGGTGATTCTTGCATCTCGAAAGCAGTGGATCGTGGTTTCTTGACTATGGATATGTCATTGCGGATTGTTCTGGTGGCACTTTGAGCACTAATCACTATGACAGATTATTTGTCTGCTCTACGAAATAGCAATATATCCGCTAAATGGGCAATGTTATAAATGCTTGTATAAATGGAGGACGAATGCTATGGAAAGCGGCTGATATGTTACTCATACAAAAAGCGCAAACGAAGGCTTTATCAGCTTCTGTGCAATTTCATACGAAACGTTAGCGGTTGTAATTCACCACACTAGACAATTGATTTGCATAGCATTCCTTGATAAAGCACTTACGTTGATTGGAGCTAAATAAAGAGGGGGATGGTCGTGTATGGAATTTGTTCTTTATAACGTCAAAACATCGGAATCTTTATAAGTAACCTGAAGTACCGTAATCTGCCAGAGCTCCATATAGAGCAGATAATAGAATCAATCATTTACCGTGATTGATCTACGTCAGTACGAATTGGCCTGCAACAGCTACACCATGGCTCCATATAGATATATCTCACTTCATCTCTTATACATATTAACCCATCTGTGCTAATTAGTTTTGCACAGTGGATATTTGAGTGGGCTAACCGTATTACGGTCGAAATGATCTAATCTGATACTGATGGTGTTCATTTAATAATGGAATGCTGAAATCACTAAATCTAGCGGTAACTGTTACATGTTGGTGTTAAAGAGACTGTTCAGCCCATGTAAGGCAATCAGGGATCATTTCGTTCTTACATTACTACGTTTAACGCAGACGTAAGTAATGACATCTTCAAATTTGTGCCGCAGAGTTTACATGATTGGAATTATGTTGATAAGTTTTAAACATTATTATTTGACTGGAAATATTCATGATCTACTGTGGAAATCTATTTTATTAAGTTATGTTGTTCCATCGATAACGGTGCTTCCCTAAAACCATGAACCACACGAATGTTAGCTGTACATCATAACGCGCTCTGAATTTACCTCACTGTAGACGTGTATTATTCCGCGTTAGTAACATAATTCAGATTTCATAAAATCTTCACTCATTCAAGTTGTGGGCATAATTGTGCACAATTAGACCGACAAGCAGGTAGGGTAATGTCCGACAACATAAATGGCGACAGCCGAAGTAAGGATTTTTTTTTTGCGACCACAGCGCCGAGAAGCGACTGAAAGTCTGAAAACTTTTGGTTTCCAAGGTGCGGTTGCTAAGCAGCTTGCTAGGCAACCTCGTTCCAAATATGGGGCTGAACAGTATCTTTAATGGTGCAAAGTATGGTAAAATAGAAATGCGGAGGGAATAATGAATGTGGGCAATTAACATCCAGAGTAAATTGTGCAATCGTAAATTCAGTTTTGCTTATACATCAATGACTTGGTTGGTGCGTTTGCTAGGGGATCGGATCGACTCACTTACTGGTGTGCATCATGGCATTTGAAGCATCATTCCTTCAGTTGTATTTCTTTAAGAGATCAGAACGTCGATGTATTTTCTATACAGATTGGCTAGATAAAGACGCACGCTCATGACTGCAATAATGTCACAGAGGATGATATATTACCCACCAGGAAGTGCATATACAATGCGATTCCGATTAAAAAGTGTACTCGACCACTGCTACTGCAGCTTAATTAGGCAGCAAGTATGTGACTCATCAGTTCATTGAAAGCATGATACTTTTCGATAATTACTCATGATCAGGAAATTGTTATGTTTAAAGGTTGTCACTAAGCATGTTGTGGTGCTTGGCTTAGTAATTCCACTTCACAACGCACGAAAGCAGTCTTAGAAAATCAGAAACGATGATCTGAGTATCAGAGCAATTTGATATTCAATAAAAGCTGATTGGGTGGTAAAATGTCATGAACCCCCATTGCAAATCGCTGTTTGTCCATCTAAATATAGCATTAACTCGCTGATTTGCTAGCTGATATATTTGACTACCGGCCGTGGGCTTGACCTTAAGGCATGATCCGTTTATATTAGGGGTAATGAAGATGTGGCTTCATTCGACAACTCGATTATATCGAACTAGTTCCGTCGCTATAAACATAATTATTTGGATGACCTTATAACGTGAGACAATCCAAGAAACGAGCTCATGGCACCTGTAACTTAAGGCAAAATCATACACAATAGCTTAACTGGATAAAAGAACATACTAAAACACAAATCGCAATTTATATCGGTAACTTTCTGAGGTATATTGAACATTGCTAGGTAGTTTATAATGTATGTCATTGTATTGTGTTCTGTGGCACCTGCAAATAACAGCGGCACTCCAATTTAAGACGACGCCCTCATATATCATTTTGGTGGTTTTGCTTAATCACGCACCCAACATAAGAACATTTTGTGGTTTGTAGTGGCAGTAAATTCTGCTTGATAGTAATTCTTTATAACTTTGGAATCTATACCGGTATCCCAAAAAAATAAAAGATCGAGCCACTGTGTGGTTTTTTGCTCACAATTTTCTTCATCATAGATTAACAACGCGCAGCCGATAGAAACAACTATTCACAGCGATTTTATATGAGAATGAAATGTCAACGACTCAGCTGACGACACCCCGAAGATAAATAGCACTTTCTCCAAACCAAAAGCTGATGTATCTAGATTCTATCGCACAGTTTCACCTGTCAGTGCCAATTGATTTGGCACAGGTGCTTTTTGGTTCTAATGGACTTTTGTTTTGCAGCCGCCAAAACTCAATATCGCTCTTGTGATATTCACTTAGTGGGGGAATAATTCATATAGGCAATTACATTGTATGTTAAACTTTGATAAGTGATATAATATCACATTCACGTCCACTTCATGCAATATGACACAAAAAAAATGCAACTAATAACGAATCAGAAGGACGTAATCAAGAGAAAGTTGGTAAACAGTTGCAATAATAAAATGCAGCGCATTCGATGCAGTGACGAGCACAGACACGTGGTGATATACAAGCACTTCGATATGCGTGTTCGATGCATTTTTGATTGATACCGAAGTTAGAATACCATCTTGTTTTGTAATCGCCGTAATCATTAGGCAATCGGTAAACAGTTACCGCTAAAAAATGCAGCGCATTTAATGCAGCGACGTGCCCAGAGACGTGTTGATATGCGAGTCCATCAATGCGCGTATGCGATGCAAATTTAATGGATAGTGCTGTAACATAACCACCGTGTTTGGTACATATGCATGTCACAAATGCAGGAAATGAAAGATACGATTGGCACTTGTTTTTATAACTGAAACAATGGGAACAGGCAACATGTCGGCGAATGCAATGTTATTGCTTTATCACTCAATGGGTCTATTCTATAAGCTGATATATACCTAACTTGTGCTGAGTGAAATATAACTTGCTACAGAATTATAGCTTATAACTGTTAAGCACATAAAATAGTATAAGGGCTGATAATTGTCTTATGACTAATATAAGCCACATATGAAAAGTGTACTTGAGATTAACACTATGGTGGATGAGTTCGATTTTGGAAATAACATATATTACCAAACAGCATATCTGATGGAATAAACGGCAGTATACCTACGCTTTGTAACTATTTATAAAGTCATTGAGATGACATACGTCTATAATGTTGCCAAAGGTTATAGTTACTCAACTGAGCGAACTATCTAATTTCCATGGCAATAGCTAGTAGCATTGTTAATGACCGACATTAATTCATGTGCCTAGCCAAATGGTTGACAGCTAAATTATTTATAAACTACGCAATTTCTTGCAAATGTAGACTCACTATCACGTAATTGGGTTAGAATGACGGCAGAAAATAAATTTTGATCAGCACTTATCAGATTATTATATATTTGTCTGTTTGTGCACTAATAATGCCACGCAGATCATATAAACCGGTAATGGTAACTAATACTGCTCAAACCGTATTGTGCGCTTGTCGACGTAATTGTTATGAGACAGTAAGCAGTAAGTCGTTTATAATTTTCCACAATAGACTCGTTTATCAAGATGCAATTTAAACCAGCTAATTTCGTAGGGCGAACCAACAATGCACATGTTTTGTGTTACTCCACATCGATCAGCTCTGTATATCCTGGCGGAGCCGTTTTGCTTCCACAGCCATTGTATCACTATTGTCTGAAAATAATTGCTGCCTCATCGAAAGTTATCATGCTTTCTTGTGAACACAGAAACAAACGTAGCAATGCCTACAAAAGGGGGACAATTACTTGTTGATGAAAGATGTCAAACTGGAGCCGGACAACAGCCAGGCAAATTCGTCACTTTGTGCTTAATACAGGGGGCGTAGACAGCGCTGTTTTCACAAAGCATGATCAAGATCTATGTGCCCACAAACACCTTATAGCAGAGGCCGGTTGTGAAGCGAAGCTGCGTTTAGCTGAAACACTCGGATGCAAATAAAATAGAGCGTACTTTAAATGCAGGCGCTGTATACATGCATTAATATAATTCCTGTGTCTCACTAACATCATATGGCTAAAAAGCATGCTCTTTGATTGGTGCATCATATGACCGATCACCTGTCGTGTAAAAACTACAAAGTGTAAAATAAGATGTCCGCCATATAATGAAACAGATCAATTTGTTTTATTGATTCTATAGAATATCGAATGATAGAGGCTTACACATACATAATAAAAGAGTGATTGGTATTACAATCAAACTGGTTGCGTCGCACAGGAAGACACTAGAACCGACCATCTTGTGATTGCTTATTCACATTCAAATCAAACGCAAAAATGCGGATTTCGCTGCATTTGGCATGGGGATATATTCATCGAGTCATATTCATTGGCTGCATACTACATATGTTTAGATTGAAAAATTGCGCTATTTGTATTACGTAATGTTGATTAATCGTCAGTGTTGGCCGCGAAGCGTCGAATAGCATGAAGAACGAATTTATGCTGTTATGAATGCACAAATGTTAATGTGAGGCATCAAAAGTGGAAGTACACTTTCTCTCCCCTTCAATATTTGGTCTAACAATCTGCTTATGAGCACATATGTAAACCATGTGTCCATACTTAATTCATCAGTTTCATTCGCGTCGGTATGTTGCCCCATTCACTCCAAGCATTATAGGTAGTTGCCATTTGTTTAGAGTATGTTGTGATGGGGGTCAGCTAGAAGGTCTATAAGCTTTACTTTTACACCACCATTGAGAGAGCCCGATTGTTAATTGATACGCTTGCGATTATTTTCTGTGCCTCCTTTATCAAACAGATTTAAAAGTAATATATTGTATTGATAGCCTCTCTTGAGGCATCAGTGCGAGCTTATTTTGGTTTAACATTCGAACGTTGATTGTTCCGCTTCCTTCACAGAACCGTCATAGATGTACTCATGGTGTAAAAATATGGTTGAAACGCGATCTAAGGTGACTCATACATATACTGAGACAAACCATAATACATTAGGATCCGAACACCACTCAGAGCCCAATAGCCTTTCCAAATTCAAGGCACAAACGCAAATCCTTCCGACGTTCATATCATAGTTGTAACCAAGCATGTTGCTTCATCCAAATATTGGGGTTTGAAAGTAATAGCTGATCCCTGTGTATGAGATAACTGCATGTACTCGGAAAATAGCCGTTTGTATCAGTATTTCTAGTTTATTGCATTGGAAACTCTGTATGTGTGTGTTATCGCATGGTCGCGATGTTGATGTTTGAGGGGCGGGGTGAAACGAAGGTTTTTGCCAATATAATACGCGTGGCCCAGCTATAACATATTTATAGAAAATATGCACCGCTGTTTGACAAGTACGACAAGCATAAGTTTCCTTCGCCTTCATGCCGCCCCTTCGACTTCAACCCGGTCTCTCGACTTAATCCGTTTATATATATATATATATATATATATATATATATATATATATATAGATATATATATATATATATATATATATATATATATATATATATATAATAGATATAGATATAGAGATATATAGAGATATCTGTCTATATATACATAGAGAGGGATCTAGAAAGATATCTATATAGAGAAAGAGAGCAATAGATATATATATCATATATATATATTTCCATAAATGCATATATATATATATGTATATATATAAATCCCTTATATATATATATATATGTATATATATATGTATCTTTATATATATATAAATATATGTATATATATATATTTATATATATGAATATATATATATATAAATATATATATATATATATATATATACAATAATATATATATATATAAAGGTTTAATAATATTATAACATATGTCATATAGGAGTGAAATATTAAGATCTCTCCCAATGAGGTGAGAGACGCGATGACTCACGAGGTGACCGTTCTTCGTTACACAGAGGTACACAAGTTCTTCGTTACTGTACACAATAGATTTCGTTACACTCTGTCAAGGTTAGATGCACCTCTTCTGCTGCCAGATTACTCAATAAATTGTTTGCTGTGTCTTATGAAGGGTGAGATGTCAAACTGGCGAATGACCATATCCCGTCCAAGTGCATGCAGGTTTTTTAAAAACAGCGAATAGTCGACTGTTGTTGAGGCATCCCTTTTCATTAGAAACAGTCAACCATAAAGTCGCTATGTAAGAGCGTGTGAACCCGGAGTCACGCGCGCTCAACCGTGTTCGGCCATCTAACCCGCTCCCATTATAGAATGTTACCCGTTTTCCAACAACATCACACAGACTAAACTGAATACGCTATGACATAGACTTAAATATAGGCGTAGACACACAGGCTAAGATGGTTATGCTTAGACACACAGGCAATAATGACCATGCTTAAGCCTCATTGAGATAGACATTGTGAAACTTCAGTAAGCGTTTATACACACAGATTTAGCTAAAGACATAGAATTAAATGCATAGATAGGCATGCCTATATGCACAGGCCCAAATGGGAATACTAAGCTACACGCTTTCATAAACATTCTGAGACAAACAGGCTTAGATATAGAGTTAGACAAACAGGCATAGATGGGCGTAATAAGACACACAGCTCGGATTTAGGATCGGACCCACAAGACTATAAACGACTAAGATGAGCGGGGACGCACAGTCTAAGACACACATGCTTAGAATGACTTAGCCAGAGAGGCTAAGAAACACAGTCACAATTATTGGTCTTTACACATAGGATTAGCTACACAGGAAAAGCATAGATGCTACAGGAGACAGACACGCTAACATGCGTATACTTACATACCGGCTCAGGCACACAGTCTTAGATACCGGCTGAGGTATGCAATGATGCGCTTAGACACAGCGATTAAGACGCACAGACCTAGACAGACATTGTGATAGATTGCGATGGATAGATTTTCTCTCAAAATCGAATTTTCCATTGGTTGTCAATGCTTTAAGATTGTATTTGATCGTAATGGAAACGCCGAGGCACTCCAAGGGTTTGTTACTCTCCTTATAGTATCCTGGAACGCTTGCAGTCTTATAACATATATCCAGACGCTATTCGATATGTTGAAAACCGTGGTGACATGCGTGAAGCCAATCAATACGCTGTTGCATGGCAACAGATATTCTACAATCATACAAATATACGATGGGGTGAGGGTTTCTTTGACTGGTCCAGCTGAAAGAGCAAATGTCTTGTTTACCCTCATGGGTACCAAGAGCTGGATCTCGCGGGAATCTACTCTGGGGTTATTTTCCGCAGAGTCTCGTGCTATCAATGCTATCTTGACGTAGCATGAGACGAGCATCATCACATACACCATATATACAGTCACAGGTACAAATGATATGTAGGTCGGGGGGATCTTCCAAAGTGTGCAGCATCTTTTTTCGTCAGGAGAGAAGATTAAAATTGGTGACAAAACAGTGATACATACAATCAGTAGGATGGTTAATATAACGGAGAGATCGGCGATTCGGTGGTTATGAAAAAGCTTACTTAAAGGCAAGCGGTCTATAGCAATATGCAGCTGCGTCAAGATCAATAAATGCAAGGAACTATGTAATGGAACATGTGGCAATGCAAAATCAATCTATAGAGTCGTAGCTCTGATTAACTCACCTTAATATCTCTATAATAAGAAGCCGAAGACTTCTTCCGAGCGAGATGTCACGCGGAGACAAAGCAGCAACAAATGAGAAAATCAGTTCATGAAGCGACGAGTCCTTGATGAAAAGCAATAGAACAGACCCGTTGGTGGTTATATTCGCAAACATGACCAAGAATATTGGAATTCCTGAGCAGGTTGGCGCTTGAACGCCCAGAATAGCCCAATCGAAAACACGAATACTGTCTTTGAGACGCTCAACACCTGGGGCTGTGAATACTTCCCATTTTTTATGATGTATGATGCCTTTACCCAAAGGGTGGTGGATGCTGCAAATGAACTATCTGGTCAAAATACATACGGCTTCAGTTATACGAGCCTAGGGGCTTCCCTTAAACCGTGCCTAGACCACCACTCTCAGTTTGTTGATGATGGTTTACCTGTGATGCGTTCATATGCTTTACGATAATATGGGCCCTGAAACGGAACCCAGCCATCACCTTCTGGTAGAGAGGCTTTTAGCTCAGCTAACATGCGTCTGGTTTGGTAGCAAGCATGAAATCGATAAACAGCCCTTGCAAGAGGGCTGCCAATCTGGAGGTGGTCAATGTAGCTAACCCCACAGTCCGAAGTAGCACCCAATCCAATACTGGGGCTTCATTAGACGAGCTACTGGCATTGTACAATATAATCTTACCAGCAACCAGTAAATGATAACCTTCAATGAACTCAACCAGGAACATTCGTGGTGGGGGGGGGGGGGGGGTTGGAGGGGGTGCTGGGTTACAGGCATGTAGCACTCATAGGGGAACGTCATATGTTTGACGGCAACAGGCAGGAGCATTTGACCCACATAGAGGGAAGATTTGGTAGATTCCTGAATCAATATCATTTAATATCAATTCAAATTGAATTCTGTGTGAATCATCAGGTACATTCACTAAAACTATTACTTTGTAAATTCATCCCATACCTGTCCATCTTTTTATATTTGCCTAACAACTGCAGTTGTTGTGTCACAATGTGTAATGTTAAACCGGATGAAACACAAGGAAAGGTCAAGGCGTGTGGCAATGTCTGATAATCCAACAACTCGTATAATACTCTGGCCTGTATGGTTATCAAACCATACCAAATAAATGAGACAAAGAGACATTATTCGGCCAGACACATTGCCAAGTGGTATAGATAGATTTGATTGCACTGTCTGTAGCACGCGTTATTGTTGCTTCATACTGCGTGTAGATTGGTTCGTCTGAAAGTAGTTCTTCGGTTGTATCGATTAGCGCCACCTGGTGCGTGCTTAGTATTCATTTGTACATCAACAATAAGCAAGTGATTGTCACAAATAACACGACCTTGTATGGAGAAGAAACGTGCTCGACACTCCATTGCAAGTAGCAGTTCTACTAGACAGCGGTTTCCCAGGCTAATCCACCGAGGCTTCAGTTGAAATTATTCAACAATTCGCTGCAACCTTACCACCATCCCAATAATATAATGAGTAACAATACCAAATGAAGTTAATATAAAATGATCACGTTGACAACAAAAAATGTGTCCAACTGCTAGGAAACAGATGGGTCAATCATTGGCTTTGGAGTAAAAGTGATTGACTATTAATTCAAATCATGAATAAGCGCTGCATTATTTGCTGGCTAATGTTGCGGCGACTATTGCTGAGGTGAGAAATACCTGTACATCAACCGGACGATGATTTTTATGATGTTTTTTAACTATGGAATCAGGCAACGTGCTGCACCTCCGTAAGGCACTACCTATAGCTATATTCTCGCATTGGACACCGTCGGGGCACCTGGTTACAGCATTGGACCTAGATAAATTGAGCGTGGGTTCGAGAATCAAAATCATTTGATATTGCTTCACAATCAATTGTTTATGAATGCGCTATTAGACATTCATTGAGACATTCCCAACCTGTTATGATGAATAATCCGAAATACATCAATTGACTGATGGCCTGATCAGTTGCCGCTAATTTATGTCTAAGATTCATTTGGGCTGATATTAAAATGTTATCCTGATAGAACGATCCGATCCAATATTTCAAACGCATTTTTGTTGTTCGGGTTAAAGCTGCAGTGAAGTGTATTATAAAGAAGCATAACCTAACCCTGCAGAGTGTGCACAGCCATTACTTACTGATACAAAATGTGACGGTGGCTATAAGACGAGATGATTTCCTGACGAGCGCATAGTCAATGATACTGACGTTGAGCTTTACTATTATTAAACGATCGTCCAACGTGTATATATAAAGAGGTGACAAAAATCCGCATTCCGCAATATGTACAAAGACGGAAATGATCACAATGGCGAACATATGCTGTGATCATTACATTCTTCCATAGTTTGTTACCGCAGTCAATAAAGAGTTTGTTGCTGAACTCATGGGGTTATTGGACTAAATCAATGTTCTTTAGCATGAAGCAGTCCGTACGGTAGTTTCGGAGCTGTCTACTTGACTCGCACTCGATCCATGAAAACACAAGCGTCGAGCGATCCTGAAGCAAACTACATTTGGATACGATAGACCAGAACATGATTCTGATTCATGTTGATGTGACCCCTAAAATTCATGTTTAAAACCCCGAATGAATCAAACAAATCCGTATTTCCGCATCCCTGGATGGTAGGTCGCACTCTAGCAATTTGTTGGACACTTGAATTGTTACCGATATTAATGAAACCAACGCTGCTATGCATTCCATAAAGATTTGGCACAGCACTTAGGTCCTAATGAATTGTACCTTGATGGCTCCTGGAAACGGGCAATTGACAAGCAACCAACGCGTTGCTTATTAAATCATTTGCCATTCGAGCAATAAGGATATTTCAAGAAGATAATATCGGAGTGGCTCCAGCTAATAGATTATCAGCACTCACTGAAACTCGTAGTAATCCTGCTTGGTACACGAATCTTCTATACGAAACTAAAGCTTGCACAGATATCCTGTAATGATCTCTTTACAGTGACAGATGTGTTCGATAAATACCATGCGCGTGCCGTAATAGTGAGAGGGTGCATGTTCAAGAAGAATGTGACAATAGGCATGTATAACAAGGGTACTGATCATTAATAAACAGCACGTTTCTTTCTTATTCGTTTCGTCAATGCTTGTCCTGCAATATTTCATTAATATAAAGTGCAAGTATTGAATATATCAAAATGGCTAATCTGTCTGTCTCCATGCCTCTTTGCTCGTATGAAATAGCTCGGCAATCTAGATTACCATCTATAAATTTACATATCGTCACAATAATGAGTCCTTCATATTAGTCTGAGACTATAACACATATCTTCTTCTAATAGTTCGGCTGTCGAGTCATCACCGATGATAAATATAACCTGTACAGTTAATGCAGCCTGTGTAATATCATTTGGAAACCAGAAATGTAGTTGTACTCACCCATAATTTCGGGAGCTTTAACTTCTCAACGGTGGCAATGTGTTTTCATTTATTGTGGGAAACAGCAGTAATGGTGCCTTGCTTTTAGAATGTTTTTTCTTGCAAACAATTTCACGCTTATTAAGTCGAGTTACAAAAAACTAAAACTATTGCAATATTCGAACGGCAATTCATTAGTGATGCACAATGTATTAACGGGTGTTATAAAAAGACATTTTGAAATATTGTAAATCAGCATCAAGCAACATTTAAAATGCAAACGCGTTACAGAACCCGACACATCGTTTAGATTTATTGCTCTCATGACATCCTCATCCTAGTTGTTTGGTAGGTTATTGCTGTATTTACGTGGTTAATTCACTGAATTCGTATCTATAGCACATAATAGGAGTTATTTGAGGATTTCCACTGGTCATGCACTTGATTAATAAGAAAGGCCATTCTAAGCTGATTAAATTGACTAATTACTACCGGGTAAGAAAGTAAATAATTCCTACGTATTGAAACGCCTATTCATTTCCCGAGTTCAAGTCGCGAAAATAAACTCATTCAGTGAATGATTGTTAAATAACAAAAACCTGGCCATGCTCCGACGTCTCCAGATGGGCCCTTGTACTCAGGCCATTTTGTTTTTAACTGATATCATTAAAGCAAAAGCCGCCTGTTTCCATAAAGATGTGGCTCATTTTAATCACGGTGAGTGCGTACAGCACTTGTGACTTGACGAATTGCAATTGATATATCTCGAAATCAGGGCACTTACGCTCCGCCTATCAAATTATTAGCCATTTGGGTACAATTTATATATTAGAACTAAATGCCTGGAAGGCCCCAAATTAATAGACAATGTATGTATGTATGTATGTATGTATGTATGTATGTATGTATGTATGTATGTATGTATGTATGTATGTATGTATGTATGTATGTATGTATGTATGTCGGGTGTATGTATGTATGTATGTATGTATGTATGTATGTATGTATGTATGTATGTATGTGTATGTATGTATGTATGTATGTATGTAAATGTATGTATGTATGTATGTATGTATGTATGTATGTATGTATGTATGTATGTATGTATGTATGTATGTATGTATGTATGTATGTATGTGTATGTATGTATGTATGTATGTATGTATGTATGTATGTATGTATGTATGTGTATATGTATGTATGTATGGCCCTGTATGTATGTATGTATGTATGTATGTATGTATGTATCCATGTATGTATGTATGTATCATGTATGTATGTATGTATGTATGTATGTATGTATGTATGTGTATGTATGTATGTATGTATGTATGTATGTATGTATGTATGTATGTATGTATGTATGTATGTATGTATGTATGTATGTATGTATGTATGTATGTATGTATGTATGTATGTATGTATGTATGTATGTATGTATGTATGTATGTATGTATGTATGTATGTATGTATGTATGTGTGTATGTATGTATGTATGTATGTATGTATGTATGTATGTATGTATGTATGTATGTATGTATGTATGTATGTATGTATGTATGTATGTATGTATGTATGTATGTATGTATGTATGTATGTGTATGTATGTATGTATGTATGTATGTATGTATGTATGTATGTATGTATGTATGTATGTATGTATGTATGTATGTATGTATGTATGTATGTATGTGTGTGTATGTATGTATGTATGTATGTATGTATGTATGTATGTATGTATGTATGTATGTATGTATGTATGTATGTATGTATGTATGTATGTATGTATGTATGTATGTATGTATGTATGTATGTATGTATGTATGTATGTATGTATGTATGTATGTATGTATGTATGTATGTATGTATGTATGTATGTATGTATGTATGTATGTATGTATGTATGTATGTATGTATGTATGTATGTATGTATGTATGTATGTATGTATGTATGTATGTAACATGTATATAAAACTTCCTGGACAGTGCCTCAATTGCTTCACCTTAGTTTCAGAAGCGTATCAAATTTGAATGTGATGGTTACTGTATGCAAATGCGTACAGATGATGAGGTTCGGACGGTAATGGAGGCGGCGTTTGAAATAAAAGGAACAGGTCCTAAAACACACCAACTAAGATCATGATACTTGCCCCACTAATGAACTAACAATATGTTAATGATCACTGATGGGGAGTAATATCATTTCTGCTTAACCGACTGTTTTTAAAAACTTCACCAAACCTTGTTGAACTTCTTTTGATTTGTTGATGATTTGATTTGATCAGACACGAAATTCAAATAAACACACTGTTTATGGTATAAAAATTTTTTGATATAGAATCTTTTTCGCAGGTACACTTTTTTACGACCAATCAAACAATAATCAGCAGAAAAGCCTGGGTTACACAGGTGCAGGAGGAGCCTAGGGGTGAGGGAGGGTCAGTGGGGGTAGCCTAGTGGTGTGAGGGGGTCAGTGGGGGTGCCAGGGGACGAGAGAGTGTCAGTATAATAATTTATTGCTGTTTTTCTTGTAAGCTCTACAGAAACAGTAATATACCTTAGTATAATATTCACTGGCTATCTCCAATCAAGTAACACTTATAAAACTTATAAAACTCTCAGAGTAAGCATACACTTGCTTTAAAATGACTCTTAGTTCGTCAGTAGTTTCCTTAAAAGACCATGTCACACAAAACAATTTCATGACCAGTACCAATGATCCAATAAACATTACTTTAGTGTAATATATTGAATTTCCCAGTAATAACAAACTTGAGTATTTACTCACTTACCTGGAAACAAAATGTTTATTTCACAATTGAGTAAAATCAGACAATTCTGGTAGCTTTGTAATTATATTTGGGAAGAACATTCATGCTTAAACACTACTGGACAAGTACCTGTGCACACTCAATCAAGAAGTCTGGTCGCTTTTAGTGATTTTAAGATCAAAAATTGCCATCAAAGCCAAGGAAATATGCTCACAAGCTCCAGTTACCAATACGTAGAGACACTGGCAGCCTGGGAAGACAATTAGTATCATTTGAAACAGTCGAAGTACAGCGTACTTCGATTTGGAGTAAATCTTATCATCGATATGTCACTAATGTGCCACACAATTTTCACGAAGATATACTTCATACAATCTAGACAAAGTATACTCCGAAAAAAAAAAGTTCTTACCTTTGCCAAACTGGTGCAAAAACGATTCTTGCCTCGTCCAAGTTAAGAAAAGTCGCCCGATAGCCGATGTGGTAAAAGATTGAAAATACGTAAGAAAGCCCCCACGAACACGTGTAACTCTAAACATGGTCCCAAATCTAGGCTGTGACGACTTAGTGGGATTCCACGACTCTTACCCAACCAAATGTCAGTAAACAATGTCTCAATTTGCATAAAAATTTCGAAAATTAATGTTTATGCATGCACACTTCAAACTAAGTATGCCGTACTGGGAACGAAGTTCGCACCTTGATCGAGGTACGTACTTCCTTCTGCGGTCGTCTCTGACCTGGTACCAGGCAGTTCTAATCTGGCGTTGGGCGTGTGTTGTGGGCAGTAAATCATAAACTTCTTTAAGCCTCCTGTTATTCTTCAATTTTATCACAGTATGTTCTATCACAATATTTGTCCTTTTGACCGCTAATAATATCGAAAATATCTGTTCAATAGTCATAACAGTTGACCAGTTGTTCTCAAAGAATCTAATCGTCTAATTTTATGGATATCGATGGCGTGACCTCCAGTTCCGAGTGCATTGAAATTACAGCGAAAGTGAAATCTGAAGTTAACGCCTCATTTCTCCATCGATAATGGTCGTATCGTAAATTGGTTTGCATTCGAATGAATCTCATTCAATTTTGACCATATAAGTACATTCTATAATTTGCAAATTATGACCAGTTTTCTCGCAAAGTAAGCTTGAAGAACAGCGGTAGTCACTTTTGCTGGAATTTCGATGGTTTATTAAAAACAGCCTATACATCAGGCTGTACAAATGTTGCTGCTTCTCGTTGTTCCCCTGGCGGGCACGCTGTAAAGTATGGCACGCCACAGTAATATTTAATAAACAAAGCTCATCTTTGAGTCAGGCAAATTATTGTCAAACTATCGTGGCCTCCAAGAGCAAGATTTCTTCAATAGATTTTGTCGCTTATAAAATCATCAATCTACGTTAGATGGTCATGAAAATTGTTTGGATTGTGGTTGCCAAAAATTTAAAATCCATGATAACTTGGTCAATCATGGGCCGATTTAGAATTTTTAAACTTCCTGATTCAGTACGCGAAGTTTCCCAATGTCCCCTTGGGTCCGTTTCATTGGAGGGTAAGATAGAGAGCTTGGTCAATACTGAGAGCAGGCGAAAATCTGCACAGAAGCAAATACAATCAGGTAGTCAGCGAGAGAGTGATAGCAGAAAGAAAATTGTCTAAAAGTAGTAATGTGGTGAACAGATGGTGGAAACATGTACGTGACGGATGAATCCTCATCATTTACAAGGCTTGAACAAAGCCTGCTGACCCTTACAACGCAGAGCTTATAGTGAATATGGTCGTTGCTGAAATTCCTGTTTGCATAGAAAAGTATTAAACTGCTTACGCCCCCAAAAAGTTAGGGTCGTCCGATACGGTTTAAAAGAGACAACGCTGGTTGAGTTAACTGCAAGTGGCTATTTCAAACTCAAAGAATGTATTGACTAGGCGCGACGTCGGAAGTCCGTGTCACGACTTCTTGCACCTTGTGACGAGAAGGGGTCTCGTAAGTATTCCTAGTCTACCCGTCATAACGTAGATGTTGCTCAGTGAATATTGTTTCGCTTTCTATATTCATGAATGTAAACATCCGGTTTTGTTGGCTGCGCATTTAGATATCTGTGAACAGGTCGAAGCTAAACCAGATCACAACGGTTTGGTTTATCCTTCCACAGCATATCAAAAAGTGCAGCCTGTTTTGCCTGGGTCTATTTTATATTGTAATTCCATGCCAGACTGTCTCAGGTGAGATGGTCTGTTTTTATATGGTTATGTATTTAGCCATAAGTTACGTAACTTTTAACTGATAACTTCAGGTTTGTATTTGAATGTTGACATTGTAAAAAATATTGCGGATAGCGTCATCTTAGAGTTTTCGCGGCAGTTCCATTTTAGTCTTGGACCATAGAAGACGTGTCTGAAATTTTGCTAGTGAGCGATATAACTTTTACATATAAGATTTACTGGGATTGCATGTTAGTTGTTGGGATTCACCCCCAACAGTTAGCTCGGAGGATTTAAAAGTGTGAGGTACCGTTTTGGTGCTTTGATCATTTGTATGAATTGCGCTTGGCTGGAGGCGAATAGCCACCCCAACATTGGTATTCATACCCCTCAGTACTTGTTATTGTTGTGTTGGGTCGGTGGCGAGCAGCCATCCACATTATTGGTATTCATATCATCTTGTATTCGTGTTTAATGTGAGAGCGTTGACGCTGGTCTTAATTAAGTTTTCTCTAGTTATTCTCAACGTCAAAATACTACAAGCTGTCTAGCATTGTCCATGTAAAACCGTTATTAATTCCATTTACCTAAATAAAGGCTTGATTTGATCTATATATTCTCCTTCAAACATGTAGTTTGTTTTACTTCTGGCTGACTTGGTTATGATTACGGTGCACCCCCTTCGGTGTTACAGTAGCATTTTTTTTGGCGAAAAAGAAATATATCGAGCCCTTAGGCTGGAATGGAATTTTTTTTATTTGGCATGTTATTCAACTATTCATGTTTGTCTACAGAGCACATCCAATTGAGACTTCAAAGACTCGACATATTATCAAGGAGAACACAAGGGCGCTTTAACTCTCGGGTGCCTATGCTCTGTTGTGTGAGTTCCATAAAACACTTTACATCAACAAATATACCTGAGGTCATCACATGAAATAAGTATTATACCACGGCAGGTATTTATCACAAGATGACGACGATAGATAAGTGTGATGGTGTGAAAAATGTATTGTGACTTCATTACAATATTTGCCTAAAGCTTACGAGTTGAGCAGGGCTTGTGATAGTAAACCAACAACAGATGATTCGGCCGTAAGCTTTATTATTATCATTATTATTATTATCATCTATTTATATGTCGTTTTGTTGACAACATCAAAGTTAGTTGATCGGTTTTATAGAGTTCCAGAAGCTTCGTTCGGTAGCTCTGTGGGTATGTTCTTGTGTCCCGATGGGGCCTCTCGATAAAGCATAACGACTTGGCTACTGTCCAACCTGTCCATATCAGTAGGGGCACCTGGCATTTAACATTCAAGAAGTCTACTATCGCATAAATATAAATAACGTTGGGTACATAAGGTTCCTATGAACTACATTAGGCTTCAAGCCTGTCGACAGATTATGAGCACTTGCACGTGCTGATACTCATGTTATAAAATGGTAATGGTCAACATCGAGCCCTGAAAATGGTTTTTAAACAAAGAGCCATGCTTGCAGTCTACCAGGACGGTTTCGATCAAAGAAAAGCGCCTTAAATCCTAGTTAGTGGTGTCACTTCCGTAAAAAATAGTGCAGTGGTCATTATCAAGCTTTAATGCGAGTGAAATGAAATGCTCTCTAAAAATATCTAGAATGGTTGCAGAAAGTGTGGCAATGGTAGGTCTCAGCTGGACAGGAGGGGTTTCTAAATATTTCATGTAGCTACACATCAATATTATTCCTTCATAGAGAGCTTTCCGCACTTCATTTCCTTCTGCAATGAGGAGCCCCGTCAGGTTTACGGATCATGCAATATGTAACCGTCGTCAACATCTTACCACTAAAAACCACAATACCACAGAAAGGATCGTCTAATTCCCAGATTCGGTGGATAGTTTCTATTCCGATTTGTTATTTAAGCTTACGGCTGATGCTGCAGAACAACCTACAATTCCTACACTCAGCTCCACCTTAACCTGCACAGAGTACCCCCTTACAAAGTCATCTCATGTTTAGTCTCATGAATGATTTCAGATAAACAGGAAAACTGCTTTTTGGTCTACGTCGTCTTACAAGCGAACAACCTCAATCCAAGCTGGCACCATGTATCGGTACTATTTAGTTATTTTACTCACCTGTAGCCTAGATGTTGTGGTTGCTGACTGCCCTAAAGAGTGTGTGTGTAATGAAGAAGACGACCATACATATGACATCAACTGTATCACAAGCGACCCCATGAAAACCATAAGAAGTCTGCCTTTAACTGTGAGTCGGCTGCTCCTCATCCTGGGTCCAGAATTAGTTGATCGCCAACAAGTATCATTTAGCAATCTAAATGAACTGCGGACACTGATGATAGATTACGATGCGAAAACACATCCTGGTTCTACCATTGTCTTTTATGATGATGCCTTTCGAAATATAACCGAACTGGAGGTGTTCAGGAGCCGCGTGTACACCATTTGGCATGGTGCCAGCCAATTTCATGACAACATGAAGCTCACGGAAATAATGCTTTCGCATGCAAGGTTGAGTTGGAGTGGATTTTCCATTATGAACTCAATGAGTTTTGCAAATAAAGTGACATTGACAACAATCAGATTACGGAGTTTCTCATCAAAGTACAATAGCATAACAGCGAGTACTATCAACCCTAAGAAAATTTTTGGACCACTGGCAAACCTCAGAGTAAAGAATTTGGACCTGGCAAGCAATGGATTTAACCGTATTTCACGTGAAATGTGGAAGGTGTTCAGTCATTTGGAATATCTGGATATTTCATACAATATGCTATGTTATCCTGATAAACCACACAAACAAGAAATAATATTTATCCCGTTGATGTTGCACAACCTCAAATATTTTGACTACAGTCATCAAGGCAACTTTGAGCCATACCAATCACGTTCCACTATCCAAGATTTGCCGGTAAACTGTTCCATGACACAGAACAGAAAGGGGACGATACAAGCTGATCATAGCAGCACCAGTCCATGTCAGTGTGACGGGTTTCCCATCCCGTTAGGAAATGTGGAAATCATTGTGGGATCGCAGTTTCTTCCCCCAACACGGCCTGTTAAAGCGGGAGATATGACCTGTCTTTGTTTTGCTGACAACAATCTGACACATGTT